>OY804595.1:15306328-15641296 GCA_963680895.1 Fragum sueziense | reverse complement strand
GATTGACATGTTTTAACAGATCCTAATTTAATTTATGATTGTCATTTGTGAGCTTGCAATCAAGTTTTCAATGGCTAATACAGAGCTCCAGATAATTTTTTGAGGCAAGGAGTATTTACCCCTCAGACTTTTTTCCAATGCGTATGTCCAGATATTTTTTTAGGCAAGGAGTATTTACCCTCTTGTTCGGGAAAGGATTAAAATTAACAGGAGCACCCCACCAGAACCACCCACTTTCATTTTCGATAGTCGATTTTGAGGACATCTAAGCGCACTATGTTTCCGACCATCAAGTGTTGTTTTCTGAACGAGATTACCATCGTGGTCTGTACTGAAGTGCCTCTTCAGAAATAATATCGACCAAAATCGCCTTTACGATGTGCTTGAAGGAAGGGATTTACTCGTTTCCCAATTAAAAAAGGAAACAAACTTCTTCGAGTTGCAATTTACGAAGTGACGCAATGGCCTGATATTTATCATCCAATGAAAATCGAGGAAACGATTTGCTCCGTATAAAAAAGTTATCGGAGATCAACGATTGACTGAAATTCGAACAAAAAGAACCACTCGGCAGCATTCGGTAGATCTACAGAATAGCAGATTGTCATCTGCATTAGCTCGGCTGGTGACGTAATCCGTATTCCCCAATAATTCCCGGTTTTGATTGGCTGAGACATAATAGACACTTCGATAAGCTATTTTTACAGACCAAAACATTATTTTTAATCACTGGAATTTCCTATTCTATGTGTTTCTTCCGGCGCTCTTCAATCTCGATACGCTAACTGACGATTATGAAATGCTTATTCCTTATTTTGAATGCGTATCTGTACGCATTTTTACGAAACAAAATGTCATGTTGGGCCAAATTGAAAAAAGTCTGCAGATGACAAAACGGATGTGAATACTTTTAGTGTTTTATCTCAGAGAAAATATTGAGACAAAAGAAGAATGATCATCAATATCCAAAGATGTTATTCACTCTCAGGCTTTGTGACATCAAATCCCCCTATTTGGTAACCTTTTTGAAGAAATTAAGCTGTGTGGTACTTTTGAAGCTGTAGTGGCATTACACTGATTTCCATGAAGCTGTAGTGGGGCCGATACAGCTTATTGGGCTGGGGAGAACACTGCATATATTTATTACCGACATCTCCGATCAACATTCAGAGTTATGAAACCTAATTCTACCATACTTTTAAAAATGAATGTTATTTAAATTAGCGAGTGGAATTTAATTCAACACAGACGACAAAGCAGACAAAATGCACTTTTGCGTACATGTAGCATTAGATTAATCATTATTGCAGACGACGACTGGGGTGGGTGAGGGCCGTGTAGTGTTCGTCAGTCGCGGGGGGGGGGGGGGGGGGGGGGGGGGGAGGTATTCTTTGGCGATGGAAAGGGGTGGGGGACAGTCATTGGCTCCAGTGGTACAAAAATGGCTCAGAAATTTTCAATGTGGCTCAAAGGGTGGCTCAAACTTTTTTTGACACAGCGCTAGCCCTGCAGAATGCCCCATCTTGATTTACAAATATTTTGAAGACAGTTTTAGAGTAGATTCTAGAGTATGTACAAATGCATTTTACATCACTGCAGTCTAATTTGCAGCTGAAACTGAGTGACAGTATGAATACAAACTTGTTTTAGTTTTTCCCAATTTAGCGAAGAACAACAAATCTTTGTCAGACTTTCGGTCTGACAGTAATGAGTTACCTGTCAGACTGAATAAAATTTTGTCTGTCCGAACTATCATTGTCTAGCTTACAGGTCTAAAACAAGGTCAGACAGTGGGACTGACATTAACAAAAAATTATCAGACCGAGGGAAATTTCATCGGACATGTCTGCCGGTCCGACAGTCTTCGCCATGACTGAGACATCGCTATTTTTCCAAATTTCACTGGCCCCTGGCCCCAAACAAAAATTGGTAGCAAGACTCCTGCTTGTTGCCATCCTCGGAAACCACAGCGGTCATAGCTCACGCTACATGACCCCTGGGGCACTTGGCGAGGAAAACTTTGTATTAGCCGCTCCCAAATGCCGCCGTTTCATTGGTTCCATCATCATTTCATGATGGGTGAGTAGACCAATCAAACTGGCCGATACAAATCGCCAACCTCTAAACAATGATTACGTCAGAGGTACGTAATTTAATCCTGATTCAGGGTAGATAACTGCGTAGGAAATTGATAAATCGCTTCGGGTAAGTTGTCAATATGGAGGATTACTAACGTTTAGCGTGTGAAAAAATTAAATTTTGAAGTTTAAAAGACTTCCAAAGAGAAATTTTCCCTATCTTTCTATTTCAAAGCTGAATGACATGTCAGCGATCTGTATATTTTTTAAATCGTTGTCGCACAAATTACATCTTATCATGAGCGCAGCCATCTTGGTTGTAATATTGACAACGCATTGACTTATGAGAGCCGTTATTTGATTGGGCATTGCACTCACGCGTTTCGTATCGATTTTCGGCGGCTAATTCAAAGTTTAAGTGGCCAAGTGCCCCAGGGGTCATGTAGCGTAGCTATGACCGCGGGGTTTCCGAGGATGGCTTGTTGCCAACACAGGTTAAAGACGCGGTAATTGGTTGGCGGGCTTATGTCATGGCCCTGTGTCCGTCGTCCGTTGTGTGTGCGTGCGTGCATAAACTTTTTCTTTAAACATCTTCTCCAAAACTACTGGACCAATTTTAACCAAACTTCACAGGAACCTCTTCTAAATTCCTACAAAAAAATAAATTCCGTGCAGGACTTGAATTTTAATGAATTAAATTAAATTAAATTTTCGAAAAATCTTTAAAAATCTTCTTCTCCAAAACTATTTGGCCAATTTCAACCAAACTTCACAGGAATCTTCCTTGCATGAACCTCTTCCAAATTCCTTCAAAAAAATAAATTTCGTGCAGAACAGGGCTCTCCACACTCTCTGAAAATGGGGAGAAGTGACTTCTCCTCAGACTGAAAATAGGGAGAAGTTTTCCAAGATGGGGAGAAGTGGAGAGAAGTGATCAGGCATGGGGGGGGGGGGGGGGTTCTACGTTATTAGAGGGGTCTATTTTCATTATGTTTGATTTATTTGGTTAAAACATGTCTTTTTGCCTTGCAAAACTAGATCTGTAAAGTATATTTCTTTAATTTTGGCAAGCAAAGATGGAATTTGTTAAATATGCCCAAATTTATGTTATGATGTACTTGATGTTTAGATATCAGTGTGGAAAATGAATAGATTGCTTACCAATCAGTGACAACCAATTTCTTCATTTCCCAGAAAGTTTTCAACATAAAAGACAGGGGCGTACCTGGGGTCAAAATTGAAGTACTCCCTTACCAAAAAAGAAGCAGGGGGTCTGGGGTACAGACCCCCAGCGGGGTGAAGGGACAGAACCCCTCTAAGGGGTTCAGGGGGCAAAGCCGGCCCCTGACGAAAATTGGAATATAAGAGAATCATAGACCACATCAGGAAGCCTTAAAGTAAGACTTCTAACATTTTTCCATGTTTTATCAACATTCATGTGAGCATAGGGTTACTGGAGTATATGTTACTTCGGCAAGAACGACTTTAAATGAACATGTTAACACTTTTAGGCCACAGAAAAAAAAACATTTTTTTTCAAATTCGAGGTACTCCCGGGGAGTATGGGAGTATGCCTGGGTACGCGCCTGAAAGAAAATAAATATTTGTTTACCAATCAGTGAAAAGCAATTTCTTCATTTCCCATAAAGTTTTCAACATAAAAGAAAATAAAGGAAAAAATGCTCTGCCCTCCCCCCTCCCCCCTTTAACCCTATCAATTTGTTCTAGGTTTGCCATCTTGAAAAGGGTTGTGCAAGTGTAGCAGAAGAAAGTGTCATAAAGACAAATTATCCAATTTAAAAAAAAACGAATTCTCCCCCTTCCTCATTTAAAAAAAAAGAGTTGCATCATAATCTATTTTGTGAAGTGGATCCGTTTTAAATTCAATACAGTTTAAAAAGCAGTAAAAAGTCAAATAATTGATCTGAAATAAATCAGAGTTGCTACTCATTAGTTAGTAAAAAACACAACAGATTTAGTGCTGATTTAGTGCCTATAGGTAAGGGTCACGAGTCATGACGTCATGTAAAACTCAACCATCCATGAGATCAAAGAAAAGTCTATTTATGGAAAACCAATTTGTGTTGTAAATACGCAGTTTTCAGAGGCTTACAATAATTTGTGTAAGGACAAAGGAATTTCCTTTTTTATGCTTACTTGGATCACATTCTAGACAAAGAATCGATATAGTGCGATTTCCTTTCATTAAAATCAGTTTGTGAAAGTATATCCTTTACTCAGTATTCGCGTATGTGAATTTCTATTTCTGAGACTGAATTGTGGACATACAGACACTTACATGAATGGAAAGTATTGCCGATGAAAGGTTTGTAGAAATCAAAACTATAAATTTACTTCACTTTGTTGATTATTTCCTGTGTTATTAAGCAGAAAATTACTTGGTTTTATTTTCGTTTTGTGGTGTTTTCTTTGTCAAAGATCGCGATCCACCTATTCCTGAAGTGGTGATTATTTGTACTCGTTTTCCTCATTAGATCTTATAGTTATATCTGCCCGATGTACGGACAGAAACCTTTTCTGTCGGTAATCTCTAAATTTCATCTGTCCCAGACCGAAAGGCCGACTCGCCATGAATCACTGATTTATGGGAGAATTACGTTCAGAAATTGAATTTTAGATCGGAAATTTTTCTCACGATTAAAAAGATGAAAAGTCTACATTTCTATGTGATTGTGTTGTTATATATATAAACTTACGTCAAGCATCGTAGCTTAGGAATAGCCGTAACCATTCCTTTCCAAATAATTAATTTTTAACGTGAGCTGAAACCCCATTTCTCATGAAAAGTATTTGTTGAAAGGCAGAAAAGCCAGAAATATTAGACAATCGACTTATTAACCCGGTTATATTTAATGCGCACGGCACCAAGAGTTTTCTCTCGCTTTGTCAGTCATGTTTCGTCATTCTGTTTGACTCCGCCTACATTACGAATTATCGGAATAACTGCTTCCAATTGGCTGTAAGCGTTCTTGAATGCCACGCCTGCCGCCTTTGTCTACCCGACTTCGATGTTAATTTACAGTGTACATGTAATATCTGTCTTGTTTATACACTTATGATAGAGGGTTTTACCACCGACTTTATGCAATTGCCAGCGAGATAACCAAAGTTAAAGATGACTCGAGACAATTGCAACTGCCAATTAGCGGTCAATTGTAAACAGTAAGATAGCATTCACTATCATTTTATTAACCCTTGACCAGGCGACATCCCGATATTTTCGGGCGACTTCGATTTCGCTTTTATCGGCGGTTCAGGCGAAGTTTCATGACTTTGAGCGAAAAAGTCGCTCAAGTCGCCCGCTTTGGTGAGCCCTGGCAGAAGTTGAATTTTAATCAAATAAATTAAATTTTCAAAAAATCTTTGAAAAACCCTTTTCTCTAAAACTACAGGACCAATTTTAACCAAACCACAAGGAATCTTCCTTACATGAACCTCTTCCAAATTCCTTAAAAATTTAACTTGGTGCAGAACTTAAATTTTAATAAAATTTTCGAAAAATCTTTAAAAGTCTTCTCCAAAACTATTTGGTCAATTTCAACCAAACTTCACAGGAATCTTCCTTGCATGAACCTCTTCCAAATTCCTTAAAAGTCTTCTTCTCCAAAACTATTGGACCAATTTCAACCAAACTTCACAGGAATCTTCCATGCATGAACCTCTTCCAAATTTCTTCAAATAAATAAATTCTGTATAAAACTGAAATTGGGAATAAATTAATTGAATTAAATTTTCAAAAAAATCTTTAAAAATCTTCTCCAAAACTACTGTACCAATTATAAACATACTGGTACTTCACAGGAGTCTTCCTTGCATAAATCTCTTTCAAATTCCTTCAAAGAAATAAATTCCGTGTGGAACTGAAATTTTAGTTAAATTAATTGAATTAAATCTTCGAAAATCTTCAAAAATGTTCTTCTCCAAAACGCCTGATTGGATTTCATTTTAATTTAGCCTAAATGTTCAATGTACATGATTCTGTGAATTTTTTTATATCGGATGAAAAACTAGACTCTATTGTATTCCTTGAAGAATTTCCTAGTCTTAGAGTGTAAAGTCTGAAAGCCAGTGGAGCGTTACAGGGCCATGATGACCCTCTTGTTTTATCACAAAATTGACGCATAGCTTTTTCGTATGACGCGGTATGTTTACCTGGGTGCGCCATTAAAGGGGGTACTTTCTGTAAAAATAGCACCAAAGTAACTGTATTTCATACGACTTTAATCAGCCATTCAAAACCGGGAACAATTGGGGAATACCGATTATGTCACCAGCCGAGCAATAGCGCAGTGACTGGGAAAGGCCTGCGCCATGCGCCATAGTCACATTGAAATTCCAAATGTCACATTGGTCTAGCTAATGAGTGGGCCCTTGTCCCATTGAATTTTGCTGTATATGAGAATGGAGTAATTTTACCCTATAATTGTCACATCAATTCTCAAAATGTCACATTGATTTTGTAAGTGAAAGCGACATTGTCCCATTGAAAAAATGTCTTTCCCAATCACTGATAGCGGGACGACAGTCAGCTATTCCGTAGATCTGCCGAATGCCACCGAGTGGAATATTTTGTTCGAATTTGAATCATTCAGTTATCTCCGTTAAAATTTGTATACGGAGCAAATCGTTTACTCGATTTTAATTGGATGATAAATAAGTATTAACAGACCATTGTGTCACTCCGTAAATCGAAGAAGTTTATTTAATTTTTTAATCGGGTAGGAATAAATCCGCTCATGGCAGATCGTAAAGGTGATTTTGGCCTATATTATTTCCAAAGTGACCCTACAGTCATGGAAAGTCCACTATGGTAATCTCTTTCAGAGAAAAAACACTCGATGGTCGGAAAAAAACATAGGCATACTGCGGTTAGACGCCATCGACCCCGAAAATGAAAGTGGATCGTTCTGGCTGGGTGATCCTGTAGTTTTTAATCATTTCCCAAACATGACCTGGTTCTGACCTAGAAGGAAAGGTTTTGGATTATAATATTGAGACAAAAGAAGAAAAAATCGATAGCCAAAACTTTCTCCTTTTGCTTCAATATTTTCTTTGCTTTATTGGACACAAAGTCCCCTTTGTTAACTTCAACCTTGCCATCTCCAGCAGCTTTCAAATTGGACTTTTTATCTTTGTCATGAATGTCAGTAAAATTGGACCAGCCCAAAGATCTATTGAGAAAGGGTTAAACAATTCCAGTCTTTTCCCAAAGATACACATTGAAAAAAAAGAGGGTTAAATACTCCTTGCATCAAAAAATGATCTGGAGCTCTGCAAATCGTCAACTAAATTTATCAACGGCAGAGTGCAGTGAGTCCGAGCAGGCTGATTACACTGATGACAGTTATTGGTGAGTTTCCTGGTAGTGGATTGCAGACAGTGAATGCTGATACCAGGCTGTATAGTTCAGTGAATGGAGAGAAATAATACAAAGTTTGATAATTTTTTGAAAAATTCTTCTGAAACATGCAATTTCAAATAGCACAAACAGCTTCCAGGAGATGTGATTTTTAGGTCTCAGAAATGCTAAAATTCGTTTTCAGTTTCGTAAACCCTGATAAACCAACCATCCTTATGTAAATGTATTAGACATACTTAGGGTTTCAAAGTTTGGTTTAAACTTAATGCTTTATCAAAACATTTTTACACCTTTGTTACTTGCATCCTCGGAAACCCAGCGGTCATAGCTACGCTACATGACCCCTGGGGCACTTGGCTAGTTAAACTTTGTTTTTGCCGCTCCAAAATGCCGCCGTTTCATTTCAATCTGGCCGATACAAATCGCCAACATCTAAACAGTGATTACGTCAGAGATACATAATTTAAACCTGATTCAAGGTAAATAACTGCGTAGGAGATTGACAAATCGCTTCGGGTAAGTTGCCAATATGGAAGATTAATATCGTTTAATGTGCGAAAAATTTGATGTTTCAAATTTATAAGAGTTCCAAAAGAAACTTTCCCCATCTTTCTATTTTAAAGCCGTATAAGATATCAACGATCTGTAATTCTTGTATAGTTGTCACACAAATTACAACTTATCATGAGCGCAGCCATCTTGGTTGTAACTGACAACGCATTGACATATCGTCGTTGTAAATGCAAAACCTAGTATCGCGTTTTCGGAAAATTTTAAAGGGGAGGGAATAATGTGTAATAACTTTTCTCAAATTGAAATGTTTTACTTGAAATTTGGAAATATTGTTCATAAATAATGTATCATTGATACTGACCGGTAAAAATATCTCAAAACCTGCAAGAATTGTCTAAATTGGACACACAAGTTTGTACTTCGAAAATAGCTAGGACCGACATACGAGGTTTTGCATTTACACCGACGATATGAGAGCTGTTATTTGATTGGGTCTTGCGCTCACGCGTTTCAGATCGATTTTCGGCGGCTAATTCAAAGTTTAACTAGCCAAGTGCCCCAGGGGTCATGTAGCGTAGCTATGACCGCTGGGTTTCCGAGGATGTGTTACTTGAATCATATGGTTTATTCATCTTCCTGCCAATTTCAGTATTGATGCTAGATCTACTACAACAAAGAAAGCGGAGAAGATCATCAATGATAGTGTTGAAAGAAAATGGACAAACTGCCTTTTGAAATACCAGTGTGGTCACTTGTTTCGATGCACGAGACATTAAACCTGAAGAGGAGTTGGCTTGTTACTATTGTGCGACTGCGACTGACAGCAACATGTCTTGGAGAATGGTGAGTTCTTCTAAATTAAATATATATATACAATTCAAAGCCAATCACGTAAATCATAGAAAATATTTCTACAAACAGAATGATTGTTGGCAACCTGATGAACTTAAACAAGAGCCAGTTAATATTGCAATTAAGACCAGGCCCCCGTTTCTCGAAAAAACTTAAGTACATACTCATGAGAACATGCTTAACTTCAAAGGAATACTCTCCAACGTATAAGGGTATTCAATTGAAGTTCACATGGATTTCGTGCGATTTGAGTACGGTGCATGAGAACATGCTTAAGTTTTTTCGAAAAACCGGGGCCTGGATTTCATCATGGCATGAATCATGATAGCATTCTAAACAAATATTGGATCATTTATATACTAGTATTTTGTCATGTATTATACCTTTGTCATCTCAATTGGTAACAAATATTGGGCAATTTTATATACTGGTATTAGAATAGGGTCATGTAATACTTTTTAGTCTATAGCAAAATTCTTAGTCATTGCAGAAGTCAAAGTGTGTAGTTGTCTAATGACTGTTTTTTGTAACACAGGCAGTGCTTTAACTGATGCTATTGAAAAAAACTCACTTTGTACAAGTCCTGTATAAGTTTTGAGAGTCATCTTTGCTGATCTGATTAATCATAGAAAAGGTGAGAGTATTTTTCGGTATTCTTAGTTTATTATCTCCACTGGCCGTAGGCCAATGGACTTATGTCATGGCCCTGTATCCGTCGTGTGTCTGTCCCTCTGTGCGTTAACTTTTTCATTAAACTTCTCCAAAACTACTTCATCCATTTAACCCTTTCCCAAACAAGACCTGGTTTTGACGTCCCTGATAGAAAGAGTTTGGGAAAATATTGAAACAAAAGAAGACACTGCTGATAACCAGCAGTTTCTCCTTTTGTCTCAATATTTTCTATGCCATATTTTACACAAATTTTATCTTTACTAACTTCCATTTTCTCATTTGTGGCATTTTTTGAAGTGGATCACCCTAAAATTTTGTCGTTTGGGAAAGGGTTAAGCAAATTTTGCAGGAATTCTCCTTGTATGAACCTCTTCCAATTTGCTTTAATTTAACCCTTTCCGAAACAAGACCTAGTTTTGACGTCTCTAATTGAATAGGCTTGGGAAAACATTGAGGCAAAAGAAGAAATTGCTGATAACCAGTAGTTTCTCCTTTTGTCTCAATATATTCTGTGCTAGATTGTACATAAATTTTATCTTTTTCAGCATAAAAGTTGCTGTCTGCAACTGCTTTCAATTTGGACCAACCGAAAATGTTGCTGTTTGGTAAAGGGTTAAGAAAATAAAATCCATGCAGAACTTAAATTCTAAAAAAATTCATTGAATTAAATTTTAGAAGAATCTTTTACTCCAAAACTACTGGACCAATTTTAACCAAACTTCACAGGAATCTTCCTTGCATGAACCTCTTCAAAATTCCTTAAAAAAATGAAATCTGTAGAATTTTAATCAATTGAATTAAATTAGATTTTATTAGAAGAATATTTAAAAATCTTCTGCTCCAAAAGCTACTAGATTAATTGCAACCAAATACCACAGGCATTTTCCTGACATAAACCTCTTTCAAATATGTCCAAAAAAAAATTTGTGCAGTTCTTAAATTTTGATTTATCATGCTCCCCGAACAAATTTTTGGGGAGCATATAGTCGCCACGCTGTCCGTCCGTCTGTGTGTCAGTCAGTCCACAGTCAGATCTCAACAACCCTTGGACCAAATTCAATGAAACTTCACATGTGAACTCCCTTGGATAATCCCTAGGGACCTTTATTATCCGTTATTTAATTTGAGGCTGCATCATGGGAAAAGGAGCCTAAATGTAAAAATTAGTTTTTCTCTAATCTCTCTTCATCTAATGGGCAGAATTTAATGAAACTTTGTATTTATGTGATAAATGAGATGTTCTAGACCTTAATCTATTAACAAATGTGTGTACAAAAAATCTGTCATGGCAAAAGGGGGCTTATTGTATGATACTTTTTATTTGTGCCAAACACTTATTCGGGGAGCATAATCCGTCTATGACGGTTCTTGTTTAATTAGATTGAATTTTTGATGAATCTTGAAAAATATTCTACTCCAAAACTTACGGACAAATTTCAACCAAACTTCACAGGAATTGTCTTTGCATAAACCTCTTCCAAATTTGTTCAAGAAGAAATCTCGGTGCAGAACCTAAATTTTGATTTAATTAGATTTTAGACGAATCATTAAAAATCTTCTTTTTCATAACGGGTCATTGGATTTTGTTGTAATTTAGTTTTAATGTTCGATGTGAAGTTCTCTATTTGATTTCGTAAAAATAAATTGAGCTGATGAAAAACATGGCTGCTGTAGGCAGGGTTTATTTTTATGCCCCCGTATAGAATGATTGGGGACATATTTTACTCATGTCTGTCCATCCGTCTGTCCAAAAACTTAACAGTTGCCTTTTCTCCGAAAGTATTTGACATACAAAACTCAAAATTAGTATGCAACTTCCTTTCCATGATATCTATCTGTTCAATGCAAATTGACCTTCCTCAAGTTCATCTGTTAACCCTTAATAACCCTTTACACGAAAACTTAACATTTTAGAAAAATGGCCATTTCGGGGGCATTGGTGTTTCACAAACACATTTTGTTCGCTATACAAAACATGGTGTAATTTTAAGAAAAATCTTCTGAAATCATTCATTGGATTTTGTTGTGATTAAGCATGAATGTTTTTTAGATAGACCTTCATCATATTGCCTGAAAAACAAAATTGATTGGATAAGAAAGATGGCAGTTGTGGATGGGGCTTATTTTTCGCCATAGGAAACAAAGTGAATTTTTTGAAATAAATCATTAAAAAACTTTTTTCTTCCAAAATTACTTCTTGGATTTCATTGTTATTTGGTATGAATGTTGACATTGTAATGTATCATTCTCTATTGTATTCTTCTAACAAAAATCTGATGAAAAACATGGTCGCTGTCGGCGGGGCATATTTTTATGCCCTTGTATTGAAAGATCGGGGGCATATTGTTTTACTTGCATCTGTCTTTCTGTCTGTCCGTCTGTCTGTCTGTCCGAAAACTTAACATGAATACTTAACATTGGACTTTGTTCCAAAAGTAGTTGACATACAATGCTCAAATTTGGTATGTAACTTTCTTTCAATGATATCCATCTGATCCATGCAATATGACAGACTTCCCGAAACTCCGTCGGACCTACGGACCTGACCGGCAAAAATTGGCTAGGTCTGATTGAATTTCTTACCTCGTCGGCCCAAAATGTCCGGCATAAAATACGATGAACAAGGTCCGATTGAAAATCCTAATTTGTAAGCCCATAAATTTCCTCTAAACATGATAAGTTTCTCATAGTTTTAAATGCAGATGGGTTTTCCCATCACGAATATCAAGCATATTTATAGCACAGTATGCAGTCTAAATTGTACTTCTACATTAATTTTCTTGTAATTCAAGGCTCACCAAAGCGAGCGAAATAGGCAAAACAATCGCTTAATTTCCAAAGATTTCGCCTAACTTGTCCAACAACTTGTTGATCAAAGCGAAATCTAGGTAGCCTGGAAAATCGCCGAGGAAAAAGCCAAATGAAGAGAAGAGTAAAACATAATCTTACTTTTAACAATAATCCGATAATTAGCAACTGCTAATTGTTTATAAGTATCAATTAAAACCTTCCAGGCAGACATCATAAAACACGCGACCTGTGTAATCTTTCAGCATAACGATTAGACTTTACAATGTCCGTGTTAAAACCCTCTAACGTAATTATATTTGGTATGTAGATAAGGCTCTTTTACAAACTGGCATTATTGATTTTCTCAGTCAGGGTTACGTAACGGTTCAGTGCCTCTGCATTGTTTAACCTTTTTTACCCTTTACTAATATTTTACAACAATTCTTTCTTTTTGTTCTCATAATATATTTAGAGTTGATTTGATTTTACCAGTCCAAATTTAACAGATTTCACTCTGAAGAAAAGACGCAATTCTATATGTTTGATAGCTAAGCTAACATGAAAATGGATGTTATGGATGGGTTTTATAAAACAATAATTTATCCTTTTTCAATTGGATCTATGTAGCTTTCCAAGCTAGAAATGGGAAATTGTGAAACTGAAAGTAGGATGTAGAACCTAGACCTGCTTTACTACACAATTTCAAATTATGGAACAGTCTAATTTTATATATTATCTATTAAAAGGATGATATTATAAGGTTAAAGACTTTAACTCTCTCCCAAATGCAAATTATCAAATTATCAAAAAAAAAAAAAAAAATCACGAAAAATCTTTGGTCTGACTGAATGACCTGAGGTCTGACAGAAAATTCTGTCCAGTCAGACCAAATGTCTGACAGAAGGGTGTTGAGTTTCGGGAAGTCTGATATGACTGTCCTCATGGTCATCCGTTAACCCTTATCAACCCTTTACATGAAAACATTTTAGAAAACTTAACATGAAAACTTAACATTGGCCTTTTCTCCAAAAATAGTTGACATACAAAGCTCAAAATGCATGTAACTTTTTCTATGGTATCAATCTGTTCCATGCAATTTGACCTTCCTCAAGGTCATCCATTAATATTTCACACATAGATATTTCTCGACAAGACCTTTCATTTGGGACCATGACCTTTGACCTAGTGACCTTGACCTTGGAGTTTGACCTACTTTTCAAAAACTTTAACCTGGCCTTTATCTCAACCATTTTTACAGATTCAGCCTTGATACTTTACACATGGATACTTCTCAGCAAGAGCTTTCATTTGGGACCATGACTTTTGACCTAGTGACCTTGACCTTGGAGTTTGACCTACTTTTCAAAAACTTTAACCTGGCCTATATCTCATGCACTATTATAGAAAGAGCCTTGATATTTCACATAATGATACTTCATGCTATGACCTTGACCTTGAGACCATGACCTTTGACCCAATGACCTTGACCTTTCACTTTGGACTCTTTTATTTAATATTTTGTGACAAGCTCTCGTATTGGCGAGCTACGTTGTCCGCGGACAACTCTTGTCTTGACAAGAACTTGGCCAAGTTTAACCCATTACCAAACAACAAAAATAGTAGATCTAAGGCTGTCCTAATTGAAACAAGTTGCAGACAACATTTTCAATATGATCAAATTTTGAAACTTTGTGACTTTCGGGATAGAAAATAATTTTTGAAGTCAATGATAACACTGTTTGCACAGAATCGCAGGGCCAGAAAACCTCAGTCACAAAGTGGTATTCCTAGACAAAATCTTCTTATCCTTTATTGAGGCAATGTTTCCTAACCCTTATTGCAATTTGATTTTGTTTTACAACCTTCTATACCCTTCACAAAAAAGTCGCTAGATGCCGATTTTCATAAATAAGTCATTCTTTCACAAGTAATTATTCCTGTCCTCATAGATGCCTCCCTTCAGACAAAATATCCCATTTTAATCAACCCCATTCCTGACAAATAATGTTTAAAGGGGCATATGCTAGGTTTTTCAGGGATCAGAACAACATGGGGACAGTCACAGTTTATATTGTTGTGTGGTACTTTGCATTATCTAGTGCCAAAAAGAAGAATTTTAGTGCTGGCACCAAGTTTCTCCATCAGCTTTTCAATTTTGATGCGAAAATTATGCATGTCTTTAAACCTGATTTAGTCATCATTTTATATAATAATATTGGGTCATCTATACGATATATTACTATTGGGTCATCATTTTGTATATATCATTAATGGGCCAAAGATCCAACTTTTAAGTTTTGGATAGACTTCAATATATGAAAAAGGCCAATGGTAACCATATTCATGGAGTTATTCAAAATGGCTTTTTGCAGGCTGTCCAGCGTCCCTAAAATTCCTAAAAAATCCTAATTATTTTGGACTTGGCTAAAATTCCTAAAAAAATGGTGAAAACAAGGGGAATTCCAAAAAAAGCCCTTATTTTTTCTTGCAATTCCTAATTTTTTACCTCGCTTGAGCCTGAATTGCTCAAAGGTGAGCGATTTTGATGGCTCACCCTCCGTCTGTCCGTAGATCATAATGTCTGTTCACAATGACTTAAAGATCTCTCAAACCATTTGCCCTAGAGCTTCGAAAGGACCTCTATGGATATGGCGAGAAATCTCCCTAAAAGGCTCAAATGGAAAAGTCCATTTTCAAAACACGCAAATTGATAATTATTTCGAGCTGTATTGTTAGATGTATACCTAAATCATATGAAAAATGATTTTGTACAATCAAAACGATTCGACATGTACAGATAACTCTTGGTTTCTATACCTACCCCTAAAATTACATTTTCTTACCCCACCGGTATTCATTTAACCAGAATTAAGTTTTCTATTGTTTTATCAACAAGAATTTTTCTGTAAATGTAAGGACAATTGGTGTTGAAATCATAAACCAGTTTTCGTTTTGTTTTCAATGCGCATGCGCATCATTTAAATGAGGTTAAAGGCGAAATTTTCCCGCCAAAAATACGGCAATTGGTATATGAGTACTATTTTTAGTATTAAAGTATGTTCCACCCCGTGACCCAGGAAATCCTTTTTACGGGGGAAGCCTATGTACAAGTTACACAACATATGTCAATGGGAAGCTGGGTCAAGGGGTGGAACGATGTTCGCTAGCCAAGGGAAGGTAGCTATTCCTCGGTTTTTGGCGGGAAAGAGCGCTTTTGAAGTTGTTTAAATGATGCGCATGCGCAATATGGACAAAACCAAAGCTATCATATGATGTCAACACCATCTATCCTTGTAAATATAGAAAATAAATTGCAAATAATACGAAAAGAAACTTCATTTTACTTCTATGAATACCGGTAGTGTAAGATAAATGAAACCATTTAGGTGGGTACAAAAATCAAGAGTTATCTGCACCTATAGAAGTTTTTAAATGACATAAAATCTGTATTCATTTCATTTATTTATCTACCTTACCATAAAGCCTAATTTTGATTCTCAATTTGTCAGTTTTGGAAATTTACACACCCAGCTGAGCCTTTTAGGGAGATTTCTCGCCTTATCCATAGAGGTCCTTTTAAACAGTTGTTTTTCAACAAATACCTTATTATAAGCTGCAGTTGCAAGGTTTTATGCTTCCCGAAGGGAGAGCATATAGTCGCCGCTTTGTCTGTCCATCCGTCCTGTCCGTCCGTCATTCCGTCTGTCCGTCCGTCCGAAGCAATATCTCCATAACCCTTTGACCAAATCAAATGAAACTTATCATGTGAACTTCCTATGACATAATGCCGATGTACTTTTCCCCGTTTTTGGATTTGAGGTCTTGTCATGGGAAAAGGGGACTTATGGTTAAATACAGTTTTTCTCTAATTTCTCTTAGTCTAATGGTCAGAATTTGATGAAATTTCATATTTGAGTAGCAAATAAGATGCTCTTGACAATAAAGTGCTCTCCATGGCATATATTTATTGTGACAATGCCTTATTCGGGGAGCATTGTCCGTCTCTGACGGCCCCTGTGTTGAAAAGCAGTGATGTATGGAATTGTCTTTTTACCCTCCATCAATATACTTCAAATTATTTTTGTGCGATGAAAATTAGCCATATGTCTTTGTATATCAGTTTTCAAATAGAAAATAAGTTTTTTCCGGGAACCATTTGGCCTAGACCTTTGAAATTCTGTAGATAGCATCATCTCAGGGATAAGCCCTACTTTAGTACTAGACAATATTGTCCTCTCAAACCATAAGCCCTAGGGCTTACAATGTTTTCATGTCCATCATCTTCAAATTCTTAATGATTTGAAAATTAGCACTACCGAGTATGCTGTAGGTCATTACTTTTTACAAAACAAACAGGGTAATCTTTTACTACCTTCTCCTCCTAAATTGTTTGACCTAGAGCTTTGAATTTTTTGTTTGGTATCATATTGTAATTTATATCAGAATATAATTCAAATAACAATATGTATTTGTGAATAAATCATATGTTTGGTTCCTTGGTTTAACGTAAGGATACATAGAGATGTCTTTTTCCATCTTTACTTCCAAACTGTTTCTCCTAGCTTTGAAATTTTGTATTGTCTCATGAATCTCCCAGAATGGCATTGAAAATATGCCTTATGTTGTGGCATCCTGTTTATGTAAAAATGGGAACTGTTTTAGAAAGGTCTTTGCTACATTTTGTAAAACCATAAGATATGGAGATTTTGAATTTTGTATCTTGGATCTCTACAGGAATGCTTCAAATCACTAATATGCAATGATATTTCAGCATTTTTATAGGCTCTTAGATTTTTGATAGAGGTAAAGAGAAAAATATTTGACAATTTTCTTCCAAACTAAGCTGTGGAATTTAATGTGTACCATTGCCTCATGACTCCTTTCCAGGATTCTTATGTCCTGCAAATAACACATGGAATACCAGTATATATGTCTTGAGGTTTTCTCATGCGAGTGATGTAGGGCCATCTATACCTCTTGTTTAGTCATTAGTTGGCTATTTGGTCATTTGTCTGTGTCTTACTTTTTAAACATTACTCATATAATCATATGGTAGTTCAAGGCAACTGAAAAGAAGTCCAAATGCTCAGCTGAGTGCTGGGTCTGACTTATATAAACAAATAGCTGAGACAATGAGACTGTAAGATGCCTTTACTGCTATAAAGATAAAAAAAAAAGTCTTTTATGATCAAACACGAAATAGTACATGTAATTCTTTTTTTTATAAGTTAACCACCCTACTTTTGCACCGAATTCCTAATTTTAGCCCTAAAATTGCCCTAATTTTTTCAATTTTAGTCCCTAAAATATGCCCTTATTTTCTTATTGGAGGTGCTGGACAGCCTGCTTTTGTTAATTTTCATCTTGCTTTTGTCCAGAGCATAACTCAAAGAGCGTGCAAGGTAGAATCATAGATAGATCTTATTACTGGGTATGTTTACATCATCAAAATGCCACTGTTTTGTATATAATAATATTGGGTCATATATATACTACTATTGGGTCCACATTTTGTATATATATATCATTATTGGGCCAAAGACCCAACTTTTACCAAACTTCATTGGTGGATATACTTCCAATATAGAGAAGTGCAGTGCACAAAAGAGGAAACCATTTTTATGGAGTTATTGTCCTTTGTTGATTTTCATCTTAATTTTTAGCTCCACTGGCCGACATGCCAGCGGGCTATTGTCATGGCGGTGTGTCCGTCGTGCGTGCGTCCGTCCGTCCGTAAACTGTTTCTTTAAAAATCTTCTTCTCAGAAACTACCACATGGATTTCAATCAAACTTCACAAGAATGATCCTTGAATGACCCTCTCTCAGATTCCTTCAAAGAATTTGGATTGAATCAGAATAACCTGAGTTATCTACCCTTGAATGTCAAAAATAGCTGGTTGTGACTTTAAATTTACTCTAAAATCCACAAATATCAACCAATATAAACAAAACTACAATAGAATGTTGGAGACTATAAGATCTTGCCTTGGTATAATTTTCAGCTTGATCTGAATTTTACATCATGAGTTATGTGCCCTTGAAATTGACAAAATTGATTGCCCTTTTCTGCTCTATTTTGACTTTGTTTGCACTCTAGCAAATACAAATATTGACCAATCTAGTCAATACTTGTACAGAATGTTGATGACCATAAGATCTTGCCTTGGTATAATTTTCAGCTTGATCTGAATTTAATATTTTGAGTTATGTGCCCTTGATATTGACAAAATCACATTTTCGGCTCTATTTTGACATTGCTTTCACTCTAGCAACTACAAATATTGACCAATCAATACAAAACTTGTACAGAATGTTGGTGACTAGAAGATCTTGTTTTGGTCTAATTTTCAGCTTGATCTGAATTTTACATCAAGAGTTATGTGCCCTTGAAATTGACAAAATTGCCATTTCGACTCTATCTTGACTTTGTTTTCACTCTAGCAACTACAAAATTTTTATATTGACCGATCAAGACAAAACTTGTACAGAATGTTGGTGACTAGAAGATCTTGCATTGGTGTAATTTTCAGCTTGATCTGAATTTTATATCATGAGTTATGTGCCCTTGAAATTGACAAAATTGCCATTTTCGGCTTTATTTTCACTTTTACAACCATTAGTATTAACTAATTAATACAGAATTTTCACTGAAATCTTACTGACCATACGATCTTACTTGCTTGTAATTTTCAGCTTGGTCATGCATTTGCTTGTTTGCGCAGCCTGAACCTTTGAAATTGTATTCAACAAGACAAACAATCAGGCCTGTGGAGCGCTTCCAGGCCGCCAGGACTGTCTAGTTTATGCACCGCTCTGCAAAGCTTTTGTTCATTTAGGGACGTCAAAACCAGGTCTTGTTTGGGAATGGGTTAAACTTTTGCAGTCTGGTAATGCTTTAATTACATTTTCTGCCATTTCAGAAATCATGTGCAAGGATTATGTGGATGATGGATACACCACGGGTGTTGGACAACTTGCTTACAAAAATTGAATTCCACTCGTACCAATAAATGTGACACAAAACTTGAGCCAAATCCAAGATACCCCAACTTGACATTGGAAGGTCTCAGAATTTTGAGTCACGTTGACACAGAAGATGATGTTTTGTGTATTTGTAAGTTCATTTACCATTTCGTTGTAACTATTTTCGATCTTTTGTCATGCTGAAATCAGAATATTATTTTGAAAGATTGTGGGCATATTGTTTTACTGTTGTCTGGCAGGCTGTCTGTCCATCTGCCTGTGGGACATGACAACATTAGCCATTTCAGGGACTGGTGTTTCACAAAAAAATCTTGTTATGGCATTTGCTTGTGGCAGTACATAAGGGACAATAATCAACTTTCACTGTAAGCTTAAAGATGCATTCTCACCCATTTTTAGCTCCACTGGCCAAAGGCCAGCGGGGCTTATGTCATGGCCCTGTGTTTGTCGTCCATGCATCTGTCCGTCCGTATGTAAACTTTTTCTTCAAATTCTTCTTCTCCAAAACTACTTGACAAATTTCAACCAACTTTTACAGGAATCTTCCTTGCATGAATCTCTTTTAAATTCTTTAAAAAAGATAAAATCCGTTTAGAAATTAGATTTAAATGAAATTAATTAATTCAAATTTTTGAAAAATCTTTAAGAATCTTCTTCTCTAAAAGTACTGGATCAATTTCAAGTTCAACCAACCTTTAAGGTCCTTAACATGAATCTTCCTTGCATGACTCTCTTTCAAGTTCCTTAAAAAAAAAATCCAAATTCAAATCTTAGAAAAACCTTGTATGCACTCTAGAGGTCACATTTTTCACATTTTGCCTGCTCAATCTGAAATTTGGCCTGAATGAGAGTCTTGATCAAATCTGGTACAAGTTCAAATTTGGATCCACTGTGGTAAAAAAAATGTGGTCACAAGGTCAAATCTCAGAAAATCTGGTACATGATATGCACTCTAGAGGCCACATTTTTTTTTTCCTGATCAATCTGAAATATGGTCAGAATGATGGTCAAAATGAAATCTGGGATGAGTTTAAAATTTGGTCTACTTGGGTCAAAAACTAGGTAACGGGGTCAAATCTTGGAAAAACCTTGTATGAATTCTAGAGGCCCAATTCATGATGTAATTCTCTAATTGAAGCCACTGGAGGGATACAGGCCATCTTGGGCCTCTTGTTCAATTATGTTTTCCGATGCCATTATCTTGTAAGTAGTCAAAAAGATTCACTGTCAATGAGCAGTAATGGACTAATAGGTTAAGAATGCCTAACTCTGTGACATTGATTTCAGACTGAAAACAATGGTAGAGATAATGATGAGGAAGTGAAGACTTGAATGAGAAACATCTACATTGATGAGTTCATACGACCTTGGAGATGGCGAGTGGTACGGTAGGCCCAATGATGAAATATCCTGAGAATGACCAGGTTTTGGAGTTCTATAAGGCAGAGAGGGAGACTGAACTTGCAGGGGAAGACTGGAATTGTGAGCAGACTGTGAATATCTATGAGGTAATGATGCTGATAAAAAAAGAGCTTAGCCTGAAAGACTGCACATGTAGTCTCTGTATTATTTAGATAAACCAAAAAAATGACATCTGCTCATTTTTAGCCCCACTGGCCGTCAGGCCAGCGGGCTATTGTCATGGCGCTGTGTCCGTCGTGCGTCCATCCGTCAAGTCATCAACCTCTTTCAAAATCTTCTCAAAAACTACAGAATAGATTTCAACCAAATTTTACAGGAATCATCCTTTGGTCTGTGTGGTAACCTCCTCTCAAATTCCTTCAAAAAAATTTGATTGAACTAGAAAGACCTGAGATATCTGCCCTTTAATGTCAAAAATAGCTGTTTTGACTTTGTTTCCACTCTAACAAGTACAAATACTTACCAATCGAGCCAAAATTTGGACTTAATGTTGGTATTCATAATATCCTGCCAGTGTGTAATTTTTGTCTTGAGTTATGTGCCCTTGAATTAGAAAAAAATGGCTTTTTTTATCTTGTTTTTTCTAGCAAGCATAAATATTTACCAATCAAGACAAAACTTGGACAGAAAAAATGTTTTACTTTAAGATCTTCAATGTGTGTAATTTTCCGCTTGATCAGAAACCCAGATCCAGTGTTATGTGCCCTTGAGTTTGAGTAAATTTTAGTTTTTATGCTCCCCGAAAAAATTTCGGGGGAGCATATAGTCGCCACGCTGTCCGTCCGTGTGTCCGTGTGTCTGTGTGTCCGTGTGTCTGTGTGTCCGTCCGTCCGTCTGTCCGTCCACAGCCATATCTCAGCAACCCTTGGACCAAATTCAATGAAACTTCACATGTGAGCTCCCTGGGTCAATACCTAGGGACCTTTTTCTCCGTTTGTAAATTTAAGGCTGCGTCATGGAAAAAGGGGCCTTAGTGTAAAAATTAGTTTTTCTCTTATTTCTCTTCATCTAATGGGCAGAATTTAATGAAATTTTGTGCTCATGTAATAAATAGGATGTTCTAGACCATATTTTATAAATAATGTGTGTACAAAAAAGCTGTCATGGGAAAAGGGGGCTTAAAGTATGATAGCTTTTATTTTGTGACAAACACTTATTCGGGGAGCATAATCCGTCTGTGACGGCTCTTGTTGACTATGTTTTTGTTCTGCTTTCACTCTTTTAGTCACAAATATTTACCAATTTAGACAAATGTTGGACAGAATGTTGGTGACCATTAGATCTTTTGTGAGTGTGATTTTCAGCTTTATCAGAATCTTACATCCTGAATTATACGCCCTTGAATTTGACAAAAGTTTTCAACTTCATTACCAATCTAACAGTCCTAAGATATTACTTAATTATTTACTTTCTTTTTGCCTTGACTACATTGCTGTATTTTTAGCTCACTTGAGCACAAAGTGCTCGAGGTGAGGTATTGCGATCGGTCTGTTGTCCGGCTGTCTGTTCGTCTGTCCATCCACAATTATAAAAAATTCTTCTCCTCCTAAAGTACTTCAAAGAATTGGGATAGTAATCAGAATGAGGTAAAAAAGGTTACTAGGTCAAATCTTATTTTTGCTCTAGGGGTCACAGTATTGGCTCAATTATTGTAAAAATTAACCAGAATGTTTTCCTTGATGATATCTAGGTCATGATGAAAAGTAGGTCATGCAAGGTTAAAAACTGTCACTAGGTCAAATGATTAAAAATCCTTTTTGCTCTAGAAGTTCCAGTTATGGCTTCAATCTTGTGAAAATTGCTCAGAATCTCTTTTTTGTGGGTGTCTAGGTGCACTTAAAAATTGGGTCATTTGGGGACGAAACGTAGGTCACTAGGTCAAATTTTATGAAATCATTCTTCTTGCTCTGTAAGTTCTCAATTTTGCTAAATTGTCATGAAAATTGCCCAGAATGATTTTTTCAATGATTTAAAGGTCATGTAAAAAGAAGGTTATACAAGGTCATAAACTAGGTCACTAGATCAAATTTTTATGCCCCCGTATCGAGAGATCGGGGGCATATTGTTTTACTCATGTCCGTCTGTCTGTCTGTCTGTCTGTCTGTCCGTCTGTCTGTCCGTCCGTCCGTCTGTCCGAAAACTTAACCTGAAAACTTAACCTTTGCCATTTCTCCAAAACTATTGGACATACAAAGCTCAAATTTGGTATGCAACTTCCTTTCAACAATATCTATCTGTTCCATGCAATTTGACCTTCCTCAAGGTCATCCATTAACCCTTATCAACCCTTTACTCCACGAAAACTTAACATTTTCGAAAAATGGCCATTTCGGGGGCATTTGTGTTTCACAAACAAATCTTGTTCTTTTTGCTATGGAAGTGGCTATTTTGTCTAATTTGTTCAGAAAATTGCTCAAAATGTTTTTATGCCCCCGATAGGGCGGCATCATAAATTTGACTTGTCCGTCCGTCCGTCCGTCTGTCCGTCCGCCTGTCTGTCATTCCATCCAAAAACTTTAACATTGGCCATAACTTCCTTATTACTTAACATATTCGCTTCATACTTTACCACAACATTCCTTGGTACATTACCTTTCTGTAGGCACATACTTTGGTGACCTTGACCCCTGGATGACCTTGACCTTATGACGATCAAAGCGGTGTCGGGGGCATTGTCATCTTACATTGACAGCTCTTGTTTATAATTGATATATTGGTCATGAAAAAGTGGGTCATGCAAGGTAAAAAACTAGGTCACAAGGTGAAATGTCAAAAATCCCTCTTTTTAGTCTAGAAGTGCCATTTTTGGTTAAAACCTTGTAGAAATTGCTCTATGTTTTTCATTTAGATATCTAGATCCTGCTAAAAAGCAAGTCATGAGAAGTCAAAAACTAGGCCACAAGGTCAAATGTAATGAAATTCTTCCTTTTACTCTCAAAGTTCTAGTTATGGCGCAATTATTGCAAAAATTGCTCAGGATGCTAATTTTGAGGTCTAGGTCATTGAAATCTTGGGCCATATGATTTCAAAAACTGGGTCAGATCTTGTAGTTGCTGTAAGAATCACAATATTTTCTCAATCATTGTGAAAATGTGTGCAGAATGTTTAACTTTATGACATCTTGGTCATGTGAAAAGTGGGTCATGCTACATCTAAAACTAGGTCACTGGGTCAAATCTTGTATTTGCTCAATCATTGTGAAATTTGTTCAAAATGTTTATCTTGATAATCTCTACTTTATTCTGCATGTAGTATGTCTCAAACTTCTTTCAGGTGAGCAATCTAAGGCCATCTTGGCACTATTGTTCTTTGTTTTTGCTCAAAGAACCATGAGTTTTGAAAAACTTCAGGCTGTCAACCGATTCCTATTTTCCTATAAAACTCCTATATTTTGGGTCCAAATCCTATATTTTAAAGCACCTCCTATATTCCTATAATTCTCCTATATTTTCAAAATATTTCCTATTTTTTTTTTGGTAAAATGATTGTCGATGAATGATGGAGATAGCAAATATTGCTTTGATACTGCTCTTTGTTTCTTTACTCTTCAGATAAGAGAATCTCTTTCTTCTATTAAGAGCATTAATATCCTGTATAATGTTTTGGTGCACTTCATCTGTTAATTATCACCTATTTGGTCATCTAGAAGGCAGTTGAATAGGACACCAGCCTTTAAGGTGCTAATTCAAATAGCGAGCATTATAGTGATGCTATATAGAAACATACTGTCTGGATTGTGATTCTTTTGAACTGCAAGATTATTTTAATTGCTTATCTTACTATGAAGTGCTAAGAGTGAGGTATTGTGATTGCTCAACAGCTCTCGTCTGGCTGTCTGTCTACAATTAAGACAAAATTTTCTACCATACCATGAGGCCTTTAATCTTGAAATTTTGTATGCAAAATGGTCTTAGGGCCCTCTACCAAAATACTTCAAATTGTTGTGAAGCAATGAAAATTTGCCCTATTTTGTGGGATTTCAAATTTCATTTAGAGACAAAGAAGGAAATCTTGTACAATCTTCTTTCCTGAACTGCTGACTAAGGGCTCTGAAATCTTATGTGTTGAATTGTCTCTAGGGCCTCTGCCAAAATATTTTATATTGATATAGTTCAATGAAAATTAGCCCTGTTTTGTTTGTATCATATTTCATCTAAAGGCAAAGAAGGAAATCTTGTGCAATCTTTTTCTCCTGAACAGTTCTGTCTAAGGCTTTGAAATTTGGTGTGTTGAATTTTCTCAGCCCTCTGCCAAAAAAGTTTAACTATTGTGCTACAATTAAAACTGGCCATGTGTTATGAAATATCAGATTCCATAGAGAATGCTGATAAAGGAGCAAATTTTGAACTATCTTCTACTCCCTAAATACTTGACCTAAAGCTTTGAAATTTTGCATGTAGAATTGTCTTTTGGCCTTCCATCAAAAATACTTGAAAGTTTTGTTGTGCAATGAAAATTGGCTCTATGTTGTTGAATATCAGATTATATATAAAGACAAAGAATAAAATCTTAAAAAATCTTCTCCTGACAAATCCTTTGTCCGAGATCCTATATTATTTTTTTTTCTTTTATCATGGGGCATGACTCTCTCTACCAGACTTTTTCTCTTCCTGCAATGAAAAATTGTATGGAATTTGCTAGTCTTGAATGAGGTGGAAGGCATCATTTAAAATCTCCTGAAAGGCTAAAATGTTCTCTACACCGATTTATATAGGGCTGTCTTGACCCTCTTATCTAGATTTAACACTAAGCTGTCAGTGGCTTTATGGCCATGGTCGTAAGATTCTGGGAGGGAGGGGGTCTTAAAATGCATTAAATTGCTTCTACAGAAAACTAGAATTTCAAAATTTTCTTGGGGGGAGGACCCCCAACCCCCCTCTTCAAGATGTTTCTCTAGTGTGCTATTCTTCTACTTGTATCATTGGCAGTTGTTGAAACAGCATTTTAGTGCTATACTGCTTTTAAAAAAAGCGTGATAGACCTGTAAACACTTGAGATAGAACAGAATTACTTAAAAAAAAGACTCCTATATTTTAACTCAAAATGGGCTTAAAACTCCTATTTTTCTTAAAAGATATTCCTATTAAAACTCCTATATTTTTGAGAAGACTCAGTTGACAGCCTGAAACTTAGATTGGACTTGGTCAAAACTTAGATTTGCTTTAATAAGAAATTCAGGCCTGTGGAGCGATTCAATCCCTCAGGGCTTTCTAGTTGATTAATCCTAATCTAATGATTGATTTTGTGATAATCAGCAATCCACTGTCAAACTAAAGACCTTTGGATGAGATTTTGAATTTATACAACCTTGTTTCAAATTTATCTTACTTTAAATTGATTATAGTGTTCTTTAAAATTTCATATCAACTTAAAATTGTCGTCTGCAAGATCTTTGCAAATGGAACAGTCCCAAAATTTGCTGACTTGTAATGCATTACAGAATCCAGCAAATATTTTTATGTTCTATTTTCAGGAAAATGTAGTAAAATGGTGCCCTGGGGAAAACTGCTGAAGCGTTTTTAAGGAACATTCAAACTGTACCTTAATTGTGTGGAGGGACATCCGATAAAAGAGTTATTGATAATTAAACAAAATTTTATCGGGTCGTCAATAACTTGTTTTAGCTCACCTGAGCACAGCGTGCTCAGAGATGAGCGTTTGTGATCATTGAATGTCTGTTGTGTGCGTCAACAATTACATTGTTTGCACTCTAGATGGCACAATAATGGCCCAATGTTCATGAAACCTTATCAAAATATTTGTCTGGTCATAAGGATGAACCCTATTGAAAATGGGAACATTCTCATTGATACTATTAGTAAAAAGGGGCATAAAAGACAAAATCCTTGTAAGCACTCTACATGCTACAGTTTTGGCCCAATGTTCCTGAAACTTGATTAGAATGTATGTCTAGTCACAAGAATGAACTCTTTTTGAAAATGGGAATGTTCCGTTGGATATCATGGGAAAAGGTGCCTTAATGACAAAATTCTTGTTAGCACTCTGGAGGCCACAATTTTGTTCTAATGTTCATGAAACTTGAGATCAGAATGTTTGTCACAACCATGAAATCTGAGGAAAATAGAAATGTTCCATGGGATAGTATTGGAAAAGGGGCCGCCTTAAAGACAAAATCCTTGTTAGCGCTTTAGAGACCATAACTTTTTTTCAATATTCGTGAAACTTAATCAGATTGTTTGTCTTGTCACAAGGATGGAGCCTATTTAAAATAGGAATGTTCTTTTTGATATCACAGGAAAAGGTGCAATCATTTCTCACCTTGTGACATCTTAGTTCAGGTGAGCGATTAAGGACCATCATTGTCCTCTGTTTTATCATGGATTGTTTAAAAGAGCCATCGCAACCAACAAAGTCCATTTTTATGCCTCTGCTTTGAATCAGTTTTGTATTACCCTTTCCCAAACAAGACTTGGTTTTGACGAATATATTGTAAAAGGCTTGAGAAGGATTGGGACCAAAGAAAAAAATGTCGATTATCAGCCTTTTTCTCCTTTTGTTTCGATATTGTCTGGGCTTTATCACATATAATTCTGTTCTTAAGCACAAAATCCATGCATCCGTGACGCTAGCCGTCCAAACTTGGTAAACAGCTTTCAAATTGGACAACCCTTAATTTTTGCTGTTTGGGAAAGAGTTGATACATGTATGATTATTGAAGATTTTCAGCAGTTGTTGTGTCATGTGATTTTCAGCCATGCTGATTAACCCATTACCACACAGTGACTCCTTTTGACTCCTCACAAGATAACGGTGTTGGACAAGTAATTTCTTCATTTCCCACAAATGTTTTCTACCCAATATGACCAGAAAAATGTCGAATTTTATTCACTTGAAATTATCGTCTGCAACATCTTTGAATTCGGACAGGTCCAAATTTTGTCGTTTGGTAATGGGTTAAGACTAAAACTGGTGTGGTTCACCCTGTACATAAACAGTGTAGTTTTACATTTATCGATTTATTATCTAGAGCATTGGCCTTGAAAGCTTGTTGTATTGTAGTGTTTTAATGTTAAACCTGGGAAAAACCCATAACTACACAGGGATGCCTTTTGATGCCCAACAAGACAAAGCCTTTAGAAAATATCGCAGAAAATGAAGAAATTGCTTTTGACGAGCAGTATCTTCATTTCCTATAATGATTTTTCATATAAAGGCGTATCAGTTTAAAATTTATGTCACTTTAAAATTGCCGTCTGCAACACCTTAGAATTTAGCTGGAAGTTTCACTGTCTGGTAATGTGTAAATTACACCATGGCTACATGTACCAAAGTTGAACTTGACCTTTCCCCAATCAAGAACTGCTTTTGACGTCTGTAGTAGGAAAGGCTCAGAAAAACATTGAGACAAAAGAAGTAAAATGCTGATAACCAACATTTTCTTATTTTTTCTCAATATTTTTTCTGCTATTTTGTAAAAGATTTGTTGGTTTCAACACCAATATTGTCGTCTACAGCATTTTCCATGCCATTTATCGGTATTTGAAAGTTAGTTTTTCAATAATGTACACAAGTATTTAGTTATGAATTAGTCAACCTGTAATGTCGGCTTAATTGTTTCTGTCAAGCAAAAGGTTGTCATCAAGTCCATAAATCTAGCTAGTGGATTCAAGGATTTGCTGCATGTGGTAGATCTTAAAAACACTTGAGAAAAAGTTACCAACCAATTTTGGTTAATCATCAATCTATCATTAAGAATGATGCTTTGGAAATAATGAATGCCAACCAGTGAATATTTCGTTACAATTAAAGCTGTGTCGGATAATTTTTTAGAAAAAATAGATGGAAATAAACATAATGCTGCTGCCATACCATGTGCTTTTTTCCTTGTAATTTTTCAAAGTAATTTTTAGCTCCACTGGCCAGAAGCCAGCGGGGCTTATGTCATGGCTCTGTGTCTGTCCGTCCACCCGTATGTGCATATGTGCGTGAATCTGTGCATGCATCAACTTTTATTTAAAAAGTCTTTTCCAAAACTACTGTACCAATTTCATCCAAACTTCACACAGGAATCTTCTTTGCATGAACATTTTCCAAATGCTTTTAAAAAATTAAATTCCGTGTAGAACTTGAATTTTAATTAGAGTAAATTGATTAAATGTTCAAAAAATCTTTAAATTCTTCTCCAAAACTATTGGACCAATTTTAACTAAACTTCACAGGAATCTTCCTTGTACAAATCTCTTCCAAATTCCTTCAAAAATAATTTCTGTTTAGAATTGACATTTTAAATAAATTGATTAAATTGAATTTTCGAAATATCTTTAAAAATCTTCTTCTCCAAGACGCCTTATTGGAATTCATTGTAATTTAGCCTGAATGTTCAATGTACAGTTTGTCCACAGGATTCGTTGAAAAAAAAGTCGCCGATTGGATTTCATTGTCGTGAAGCAGGAATCTTCTGTGGATAGACCTCTATTGTATTCTTTGAAGGAATTCGTAGTCTAAAAGCCAGTGGAGCTATATAGGGCCATCATGGCCCTCTTGTCAAAAGGTTGGTCCAAACCGATAGATATTTAGTTATATACAGTTTTGTTGTTAGAGCAATTTGAATTTGAAAATGAATAAAAAGAAAATAAAGATTCAAACATATTAACATGTCTTGTGCTTTTACACATGTTCCAGACAGTTTTTAAAACTGAGAGACTACTCACTATCAGCTCTCCCGAATTACTGACTTATTAGACTAGTCCATGTTAATCACTGGTGGTGAACTCGGCGAAAGCGATGGACGTTTTTTCGCGAACAATGTATTCCGTCGGTGTTGTTATTAAATCACGTAACTACGGCTTTACCGAAGCCGTTGTTACGAGATTTTATAACAACACCGACATTTTGTCAATACAATCGGTAAACCCGGTCTGTTTCTAGAACAAGTTCATTGTCATTAGTAAAAAATCTATGAACTCACATTTAAACGCAAAATATCTATACCTTGTTGTAGCGAAAAACGTCGCTAGTTCACCACCAGTGTTAATCGAAACCATAGAATTACAAAACAAAAAGTTATGTCGGTAACGTCGCAGACCATCAATTTGGGTTGCGAATCCAGGTTGGGTTGATGCCCTTTCTGGGATGGCATTTACCATCCATTCGAACTCTAATTCTTACACAATGCATCTGACATACGTCTCATCCTATAAGGCATTTACGCGACTGTTAGAAAGCTGCTACTGAAGAAAAATAAAATTTATGTAGACAAAGATTGAATTTTAGTTTGATATAGCAGAGAAAATGATGGCCAAAGGCAGAAAATACTGAAAATCAGCAATTTCGTGGGCGTTAAATCAAGGTCTTGTTCGGCAAGGCTTAAGCCGTGATATGGCATAACTTTGGCAGTGGAACAGCATTTGAGTGCAATAATCCCTACAGGGCATGACTAAAATTGTTACCACGTCCAACATCAACAACGTCTAAAAGATTTGAGACGTGATGTGGACGCGATATGAACGAAGAGTTGTATTTGACCGAGTCCAACTTTTCCACGGGAGCGGATTTGGTGCATTTGTAACGCACCGGACTTGTTACACAATGGTCGCGGGTTCGAATCCCACGCCTCTCCAGTCTTTCGGATTAGACTTTAAAGCATGGTCCCGTCTTCATATGACCTTAGCAATTAAGTGGGACGTTAAAACTCTTTTAGCCTTAGCCAATTTTTCAACGAAGACTAATGTAAAGGCATGATCATATGTACACAAATCCGCACCCACATCACGGCCGGAACACGTCAAAAACAGTCTGTCGTACTGCGCATTTCTTGCACGTGACCAAGCCTTAAGGAACGGTCAAAATCAACTCCGCGTTCACATCGCTTCACTGCTACACAGTGATCGTTTTCACTGTCTTGACGATATAGGCCGTGATGTGACAGTGCATAAGCCTTTCCTAAACAACAATATTTTATGACGGTCCAATTTAAAAGCTGCTGCAGATGACAAAAGGATGTAGATGAAGGTTGAAATTGAGTATGATATAGCAGAGGACGTGTTAGGGCAATGGCAGAAAAAGCTGATATTCAGCATTTTCTTCCACTGTCTCAATATTTTCCTAAGCCTTTGCCATTTTAGACGTAAAATCAGTCTTTTTCTGGAAGGGAATAAGCCGTGATTTGGCAGTACTTAGGCAGTTGAACAGCAGTCAAACACAATTCACAAATGCTGTAAAAGCCTTATCACATACACAATTCTGTGTTCAGAACTCGTCAAAATTGGTCTGCCGTACAGCATATACTGGACCTCAGAAATTACGCACCACTTTTTCTCGTTTTATATTTTTTCAACAAAATCTTTCACTTTGTTGGCACAGTATTATTTGGTATCCGCCGGACACTAGCCATGCACACAAAACACTCTTAAGCACAAAATCCATGCATCCGTGACGCTAGCCGTCCAAACTTGGTAAACAGGTTTTCTGCACGTGCCGCAGTATTTACATCGTGCACAAACCAGCATATCGGTGCATATGGTACATGCAGTCTATGAAAGAAAGAAAACACCCATATGTGTCATCGGTCGGAAGTTTTTGATGCTTTAAACAATGTCAAGACTTTCAACCTTGCTATTGGGATGCTGCATGCAGTGATGACGTCACGATCTATTGCACACATTATGGGATTTCATCACAAGACTTTTGGCTGGCTTAGAGAACGTTTCCAACAAAATGGGACAGTACTGTGCTGCCCGGAAAGGGGTGCGCCAATGGTTCCAACTGCAGCTCAAAATGTATGCTTGTTAAAGTGCGAAGTGATTAAGGAAAAGTGGAGTGTCATGCCAGTGACCAGAATCCAAACTGTGGTCAGTTCCATGCGCTGATGAAGCACAGGCTGTATTATTCTGTAAAGGGGTCATACGTAGTTCTGGTTTTGTGACTTTCACTTTAGAGAGTAGTCACGTTTGCGATCTCGTCACGCTTGATTGCCTTTATGTAGCCAATCAATTTTTTTTATCAGAAACGAATAAACTGATATCAGTTTGGGTAGTGGTTGTACAGTTTGAAAAAGTAACACAATAAAGAAAGATATGGTGAAAATGTAAGTGGTGCGTTATTTCTGAGGTTCAGTATATTTTTTTAACACAATTGCATGTGACCCGGCATTAAGGTTCGGTTGAATACCACTCTGCGTCCATATCGCATCACTGCTAATCACTGTCTTCATTTTAGCTCACGTGAGCACAAAGTGCTTAAGGGTGAGCTATTGTAATCGCTAACTGTCCGCACGTCTGATTGTCTGTCTGTCCGTCCGTCCGTCCGTCCGTCTGACCACAATATGAAAAATAATGAATAGATTGTGTTTGAATAGACATTTATAGAAAAGTCAAAAGAACATACATTACATCAAGAAAATTATGAAGGTTTTTCCTTTAGTAAAATTTTACAAACTGTAGTAACAATTGTTTTGCTCTAAGTCCTTTGATCGCTCTATTTTGTGGTTTCCTGATTTCTTTCATGTTGCACGAAAAGTACACAGAACCTGTGTGTGTTGCATACATATTATATACATATTATATATATGACCCAATAAAAGTATATATATGACCCAATAATAGTATTTGATGACCCAATAGTAGTAGCATATACCGGTATATATATATATATATATATATATATATATATATATATATATTATTTAGGACCCAATAAAAAGGTACATTTGTATATTCATGACCCTTTATCGTACCAATTTTTATTTAGTAAAAAACTAAAAATGGAAGCATTTCTGTATTATAGTCCCTCTTTTGTGCACCCCCCCTTTCCTTTTACATTCGATTTCGCATGTGGTTATTAAGGTTGACCATTCGTAATGACGTAACGTGTGGTCGTATCGAGTTTTGCAAATCACTGATGCTGCCAAGTTTTTGAAATTGCCTCAAAATTCCGATACTACGTTTCTCTCACAAAAACGTCAGACGGACCCTTTCATGAGCATTACAGTCTGGAATATGCATATAAACGTGCAGGCCAGCGGGCTATTGTCATGGCGTTGTGTCCGTCGTGCGTCCGTGCGTCCGTCCGTAAACTTTTTCTTTAAAAATGGATGGATTTCAAACAAACTTCACAGGAATGATCATTGGGTGACTCTCTCTCTCAGATTCCTTCAAAGAATTTGGATTGAATCAGAATAACCTGAGTTATCTGCCCTTGAATGTCAAAAATAGCTGATTTTGACTTTATTTGTACTCTAAAATCTATAAATATTGATCAATCAAGACAAAACTTTGACAGAATATAATTATGTAATCATAATATCCTGCCTGTGTGTAATTTTCAGCTTGGTTTGAAATTTACATCATGAGTTATGTGTCCTTGAAATTGACAAAAATGCAATTTTCGGCTCTATTTTGACTTTGTTTTCACTCTAGCAACTACAAATATTGACCAATCAAGACAAACTTAGAACAGAATGTAGTTGACTATAAGATCTTGCCTTGGTATAATTTTCAGCTTGGTCTGAATTTTACATCATGAGTTATGTGCCCTTGAAATTGACAAAATTGTCATTTTCGGCTCTATTGTGACATTGTTTTCACTCTAGCAACTACAAATATTGATCAATCAGGCCAAAACTTGTATAGAATGTTGGTTATTATAAGATCTTGCCTTGGTCTAATTTTCAGCTTGATCTGAATTTTATATCATGAGTTATGTGCCCTTGAAATTGACAAAATTGCAATTTTTGGCTCTATTTTGACTTTGTTTTCACTCTAGCCACTACAAATATTGATCAAGACAAAACTAGGGCAGAATATTGGAGATTATTAGATCTTTTCTTGGTATAATTTTCAGCCTGATCTGAATTTATAACATGAGTTATGTGCCCTAGAAATTGACAAAACTGCCATTTTCGGCTTTATTTTCTCTATGACAACCATTAGTATTTACTAATCAATACAGAACTTTCACAGAATCTTACTGACCGTACATCCTATTTGCTTGTAATTTTCAGCTTGGTCATGCATTTGCTTGTTTGCGCAGCCTAAACCTTTGGAATTGCACTCAACAAGACAAACAGTCAGGCCTGTGGAGCGCTTCCAGACCGACAGGGCTGTTTAGTTACATAAACGTATCAAATAACGCGTTAACGTCGAACGTCCATGTGTGTGTGTAATTAAAGACACTAAGTCGGACCCATACAAGAGATATTTCATGTAAATGTCTCCAATCTAAACTAAAAAATAATAAATTCAAATAAATAAAGTAAATAAATACCGCACAATTACTTTTCCCGTTACTATATGTTGTTTTGTCGTGCATATGACGGGGTGTTATACTGAACTGTTGTTCCACTTCCTTAGCACTTTTTCATCATGGCTTAAAGGGGCTCATGCTAGATATTTAAGGTTTGAGAAAAAGACCTGGCCGTCAGAATTTGCGTCATTGAATGGTGCACTGCATTATTAGAGATCAAAAGGAAAGTAATTTTAGCTAATTGTACCAATCAAGGTCCAGTTTTATCAATGTTTTCCAAGTGTTACTTTAATTAAATACTAAGTTTGGTAGTACTAAATTAACTGCATTCGAATTTCGGACAGAAATAATTACTCAGATTGGCCAATCCGTACTACAGTTCTTGATTTCTTTTACCTGATAGTATGTTCATTGACCTAACATGACTGTAAAAAGTAAAAGTTGACAGTGAAAAAACAGTGGAGCGATGTGGACGCAGAGTTGTATCTGGTTACATACAAATCAGCATCCAAAAATATGTTGTACTTTTGATGTTTTTCCGGTAGTGATGTTGTATTTAACCGGACCTTGTCACATACGGCTGTGTTAATATACCAATGTTTACGTGTTCCAGACACAGAGTTTCACTTAAACACAAAAGAAACTGTGCACTTTGTAGGCTACCTTTAGACTTTCTCAGAAATTCCGGATAGAATTTTGTCGACAGACGCAAAATGGACACACCGCCATAGCAGTAGCTCACGGGTCGTCACCCGTAGGCCAGAAGCTAAAAATTGGGATTTTTTTCTAATTAATTTTGTTGTTACTATTTTTTTTTGTGTCAGACACAAACTACAATGTCTTGTTATCTTTAGGTAGTCTGTACAACCGTCAATATTCATATTTATTTTCATTCAATGCAGCTTAACTACACTCAGAGACACTTTAAAGCAACACTAACATTTTTCCTAATAATCAAAACAAGAGATTCTCAGGACAGTCAAGCGCTACTATCAAGTGCTGAATAGTAAAAAAAGCCCGAAGAGGGTAAAATGTCAGAGTAACGGATCGTTGTTTAGAGGCTGATATTATGGTCACAAAAGCATGTGCAAAATAGATAGGAATTGCCGTTATATAAAAAAATATCACAGATATATATATGGAAGTTGCACATAAGTCCATAGAGTTATGTGCCTTAAGTCCTGATGGCATGCAAGTAGGTTTCCAAAATATATACCAGTATATACATGATACACATGTATCACACTTAATCTCACCAACTTATTGGGTCTCTACTCTGAAACCCATTTATTGGGCCCAACCATAAATAGCCGTATTACGGACATGTACACGGGTTCAACTTTCTTACTACTGTCTTGATAGAACATGTATACCAATATAAATGAGTCTTTACAGTTTCGTGTCATATTGTTAAGGGGGAATGCTCCAGTTTTTCGGAACACTCGGTCATTACTGTAGTAAATTAAATGTTTCGTACCAATATGTTTCGCTACCATATTTTCAATAATAAAACACATCATTACAATTTACCATTTTCGACGGTAAATGTGTATTTATTATGCGAAACGGATTTACTCAAGATGGAAATCGATTATTTAGAGCAAGACAGTCGTAAGTGTGTATGCAGTTACCACTGTTTTGCGTCATTTTATTCATGTGTAGCTGATAAAAATTGCTGTAGTTCACTAATAAGTGTGCTGACCTATACATTTTCTTTTTGAATTATTACCAGGACATGTTGCTTAATACAATGAGGGAGTTTTACCAAATTCTATTATGTAGAACTATTCTATTATGTAGAACTATTTGGAAATATTTCCAAAAATATGCAAATTTTGACATAAAACACTCCAGCTTCGTTGATCTAACCGAACACGTGAGCATGCTGTTTTATACATTTATGCGTTTATAATAGCACTTATTTTGGGTTTTCTGCTCTTATTAAATGTAAGACGTTACTTTAAATCCGTTTTCGGTACTAAACGGTGAATATACAGCATTTTATTAGCATTTTAGTGACCTTGGATAGGTGCAAGAAATTGTGCATTTTTTCGCCGTAGGGGTATGTGATACGAATGCCTATAAAAATCAAACAAGATCGCTGACCATCCATTTTTATTTTATTTTTCAATTGGTAATAGCATGTAATTTCAACATACAAAATATAAGTAAATTCTATCATTGGGAAAAAATTTAGGAAACTGGAGCATTCCCCCTTAACATGTCCTTTATTCTCTTTAAATAAATATCCTGATTTTAATTAAGATTGTGAAAGTCAAATTTTGCAACGAAAGACCAGGTAAAATTGCTTCTCTAAGAATTCAAGATGGCAGGAAAAAGTGTTTTCTTACAAAGTAACAAGCACAATGTATTTTGTCTTTTGGTTTGCAACTTTTTTTAGAATGATATATAAAACATATATTATCTAAAAACATATTGCTGTGCTTATGTCAGCAGCTTCATGTATTTACTAGTTACATACTACGTCTTAAATAAGCCCGAAAAATGCGCTTGTTTCCTGTCAATGTGTTTGATAGTCCGTAAATATTGTCCCGAACCTGTTGAATATGCAATGAGTAATTGTGATGCGGAATAATCTCTCTCAGATATAGATTGGCACGAGAAGCATGTGCAGAATACAAAGTCACAATTCTTATGGAAACTATCGACTCAGCTTGACAGTGTATTATTGTGGCATGTATGGATTCTTCCATGTCACAATCACTGGTGGTGAACTCGTCCCAAGCGAGGGACGTTTTTCGCTACAACAAGGTACAGATATTTTGCGTTTAAATGCGAGTTTAAAGATCTGATTGGATAGTTTTTCTAATGACAATGAATTTGTTCTAAAAATAGACCGGGATTACCGAAGCCGTAGTTACGATATTCTATAACAACACCGACGGAATACTTTGATCGCGAAAAAACGTCCAACGCTTTGGCCGAGTTCACCACCAGTCACAATTACTCATTGGATATTCGTCGGGCTCAGGTCAATATTTACAGACTATACATAAATAGAAGGTTTACTGTATAATAATCAGTATTATCTTCTTTTTCCTCAAAACACCTTTCGCCTATTTTCCAAAGTTTTGGATGATATCTGTAAAAAAATATCAAGGTATGTTTACATAATTGTGCTAAATCAGTTTGGATGGGATGAAATAAAACGATGTCATCTTTTTTTCTATTTGTACAGAAAGGGTTAAAATCTACATGTATACCGTGTAAAAAAAGTTTAGCAACACTGACTTTGTTAATTGAAAACATGTATTTTCTGTGATATTTATTTCATAACCGTTATATACATTTTACCATATGCATTTAACGTACAACATTCAAAGGTCGCTTTGTGGTAACGTTAAATATAGTGTTAGAAACATTGTCTTGACGTAGGTGAGGGGTCAAAATAAAAGGTTACAATAGAATTCGGTATCGACTGTCTGGCCATTTTCGAGCAAGAACAGCAGTGAAACGCTTTCCAATCCACTTAAATTGTTTGTACACAGTATCAACATTCACTACTTTATCAAGAGATTGAACGTCATTCGCGTCAGTATGGTCACGCACACGTCTTCCTTAAATGCACCGCATGTGCTCTATGGGTGACAAATCAGAAAGAAAGGGATGATAATGGGAGTACATCAATGTTGTATACGCTTAATTTGGCTTAAAGCATTTAGGATTCTATACCAGTCAAGTCTGGTGCGTTCATGGTGTAGCGTCAGGGAAATTACAACGTATGGTCAACGTCCAGTAACCGTTCATCTGTGGAGACGATCACAGATGGTAAGTGTGGATACTCTATGTTGAAATTCTTGTGGAAGCCACTCAGAAGTTTTGGTGTTGATATGGAACATCTTTGCCGTGACGTTACGAAATTATGACGTCATCTTCTCGTGGCCTTTTTCTACTACGTCCTTGACCGGGACTATCTCAAACCACACAAATTGGCTCACATAGCATCCTCAAATTGTTACTTATTCTTTGAGATGTGTAAAATTCAAAAAGACATCTTTATCGCCGGTTCTGCCATGTAGGAACACATTAGCGATATAACGTCCTTCTAACGTAAGTCCATGGCGTAGTCCCACAGCGTTGCAGAAAATTCTTTTTAGTGGCCTTTTTATGCTGGGCAAAGACAATTATGTTCACACCTAAATGTTTTCTAGAATTATGCTCCATACACATGAATACCACGACAGACATGAAAATCGGAAATGCGCACCTGGAGTGCGAGATGCACGCGATGGCGGTATAAAATTCATCTGTTTGTGTTCTCTAGTTATAATCTATTGTGTAAACGTTTGATTTTGTGTTAAAACAAAACTATTTTGGTTACTACAGATCGTCCCTTGATTGCCAGAAGGGGCTATCAGCACTTTTGGGCGAAAATATTTTGACATTTTTTAAGTCAGTAGAGTGATTTCTACCTATGGAAAAATTTTGGTTCTTATATTCCAATTAAAAATGATAAAAAATTGCATAACATGATTAGGGTCTATCAGCAACTAGCCAGATTGTTTCCGACCAGAAGGGGCTATCAACACCAACTGGGCTGCCAGAAGGGTCTATCAGCATAGCCCCTACTGATAAATGGGACTCATGTAAACAATTAACCGGTCATTTTATCTGCCTAATTGTCCCATAATCCTCTCCTAAACAAGACCTGTATTTGGGGGGTCCTTATAGAAAAGATTTTGAAACATTGAGGAAAAAAGAAGATGCCCATAACAGACATTTTTTCCGTTTGCCTGAACATTTTCTATGCTATAATGTTGTCAAGGTTAGATTTTTTAACATTAATTTTTTCGTCTACTTAAAATTCGAACCGCCGTAAAGTTTTGCTTTGGGAAACGTTTAATGTAAGCAAAGAAGGACATTGCGTGAATTTGTCATGACAATTAACTTAATTAATGGAATAATCCCAGTAATTATAAATAGATCTACAGTGCTAAAGCTATTATTATGTGAAAATTTAAGTGAATTTATATTGTTATCTGTGTTGTTTATCAGCACTTTCTATCAATGAAGTATTTGTAGTTTTCAATTAATTCATCAAAGCAATAACCAGAAAAAGTAAAGCATACTAGTTACTAGCGAAGTTCGTTGATAGCGCCTTCTGGCTGCCGAAATCTAAAATTTTGATAAAAGCATTTTTTACTGTCCGTGCACAAGATATATCTAAATATTGCATTAACGAAAAGTAATATATTTAACTAAATATATAGAATTTTGTCACAACAAACTCCTTAGAATAGAAAGAAATGAGATTCATTTTTCTGATAGCCCCTTCTGGCAGCCTGATTTTTGCCTATTTCGGATAGAAACTTCAGAATGGTCAAAGAACCTACTTTTAGAAAAGATTAGGCAAGAATTAAAAAAGACACCGAAAAGAAGAATGCGAAATGTAACACAAAACTCTGTATGTAGAGACCTTTGACTTACGCAATGCTCCAATTTGTCAAAAACACATCACAAACGAAAGTTGAACCGCTACGCTGTATTTACTTGCGCACAAAAAAGACACCTGAATGAGGTTCATGGCCAGTGTGGATCATCATAAATGGGTACTTGCATAATGACGCATCTTAATTCTCTACCACTAAATATAAGCATGTTATACTCTATTCTGACTGCAGTTCCGGACAGAATAGAACCAGATATCTGGCCTCAGTTTGCTTAAAGTTGTATCGACACATCCTAATATAGAAGTGATTTAGCAGTAACATTTTGAGTCCGGACACGCACAAGTGGAATGCGATTCAATGCATTCAGTAATAGAGCACCAAAAAAACGGACACTGCTATACGTTCCGCAACAATGGGACACCATGCATATTTTAAATGGTCGGACGTTATAGCCCATACAGTGTGTCAGGGCTCTCCGCACAGTAGTTTGAATCTGCATTAGCGAATTATATAAGTCTCAATAAACCTTGAAACACAATATTTATGCAAATGATTGTGAATAAAAACATAACGAGAAAAGAAGAAATTGTTCCTTTTGAGCAGTTTCTTCTTTTCCATTTTTTTGTAACCAATCATCATAATTACAAAAATGCATTATAATCAGCTTTGAAACAAAATGCATTAACTTTTCTTTATTTGATGACCATTTTGAAGAGAATAAGCTGTGCGCGTACTTTTAAAGCTGTAAGGACATTACACTGATTTACATGAAGCTGTTTAGTGGGGTCGATGCATCTTTATGGACTAGCAATTTTTATTTTTGAAAGCGTTAAAACGTGCGCTGGTGGCAGTAGAATAAACTAGCTAGCACAAGGTCAATGTGTTGAAAGTGCAAAGAAACCATCCAGATTAAATATTTCATTATATTTGCTTCCAGATACAAATACATGTACAATAGGCTAATCAAGAATTTATTTGTACTGAGGTGAAAAAGACTGCGGAAGATCCTTTGAAATTCTGCCAATGAATATAAGGAGAAACTCTCAATATCATGCAGTTGCTAAAAAAGAAGGAATGCATCATGGTGGTTTGATGAAATCATAAACAAACAGTAAAATGTGCAAAAATATATTATTTATGAGAATAAATGATTTTAGAACAATATATGTCTTGCTGTTGACTCCTTTTGGTAGAAACATATCCTCTGTATTTTGTATTTTTTCCGGCAGCCAGAAGGGGCTATCAGCTTTTTTGACCAAAAAAGGCATAAATCATTGGAAATGAAGGTTGATAATATGTATGTGTATAGTGGCTATCATGTCCTACCCATGGGCCAAACATGGTATTTGACCATTAAAAACCTGATTTTTGACAAGCTTTCAAAACTTTAAACGCGTTTTTCTCAAAACTATGAAAAGTGCTGATAGACCCTTCTGGCAATCAAGGGACGAGATATTTACATTTTGTTGCTAAACTTTTTTTATTATGTATATATATATGCCTCCTAAAGAGACAATCAACTCAGAATTATCCATTCGAAATAATTTACTATTTACTTCAGAACACAACATAAGCCTCTCTTACAACCCGTCGTGCGTCTTTTTAAATCGCACGTTTTAAAACTCTGCAAAATCGCACGATTTATAAAGACGCACGACAGGTTGTAAGAGCGCCTCAAAATATTGTGCGGTCAATTTTCTTTGCTGCGTGCAGTCTGTGTCGTGGTTGCGTCCACCAAAATCGTACGTTGCACGTGCGTGCATCGCACGACTAAACGTACGTTTTAGACGCAGACCGCACGCAGGAGCACCTACGACCGGTTGTTAGAGGGGCTGTAAGCTGTAGTGACGCCGTGTTGAGCGTGACCGACGATAGTTTCTGCATTTTAGTGCTTTTTTTCATCGTATTAAGTTTAAACCAGCCTATTTGGCGGGCGGGGATGGGGGGAGGCTCAGTAGATATGTCTTTAAAATAAGAACGAACGTTCTATCTTTTTTTTAGTCTGTGGTCCAAACTTACAAGTAAATTGGTGAAATAAGTTATTTATGAATTTCGTTTGAGAATATAGTAGCCACACTGCCTGTCCGTCCGTCCTTCCGTGCGTCCGTCCGTCCACAACCAGATATCAGCAACCCTTGAACCAAATTCAATGAAACTTCACATGTGAACTCCCTGGGATAACCCTTAGGGACCCTTTTCTCCAGGTGTCTTAATTTGAGGCTGTGTCATGGAAAAGGGGGAATGAGTGTAAAAATCAGTTTTCTCTAATTTCTCTTTCATCTAATGTGCAGAATTTAATGAAATTTTGTACTTATGTGATGAATATGATGTTCTAGACCATATTATATTCTATAAATAATGTGTGTACAAACAATCTGTCATGAGAAAAGGGGGCTTATTTTATGACAGTTTTTATTTTGTGACAAACACTTATTCGGGGAGCATAATCCGTCTATGACGGCTCTTTTTTCCACTTGTAACCTGAACGACATATATTTCATATTTGGCCTGAGATTAAAAGAGTACAACAACATAAATGTGGGTTCTTACTGACAAATTTGCCGTATGAATTTCAGAAATTCCTCAATATTTCTGTAAATACTTGGCCTATTTGAATTCGGTTTGAAAGAGAGAAGGTGAAAAAATGCCTTTTATAACAAAGATTAAACCAGTCTTTCTTAAATACATCTAAATGTTAAAGTATCCTTATTTTGAAGAGAACCTTTTAATTAATTATCGAAATGAAGAAAACAGATATAGTAATCAAATCTTTAATACAGGGATTGGCTGAAATTCAAATTCAAAATATTGTTATCTTTGTAAACTCAATTATAATGGCAATATTTAGCAAATATTAGCCCAGGGTGAGTCATCATTTAACTACGATTAATGGATCATGTATATACTTTTATTGGTCATGTATATTCTAATATTGGGCCAATATTTTATACAACATTATTGGGTCATGTATATTCTACTATTGGGTCAATCATTTATACAACATTATTGGGTCATGTATATATTCTATTATTGGGTCGATATTTTATACAACATTATTGGGTCAAAGCCCCAAGTATTTATTGGGCCTGACCCAACAAGTTGGTGTACCATGGTTAACCCTCTTCTCCTTTGATTTTTACATATATATTCGTATACGTGTTCTATCAAGACAGTAAGAAGAAAGTTGAACCCACGTACATGTTCATAATACAGCTATTTCTGGTTGGGCCCAATAAGTTGGTTTTAGAGTAGAGTCCCAATAAGTTGGTGAGTTTAAGTATATATATATATATATATATATATATATATATATATATATATATATATATATATATATATATATAGGATAGAAATGCGTACAGGACTAACTATGACAAACACTAACTCCATGACCATAGAATACGGCAACATCGCCTAGCAAATGGCATCCGATGCAGAATAACAGAGGAAATCCTTGTCCCCCAAAAAAGACAATTCATTTCTCTTTTATATACTGCACCAAATAACCACTTACATTTCTAATGATCAGGATACAACACTCACATATTGTACCTACAACGGATAGAAGCCATTACGGTCTATATCTCTATTCATTTGTGATACATTCACCCATTTATGCGTTCTGAGAAAGCCGCTAGATCTACAAGATACGGAATTGCGTGATTTATAATTAAAGGGAGATAATGAGCAATTAATAGCAGACTTTCTATTTATAGGATACCGTTTAAGTATGCAGGTCCTGTTAGGGTGTAAATAGTATATAGGATAGAAATGCGTACAGGACTAACTATGACAAACACTAACTCCATGACCATATATATTTTTTTTTTTGGGGGGGGGGGGGGTCTGTTTAAACGATCCAACACATCCAACAAATTTCTGATATGTTTACACCTTCTCTGTTTAAAATTAAATTCTATTCGTTCACGTAATAATTGATTTGTTGTGGATTTTCAGCAATTCTTGTTGTTTTCTCGCGTAATTTCCATATATTTGGTGCTATTGTTTTGTCTGCCATTTCACGATACGTAAACTACCGAGACAGAGCCAATGGCTACGTACAGACAATCATCTGGGAAGATTTTAGTCACGTATCTGTGGGCACGATTTTAGAATATTTTCCACTTTGTTGTGCAGTCATTTTTATGCTTAGAGCTAAAAGGGGAGAATGTCATGCTCCGTTACGACTATTTATCTGTCTGTTTTAATTATGTCGGCTTCAAAGTCGGCAGGATTTTCCCAGGGTCATTGTTGTTGCGAGTTGACCCAATGCTATTATTTTCATGTTTAAGCCGAAATCATTCATTTGAGAGCATTTCAACACTAACAACAGTTACAGTCGCACAAACATGTTCTTTCCCAGGTCACCTAAGAAATAAACGATACCCTAGAAATTCATTATATAAAGACGAAAATCACCTCTGTTCAACTAACAACAAGAATGATTCTGTGAAAGTGCTGCCGACTTTGAAAATGAATGTTACAAGAAAATGATTGTTCACTATCCACACACTTAATCAATCTCATGTCTAATTGCCGATTTTCCCTCATCATTTCCATTAACAAGCTAGAACAATGATCGGATTGGAACGTAAATATCTGTATAGTTTGGAAAATTATGAATAAGCTGGGTAAGATTTATCGAGTCAAACTAATCACGGTCTGAAACAAAGAATAAAATCAAAGGAAAAGACACAAATGCTGGTGACCAGCATTTTCTTCGTTTCCTTAATGCTATATATGGTGACAAAAACTTAAAATTCAAAATTTTAATTTTAATACCTGCATTTTTAAATGTGTACCATTATGGACAAATAAATCGCTCGACAGAATAATTTTGTCAATGAAAGCGTGTGTATCGCTGCTTCTCAACAAAAACCAGGTAACTGCAACTTAAAACAAACTGTAGTTACGAGTTTTTTTGTTGAAAAGCGACGATATTAAACGTTTTTCGACTTGTTACAAGCCAACTAGATATTCATGATCCACCTTGAACGGTTTAGATCGGTCAAACAGTTTTACAGGTCGATCTTCATAACCGAACAATCGACAATCTTTTAATACAAACTTCCTGAGTTTTTCCATATCTCTAAGCGACACTGTTCTATAAGCTTGGATGAGTGCTTCTTCGCGTTGTTTCTTTAGTTCATGCTTATCTACAGGCTTACTTAACGCTTCTTTTATGGCTTTCAAGAAAGATTCCCTGGTTATAAACACAGTCTCGGATGGGTGGAATGGGAATGATGATGTTTTGGACAAGTAGCCCCTGATTTGTAGATCGCTCCAGACCCGCTGTGCCATGTAGTATAGTGGGTAGCCACTGTCCCGGATATAGTCCCACGTCTGATACATCAGCCGGATATGTAGGTCAGCTGTGTCAAGGGTAGATTCACGCTCAAAATCATTAAAACTGATGTTGAAATCGTCAAATTTGTGTCTCCAGTCATTAATCAAATATCTTGCATCTCTGTGAAATGACTCTAACTTCCCTATAAAATCATATGGCATTTTACAAGGGTCACATTTAGAACTCATCGGCGCAAAATGTGGATCAAGTTTATATCCTCGTTCGGTAAATTTTAAAACAAATTTAACAAACTCGGAAAATTTGATATCATGTCCGTATTTAAGACTCATCTCTGAAGGATGAGGTCTGGTCGCACGTGCGATCCTCGTGCCCATCGTCTTCCAGTAATGCTTATTAGGACAATAAATCTTATTTACATAACCAGAAAACAACCTCGCGTAGGGATCCCTCACAAAGATGAACGAACTAGCATTCCTCAACATGGTATCCGTCTCGGATGACCCTAGATAGTTTCTGACTGTGAGGAAGTTAGGTAGAGCTGTTTGTGCGAGAGTTACGTCGAATGGTGAATTATATCGGCTACCCGCCTTCATCACGGTTAATGTACGCTTCCAGAATGAGGAGGACACTTTAGGTATGTTACAAAACAAGATGGCGTGTTTCTGCTCCACCAGGATCGTCTTCTGCATCTTTGTCTGTCTGAAGGTCTGTAGTTGTGGCGTCCCCTGATACTCACACGCTTCTTCTAGATGGTGTTTACGTAAACTGTAGATGTCGGCAATCAACGTTTCCATATTCTTCTGAAATAAAAGGAGTGTAAATGTCAAAATTCATTAATCAAAATTTTATTTCAAAAAGGGGCCACATTCACTGTAGAAGATACACCAGTGGTTTTGCAATTATTGAATTGCACAAAATTATTAACATGTGGTATTTACTTGTATTGTTCGCTTCATTTCTTGAAGATGGCAGTGTCATATTCAGATTTTTAATATGCCTATGATTAACTTTTTCATTAAACGAAGGTAAAACGAGTGATTCACATACCGATTTACGGACAATAAGTCTAGTATCATTTCCCGGTCTCTCTGTTGTGGTCGTCATATGTCTGCGTACAACCATGCTCTTCGTGAGTCGAGACTTCCTACTCGGTACATGCTCTCTGTGAGCACCATCATGGACTTGTCCGAATACCATACGTATTTCTGTTGACTGGTTGTCTTCTGTACGGTGATGTCTGACCAGAAGTTTGTATTTGTCCCGACTTGTGTGTCTACCTAGATATGGTAGTCCGGAATGGTGATCTGTGAATATACAGAAACAATCTCACATCAGTTGATGTTTACCATGCCCATATCACTAATTACTAGACGAAATCACACGTATATTGTGATATGACCGGAAAATGGTTGAAACTGCAATGTAGTTGAACTAGAAAAATCTTCGTAATAATCAGCTTCGTTGTATACGTGCAGTCTGGTCTTACTCAATACTACATGTCTTTTTAATTTCGGCATAAGAAGGGTAAATCTAATTAACTTTCCTTAAAAGAATCTGATTAACTTTCCTTAAAAGAATCTGACCTTACTGGAACACGCACTTTAAAAGTCAGTCAAATAAGGTTAAACAACGAGTTGTTAATTACGCGTAATTCTGACAGTACATTTAACATGTTGACTAGACGGAAATAGTACATCTATTCTTGTCTGGTGGTAATGTTAATGGTCCTTCTTTAAAATTTGACTTTAAAAGAGAATATATTCATATTTCTCATTACAAAAGAGTGAAATGGGTCTGTCAGATGGCGGATGAATCCATTTTCTTTCACTTTAGACAAAAATGAATCTTAATTCTTAATTATTTTTGTCGACATTGTTCTAATTTAATGTTTTTGTGAATTTCGAAATTTCATTAAAAATGTTACAATGTGAATGGCTAAATGTATTTTAGATTTTAGATCGTATTAGATCTTGACGTAATTTAAGAATTTGGTTTAAGATTGGACTATATTACCGCCTCTGGACAGATAGAATCGATATTCACGAATATTCAAAGTGCAATTATGGAACTCTTAATTATAATACACGACTCGTGCTCCAACATAGCAGAATATTAGTCCATGGGCCCATAACCGAAACCCTCCCCCCCCTAGTGGGATTTTTGAAGACCTATATTTTCTTGAAGCTTATTATGTATAGTAATGGATTCAGGTTGTTGTTCAATTTAAAAGTGCTGGATAAGCAAATGGCGGGCTCGTTACCATGGCAACCGTCCATTGTTCTACATTCCAGCGCTTGGATCAATTAATTGCAATAAAATTACTTATTTTTGTCATAAATCTTTCAAAATAGGTTTAAATTATTACCAAGATATTTCTCCCACAATATAGATATTTTTTAGAAAATTTGCTAATTTGCATATTCATGAATATTAATGAGAAAGTAGAAAAATGTGTTTAATTTGCTAAAAACAAGACTTTTCTAGTGAATTAACCCTTTCCCAAACGACAAAATTTTAGGGTTGTCCAAATTCAAAGCTGCTGCAGACGACAAAATGGTTGTGGATAAACAAATGATTTGTGTATATTTTAGCACATAAAATATTGAGACAAAAGGAGAAACTGCTGGTTATCAGCAGTTTCTTCTTTTGTCTCAATGTTTTCCCAAGCCATTTATATTTGGGACGTCAAAACCAGGTCTTGTTTGGGAAAGGGTTAAACCTCCATATCAGGTAGGATTTTTGAAGATCTATATTTTCTTGAAGCTTATGATGTATTTTAATACATTCACATTGTTATTTGATTTAAAAATACTGGATAAGCAAGTAGTTGGCTTGTTACCATGGTAACCACCCATTTTCATTCGTTCCAGCGCTTGGATCAATTAATTGCAATAAAATTACTTATTTTGGTCAGAAAACATTGAGGCTAGTTTTAAAATGTTGTCATCACATTTCTCTCACAACCAAGATGTTTTTTCAGAAAATTTGCTAATTTGCATATTCATGAATATTAATGAGATTGTGGAAAATATGTGTTTAATTTGCAAAAAGACGACTTTACTAGTTTACTAGTGAATAGAAACCCACCCCACCATGTGGGATTTTCTTGAAGCCCAGGAAACATGTTAATGAATTCAGGTTCTTGTTTGATTTAAAACTGGTGGATAAGCAAATGGCAGGCCTGTTACCATGGCAACTGCTAATTTTCCTACGTTTCAGTACTTGGATTAATTAATTGCAATGAAATATTTTAAAATACTTATTTAAGATATATACTTATTTTGGTAATAAAACATAAGACTAGTTTTAAAATTTCAAATAGACATTTTTCTTGAAATCATTTTTATTTAACTAATTTGCATATTCATGAATATTAATGAGAAAGTAGAAATGGGTGTTTAATTGGCTAAAACAAGGCTTTTCTAGGGAATAAATATGCTCAATGCATTTCGTTTTTAAAATGCTTAATGTTTCAAATGGATGAAAATACTAATAGATCAATAATAAGGTCATAAACCATTTATCAGCTACACAGAACAAGCGAATACGGGCTTATTCACATTCACAATTATTTGCATACTTTTCTCAAAATGGCAAATAAAATCTCAAATATTCTCTAATTATGTTAATGACTTTCATTTTGGCATCTTTTTCTATAAATTGTGTACTTGTTGTGTTTGAAAACTTAAATTTCATGATTTACCAATTAAAAGGGAGCATCTTAACAATATATGCTCTGGAAAATTACCGTATAAATGGCAATAAAATTCCATTAAGCGCAAATAACATGCTGAAAACTTTAACCTACTTTCTTTCATTTTTTCTATGTTAAATACAGTTTTCTTTTATACAAGAAACTTTATTTTTGTTAAAGTGAAGTACTAAAAAATTGTAAAGCGTTTTAATAATGAATTCCCATTGGAGTACATGTACGGTCACCTTTGATTTATACCATTTTTGCCTTGCAATGCTTGCTTTTTTACATTTCGTCGGTGTGAATACAAAACCTCGTATCTCGTTTTTTGAAAAATTTTAGTGGGGAAGAAAATAGTTTTATAGCTTTTCCGAAACTTAAGGGTTTCACTTTAAATTCGGACATATTATTCACATATAATGTGTCTTTAATGATCTGTAGAATTATCCAAAAACCCGTGTGAATTGTCCAAAGTGGGCATACACGTGTGTACTTTGAAAATCGCCACAATCGACATACGAGGTTTTGTATTTACACCGACGATTTGCTCCAAGTTTAAACTTAAAAAACTATTGGAGACATGCTGTGCAGAAGAGAAATCTTCCCAACCACTTCTATTAATTGGAATGCTATGTTACAGGAACACAGTTTACCAAATATATTCTAGTAAGCGATACTTGAAACTGGACAATTTCATATTTGCACTGCCATGTGCATAAATTGATGATTTAAAATTGCCTATAATAGCAACTGAATTATTCATTTCTTTATCAAATTGCATTCAAGTGACATCGTTTTACACCTTTATAATTCAGCATACTTATATGTGATAATATAAACAGTTATAAATTGTACATAATTATGTACCTTATTGGATACCAGTACTTCGAAGACACTTGATTTGTGAGGAATCCTCGTATTTGTGTAACAAAATGTTGTTTTGAAAGTTTTCGTTTATATAGCAAACGCAATTTGCAATTTCTGTTGATTAGTTGAGAGGGAAACACATCATATTCCAACTTGTCGTGTTGTAATATGTCGCTGGCCGAAGATTTGAAATCCTTTGTTTTGTTATCAGTTTTTATACGCCGCCGGAGGCGGACGTATATTGGCGACATCTTCTCCGTCTGTCCGTCCATCCGTCCGTCCGTCCATCCGTACGTCCGTCCACTTTTCTTGTCAACGCAACTCCTCCTAAGTTTCTGGCTGGATCTTCCTGAAACTTGGTCAATGTTATCACCTCAATTGGTAGATGTGCATGAAGGAAGGATTTTATGGTTCGTTGATTTTTGCCTGAGTTATGCCCCTTAAAAACTTAGTCTCTGGGGCTTATTGAAATTGCAGCCTTGTCAACGCAACTCCTCCTAAGTTTCTGGCTGGATCTTAATGAAACTTGGTCAATGTTATTACCTCAATTGGTAGATGTGCATGAAGGAAGGATTTTATGGTTCATTGATTTTTGCTAGAGTTATGCCCCTTTAAAACTTAGTCTCTTGGGCTTATTGAAATTGCAGCCTTGTCAACGCAACTCCTCCTAAGTTTATGGCTAGATCTTAATGACACTTGGTCAATGTTATCACCTCAATTGGTAGATGTGCATGAAGGAAGGATTTTATGGTTCATTGATTTTTGCCACAGTTATGCCCCCTTAAAACTTAGTCTCTGGGGCTTATTGAAATTGCAGCCTTGTCAACGCAACTCCTCCTAAGTTTATGGCTGGATATTAATGACACTTGGTCAATGTTATCACCTCAATTAGTAGATGTGCATGTAGGAAGGATTTTATGGTTCATTGATTTTTGCCAGAGTTATGCCCCCTTAAAACTTAGTCTCTGGGGCTTATTGATATTTCAGCCTCGTGAACGCAATTCCTTCCAGGTTTTTGACTGGATATTTATAAAAACCTTTTTGTGAACACAACTTTTTACAGGTTTTTGTGTGAATATTTATAAATCCTTGTCAAAGTCATTTTTTGTCTCAAGTTTTATAAGTGGCGGCGTATATTGTGACCATGGCACTCTTGTTAGATATGCTCGTGTAGTTCTTAATTAATTTCTTTGGAATTCTAACTTTTGTGGAAGACAACAAGCTAACCTCAGGATAAGGTAAAATCCATAAAACACAAGGGCTAGCAATGAATAACACATATAAGCAATTTCGAATTAACCAAGGAGTCCGGGATTTATATGTATCATTATGTGTGCACAAAATTGTCTTAATATACGGTTATTAGAAAAGCCGTTTCACAATAAAAGGAGAGCCTGCTATGGTTCGACACTTGTATTGAAAAATATTAAAATATCGTGGTGGGGGGGGGGGTTATAAAGCGACAGAGAAACTTAAGAAGATGATGCTCGGTCTGAAGGCAAAGTTGCAACCATTGTCGACGGTATGTGTCATAAATTCACAGATCTGGTATACTTGATGAGCGAATTAAAGTAAGAAATTGTCTATGCATTATCTTTTTCAAGATATTTCTTGATCGCAAAAGGATGCACAGACTGTTGGGTCTAAAATTCCCCAACGATAAGCAAATGACAAAGAGATTACCAGTACTTGTTGCATTCTTATGAACGAGAAAATGTCCAGAGTCCTAGGTACGTTGGTATGGAATCCCAAAGGCCAAGAAAATTATTCAATATATTACAGACAAGGTTAAGTATTCAATGTTTTGGCACAATTGGGGGTTGCAATAAAATATTTTGTTGGACACATTACCCAAGAAAGGTACAATTAACGAAGCATACTATGCCAAGTTGCTAGACAATCTGAAGCAGACCATGCATGAGAAACGTTCCGGCAAACGCTCAAAATGTGACCGCTGCTTGCAACAGAAAATTACATTAGTACACAATTGCCAAATTACAATGGATGCTGTCGCGAAAAATGGGTACCAATTTAGATCGCACCCTTCCTATCCACATGACCTTGCTGCTATCGACTTCTTTCCTAAAAGGGATATGAATGGTTGCAATTTTAAGTCTCATGAAAAAAGTTATTGATGCAGTTTAGGTGTGGTTCTTTGGAAAGTTCTCGGACTTCTTTACTTCTGGACTGATGTCACTTGACCACCTTTAACGTTGATTAATATGAGTTTTCAACTGCTATGGTCATATCGTTTGGTCAAAGCGCATATGCCTGGATGAAAAGTATTTCAAGAGAAAAGATGTCGATCTAAACATAAATAATGTTTGGTCAGTTATTCATTGACCCATGCTCGTATTTGAGGATTTAAGCAGATTACATAAAATACATACTAAAGTATTATTGTATTGTATTATATGTCATGTAAATTAACAGTGATGAATCCACATTTAGCGTGGCAAAATTGTTGATATTGATGTTTTGTATTCAACATATCCACCCCACAAAAAAAGAGCTTAAACGCTGTATGACCAAAATAAGCTTTAATGTCTTTATACCATCTATAACACCTATTATCCAAAGCGTCCCTTGTCCATGTAAGACTTAGAACCTTCATGCAAAAAGATGCCAATGACGTACTCCACTGTGGACCCATTATTAAAGAATCGGGTACATGGTTTCCGTCAAAGAGGGAAAATACTTATCTCTCCTAGAAAATCATCAATTTGGATTTTCTTCAGTACTTAATTTATGGGAATGGGGATTTATTACCATTTATACGGTAATTAGGACCGTTCTAGAAATATATATTTTCAAGGTTATGTCATTTATTTACTTGTTGAATCGTGTAGTTTTAATAAGAAATTGAAATAGATTTGAAAATATAATATTAAGTGCAGAAGATTTGCAGAAATAAAAACATTTTACATCATTTTTGCATATTTGAGATTTTGGCGGCCATTTTGAAAATTAAAAAAAATAACAAAAAGCCTATTATAAGCATGGCAGCACTCTTTTAGATTTAATATATTCAATTTTCCTAAGAAATGATCTCATTCACATACACAACATGATAACAAATTATAGGGCAGTGATATTTCGATATTTAGTCAAGTGGTCATTTTGCGGCGGCCATCTTGAAAATCATTTGAAATGTCGAGTATATCCTAGAATGTCGATAGTCAACTCTTTGATTTTTATTACAAGGCATCTAATAAACACTTTAATACAAATTCTAGCAATTATTCGCAGTGGAAATAATTTCCAAATGCAAAGTAAATATAAACAAAGGCAATGTCTATACTATTTTTCTCTTGTTTTACATATTCAAGGGGCATAATTCATGCTAATTTTGGTGTGAAATTATCTTTTACTATTTAACGATGTGAATTGATAAAATCTATAAGCATTTTGATCATTTGCGCTTAAATTTGGGTTAGTTTAGATCCCATGAATGTGTATATGGTGAGTTATAAACAAGTATTTTTTGTAATTCAAGGGGAGATAATCAATTGTTCCGCATATGCTTATCCAGCACTTATATATCAAACAACAAGTTGCATTTGAAAGGGAATTCATTAAGCTTTACAATGATATAGGTGTCATAAAATCCCGGTAGGGGGGACCTAGGGTGTAGCCAGCCCACGGACTATATAGAGAACTCGTAAAGTATAAGCAGAGACGTGACTTCTTTTCAAAATCTAAGCGCAATCATATCACCTGATATAGAATAAGTAATGAAGTTGTACTTCTCTGCTTCATCGTAACAGACAGCGAGTAAATGTTTAACGTCAAACGTATTTAGAGTACAACATACATCATAAACGAGGAAATTTCAGTGTGTCTAAAACAGGTCTATAAAAACACGATAACATAAAGTACTTTCAGTATTCCCATCGTCGTGACAATTTTATGACAATTCATATTAAAAGTTGCTGCTGCTGACGGCAAACTTACTAACCACGTATTCAGTAAGGGTCAGATTATGTTACGTAAAAGAAGACAGTTCTGGTTACCATGTTTTGCTTTTTTCCCACAATGAAACCAATTTTGTATTGTACTTTCATCAACACTATATCTGATCTAATCACAGTATTTGCCTGTTCATGCAGTTACTCAACCCTTTCCCAAACTGCATTTTTCAAGGCGGTCCAATTTGAAAGCTTCTGCAGACGACAAAGTAATTTAATTATCATATAAGGCCAAAATGTTTATGTTATAGCTAAGAAAATATTGAGACAAAAGGAGAAACTGCTGGTTATCTGCAGTTTCTTATTTTGTCAATGTTTTCCCAAGCTATTTCTTTTAGGGCGTCAAAACCAGGTCTTGTTTGGGAAAGAGTTAAATTCTTTTTACGAATATTTCTAAAAGATGATTCCGCAACAAGAGGGTCGCGATGGCCCTTGTACTCCTGAAACATGCTACATACGGAATTTTATAGCTGTATTCTCGTAATAGGCCGTAATCGGTCTTGGAGCAGGAAATTTCCTCTATGTATTAGATAGAGGCTGTATAGTATAGCTCACGATAATTGGCCTGGCAGAGCATCCCTGGCCAATGGGCTAGGATGCTCTGCCAGGTCATGTATCGTGAGGTATCAGATTCTACGCGAAATAAACATTTAAATGCGCGCAGCGCATTGAATGTTTATATCGCGTAGAATCTACTATACAGACTCTACCTGACTTAGTGTTCGCTACCGGTTCATTGGAGACGGGGCGTGGCTATGTATAGACGTCACATAAACTAGCCGGAAGCTCGTTTATGCGAAATACAGCGGTGAAATTATAAAATATACTGTAATTTCATTGGTCCAAAAGTAGGTCAAACACTAAGTAGAATTAGTAAATCTATATATTGTAGGATTCGAAGATTTTCCATTGTATCTACACGTCAATTTCGATATCTAACAACATAAAAGTAAACCATGAGTTTAAACAAAGAATGTTTGCATCATGCTCCATGAGTTTCTGAATACTGTGCTCGTTTTCAATAGAGAACAATTTTGTCCAGTTTACCGTGACATAATTTCGGACAAACAATAGTATTTCCGTGGTAGTTGTTATAAAATCTCGTAACTATGGCTTAATTCAAGCCTTAGTTACGAGATTTCAATACAACACTAATGGTTAATAAAATATCGGTAAACCCAGTCTATTTTAATCTCAAAATTCTTTGCTATTTGATTTTTATGGTTCATATTTGTGTCATTGTCAATGTTGCGCGGTTGCGGTCAATTAACGTATTATTTAAAAGTAACGTCTATAACGGGCGTAATTCATCGGTGGACGTCAATCAAATTCTGAGTCACGTGACAAATGTATTGTTTATAACTGCCTGTTTGTCCCAATAAGGTCGGTGATAGGCCTACCGTTTTATCCCATACAAACGGCAAAATTTTTACTAGTCCAAAATCCAATATGAAATGTGTTTCAGACATGAAATGTGTGTTGATCAAGTTTTGCCTTTATGCACAATATATCACTTAAAATTGTTGCAAAAGAAGACAATGTTTGTTTGTTTGTTTTTGGCCTTGAAGAAGGCCAAATTTAGCATGTCATTTTTCCCAGGGCGTGCTGAATCGTTATCTTGTGAAAACGTTGAACGCAGATAGATAGTGTTCTTGCGCGATGAAAAGTAAATCGGAACTGGATTAGATCTATACTACTTTATGCAGATTTTTGACCCATGTACATTACAAAAGAAGTAAATACATACGTTGATAGTAGTAAAGGCATTTAAAATCGTAAAATATTTACAATCAAGAAATCGATTGCAACATATATTATGCGCGGATCCATTCGCCGCCAATACTCAACGCTCAACGTTTAGTGGGTTTTCCCCCGAATCAATATCGTAAGCAATATCTAAATATAGATACCCTGCAGACGCAAGATTATGACGATGTATTATTGCGATTAAATCTTTTTTAGTCTGGTTTAAAAAGAAGATTAAAAGGTTTTCGAGAGGTTTTTACCTGTCGATGATAGAAATTTTAGTTATTTTCGGAAATAATATGGTGTCCGATCTGACCCGAAGGAAAATTGATACGTCGGGTCTAACCGGACAAATAATGATTATATATATTAATTATGTCACTTCTGAAAAAGCAAGTTCAGTGGTCGAGTGGTAATGTCGAAGTCTCAGAACTCGGGGAACCGACGTTCAATTCCAGCTCTCAGCGTATTTTTTTTATTTTTTTTTTATGAAATACTCGATGCAAATAAATATCTTAGATCGTTCATTTGTATTTTATCTTACCTAAAACCTTTCCAAACAAAATTTTAGATTGTTCCAAATTAATTACGTAAAAGTGCAAACATAATTATTTGAAATAAATCTAGCTCGATTATCGGCCTGTCCGATCAGACCCGATGTGTCCGAAATAACCTGTCGTTGATGACTCATTTTGTTTTCCTTATGGTACCCGGTTTTATACGCTTAACACATACTTCTCATTACCGATGCCGGGGAAAAGGCTTAGAATTTTCTGATTGTGACATAAGATACAGTTTTTGTCTTCACCTATCTAAATAATGGCTCACGATCGCTTAACTGTCCGAAAGTACCCGACGTTCCTCTAATATTTAAAGAAACTTGTTCATTGCAAAATTTTCCGTAAATGTTCGTTTTTTCCACCGCGAAAGAACTATTGGGTCCATAGAAATACCGGAACACCATGGAACGCATTAGTAATTACCGGAACACACGGAACGCGTCAGTGATTACCGATACACACTTGAAATATTTGGTTTTCCAATACCGTAGGTAATAGTAACGATTTGTTATTCTTTAATCTGTTTCAAAACTTTGTTATTTATATATCTATGTATTTGTATACATGTGTTAGATAGTTATGTTTTAATAGGCAGATTCATGATTTAATAAGGTTCTAAATGATATATTGTGAAGATATATAGAAATAACATCACGATTTGTCGGCAATGATTTAACTTCATTTAATAATCGAAATCCTTCTTACCTGATCCTTGATAATTTGGTCCCCATGATTCTAGTGGCCATCCAGTACAGATGATTTCTGTTCATTTTACTTTTGTTTCATACCATACAGATTATTTCTGTTCATCTTACTTTTGTTTTATACCACAAATCTGCATGTGTTCAAATTTGTTCGAAACTTCTTCAAAAAAAATAATATATTAAAATATTACTCTTGTTATTTTTCGTACACTTTCCAGGCCTTCAGCACTTTCAGCACTTTGATTATTGCTGAAGTTAAAGAATATTTAAACTTTCTCATACCAATAATCTGCATTTGTTCAAATTCTTCAAAGCCTTCAGCGCTTTCAGCGCTTTGATTTACTTTTGTCTCAATGTTTACCCAGCTTAACCTTTAAAATGTCTTGTTTATGAAATGCTAAAAAGAGTATAACCACATAATCACTTAATTAGGCAATGACGTATCTAAAGTGACATTTCGCAGATATTTTTTCGTAAATTTTACATTTGTTTTTATCTGAAAGAGGATGTTTTCGTCTGAAAATTTTTGAAAAACTGACAGCATTTTTACGTATTAGAATAACCTATCTTGGCATCAGGACATACTTTTAAAAATGAAATGGGAATGTGATCTCTCTTTAAGGTAAAATACGCCTAATGAGATTCGCGCGACGTCACAATTATTCGGGCGACGTCGAAAACATTCAGCGATGGAACCTTCCACTGCCGAAATATTTACGACCGCGCCCGAATAGGTTTGGATACATAAAGACGCCGCTCGAAAAAAGCCGATGTTTCATGAATCTCAAAATGGCCACATTACGGGTATTCTACCTTAAGCATTTGTTTAATTAACACCAAGATAACGTACATAGATCACAGAAAATATGATACACGGTCGTAGGCCTGTATTAATTAGCCAGATCTGGAAAAAGGTCCCGAAAGGCTTTTGGGCCCAACATTGTTCTAGATCAGGAACCATGTTGTTCTCCAATAGCTTCTTCGTGGTCTGTAGCAACCACATGAGAGTAGCAAAGATCCATGTCAGACTGTACCTAGACACAGGCTAAACTTGAAGCATGGCTCTCTCAAATTTTAAAGTGGACATTTTCCAAATCCGGCTCATTCATAAGTTTGATCACATAAATTAAAGGTTTTAATCCGATAGATTAAGTTTGTTTTATTCTTCTGGACAAATCTGGATTCTCTCTAAAATCTAGTGTATAATTAACCCTTTACCAAACAAGACCTGATTTTGACGTCCCTAATTGAAATGGCTTGGGAAAACATTGAGACAAAAGAAGAAACTGCTGATAACCAGCAGTTTCTCCTTTTGTCTCAATATTTTCTGTACCATATTTTACACAAATTATGTCTTTAATTACTTCAATTTTGTCAATTGTGACAGTTTTTGAAATGGATCACCCTAAAATTTTGCCGTTTGGGAAAGGGTTAAATCTACTAGATCTGCTGCATCATCGAAAAGCGTTGTTGAAATTACGAAACAACGTTGATCTATCATAATTTAACTGACGAACGTAGCGCCCTCGCCTTTTTTTCTCATTGACGATCATTTCTGATTCTCATTATTAATTACTTATGTACATCTTAATGATATTCTCTTTAACCCTCTCCCAAACTAGACCTGGTTTTGACGTCCTCATTAGAATAGGCTTGGAAAACCTTGAGACAAAAGGAGAAAATGCTGATAATCAGCATTTTCTCCTTTTGCTCCTATATTTTCTAAGCTATTTTGTACACAAGTCCTATGTTTTTAAACATCTATTCTGTCATCTAAATCTGCTTTCAATTTGGAACAGTCCAAAATTTTGCCGTTTTGGGAAAGGGTTAATATAGGTTTTGTCCATTATCTCGTCAAACAGACAGGTCTTTGTATAATGAAGGAATGTAAAATGGTAATAAATGAGGTAATTGTAATTTTTGTCAGAATATAAAATGACATTATTGCCATATTTTTGCCTACTTTCTTTCATCTCTTCTTCAAAGATTATGCAAAGGAAAGATTCGTTTTAAGGTTTACAAACCCTGAAAAAAATCACCACTTTCTAGCCGTACGAAATGCATCAAATTACACACACTTGTAAATACACTAGAAATAAGTTGATTCACCGTGCCAGATCTCAAGATTATGTTTCAATAAGAAAATAATTTACAAATATTATTTCACCCTATATTCATATGCAAGGGAGGTAATTTGAACATTTTTATCAAATATTTCCATAAGTATGCATTAATTCAAAATTCTAAACCGTGCAAAATGCTTATGTTTGTATTTGGAATGGAAATGTAACACAGTTTAGGAATTATTTGCACTTTTCAAATTTTGCCTCTGACTCAATGGCGCTTTTGAGGGGTTGGATACCTTAAGTGGGGAACTGTATCTTGGTAATTATTTAATTTATATCGTAGATCTACCCCTTTCCAAGAAATGAACTTTGTTTCATTGTCAGAGTGAATAAACATTAATTAACCCTTTCCCATACAATACCTGGTTTTCACGTCCCTAAGAAAATAGACTTGGGAAAACATTAATACAAAAGAAGAAAGGCTGATAATCAGCATTTTCTCCTTTTGTCTCAATATTTTATGCACTGTTTTACACATAAATTCTCTCATTATCATCATACATTTTGTCGTCTTCAAAAGCTATCAAATTGGACCATCCTAATTTATTGTCGTTTGTGAAAAGGTTAAGTAATATACGACAGGAATAAGAAGAAACTGCTTACAACCATCATCTTATCCTATAGCCTTTAAATTGTCTAGGATATAGTTCAAATAACTGCTATTGTAACATATTAAATTGTGTATTGAAAAGCTCCTGTGAATTTGGAATACATAACTTTGCGTTACTTATTTTGCGAAAGGATAAATCTATTTCGAATATAATGGTCTTACCTCCGACGGTAACGTAAATCACAAAGAATACGCCCAGTAACAGAGCGACTCCGTATAGATCCACTATCTGTGACTTCATTGTTTCTGGTAACTTTGTTACCACAAAATTTCATCGCAAACAAAACACAGCTTAAAGTGACCTGTTTAGGTTGACAGACCAGTCTGCATAGACTAAATTCGATGTCTATGTCTAGAGGCATGTAAACACTTTTAAAGTCCAATCTGTACTGTAGTGGTTATACGTTACAAAGACGTTGAAACACAAATGCATCACTATCTTACATTAACTTTTAACACCATTCATACAACTTCAAGTTTCTGTTATTTCCTGTACATCTATATTAGTCAGCAGAATGGTTTGTTGATGGGTATGTCCTTGACCAGATCACTTTTGTTTATAAATCACTGTCATCAACTACATACATAGATGACGGTAGTCGCGCATATTTATACGTTTTTGTCAATAAATCAGTAACGTTCTGTGGTTTTTTGTCCATAAATTGTTGGTAGTTTTTTGGTCACCTAATCGGGCGGCTCTCTAACCAAATTCTTGCTAACACCATCCAATGTTTGTATATCTATGCCAGCATAATTTTCCAGCACAACAAATTGGAGTAGAAATGCAGTGGTACACTTTATACTTAATACGAGGAAACGCAATTGTACCTTTTATGTTATTTTACGTTGGTCAAGCTAACCCATGATCTAGTGTTAATGAAAATACATTAAGCTGGAGCCAGAAAAAAATGGCCGAGGAAAAACAGGTTTAAAGTTAAATGGATCTCATCAATTAATCACTGAGTCGATTTCAACAACCACGTTGACGTACAGCAACGTATGTCCGCAACACAATCAAAGTACAATGTTACAGGTACGTGTACTATATTTTTATCCAATTATTGAATCTTTATCAAACACAATTATCATATCACGTATAAACACAAATGCATGTTATAACTCCTGATAAACAGCCGAGTTTCGAGTTTCCGTTCCGTTACCTTCTGGAACACTCTGTACCTGTCCGACTACACATCCAGTCATCCAGTCCGCCGTAAACTTGGTCGAGATTTGGTTGATGTTATGTTTTGTAGATCACGAATGACAGGAGGTCCAGTCTTCATTAATTAACGATGACATTTTGATTTGTTTGTCATCGAACCATGCATGCGTGACACACCTTTCCGTTCACTGCTAGAAATAGATAAAATACGGTCAAACAGAGATACAGACAATGGGGTGAGATGGCTTTTCAAAATGCAAAGTATCTTTTAATGTTCACCAAACCCCATGTTGTGTGTACTCATTTAAATTTGATTCAATCAGTATCCACATCATGGGATTTGGATTTAAAATAATGATAAATATAATGTCTTTACCCCCTAACAGCTGTTGCTCAGCTCAGCTCAACTATGGTGTAGGCATCTTGTAAGTCATAATTTCTTGTCAAAGTACTTTAGTCTGACACAGAAGTAAAATGGGCAACTAAAATGGAGTTATCTTAATTCTCTTCGCATGACAAGTACGTTTTAAAAACAATGCAACATAATTATTTACCCTTTCCACAGCAATTAGATTTTTAAGGCTGGTAGATCTACATCTTACAAAATGGATGCTGAAAAATTTGTGATTCGTGTACAACATCTATTACAAACTACAAGAAATATTGAGACAAAAGGCGAAAATGTTGTTTATCAGCGTTTTCTCCTTTTGCCTCAATGTTTCCCAATCCTTTTCTTTGAGGGACGTCAACGCTAGATATTGTTTTGGAAAGGTTGAAACAGGTGAACAGTCTTGTAAAAGTACAAGCTATTTATGAGCGTTACTTCAGTAGGTCCAGACTTGACTGTAACTTGTAAGATTGGAGCAAACTTCTTACTTAAAAGACTGTAATACACACTAATTACATAATATGTTAATCGATTCTGGCCCATTTGCTTTAACCCTTTCCCAAACAAGGCCTGGTTTTGACGTCCCTAATAGAAAAGGCTTTGGAAAACATTGAAACAAAAGAAGAAACTGCTGATAACCAGCAGTTTCTCCTTTTGTCTCAATATTATCTTTAACATATTTTACACATATTTTATCTTAAATACCTTCCATTTTGTCATTTGTGTCAGTTTTTGAAGTGGATCACCCTAAAATCTTGCCGTTTGGGAAAGGGTTAATGCTTTCCGTATTCAAGGACGTAGTAGCCAGAGATTTTCCTTCGGGAAATCGTTAAATGTCCTTTTGATGAAGTTTGGAACACAACTCTCTGTTTTGTTATGCATATCAAATAACGAAGTACCATTTTCTTGTGTAAGAATGGATGTCATTGGCTGTTTTCTTGCATTAGAATGTCAAATGTGAATTATAAATAGCAAGATGGATTATCCGATATGAAAACGTGTCATATTAAATGCATTATGTTGCTATCGCAAACACGATGTATTAGATAGAGGCTGTATAGTAGATTCTACGCGATATAAACGTTCAAAAGGCGCAGCCTTTGAACGAATCTACTATACAGACTCTTTATCTGACTTAGTGTTCGTCAACCAATGAAAACATACGCTTCTACTGTCATTCTTCAAACCACGCCTCCGACCGGAGCTACTATCGAGCGGATCTTACTGGAATTACATCATTTTCCCCAAAAGTACATCATTTTCCCAGAAATTACATCATTTTTCATAACCGCACAGGAAACGAGGGCGTGGCTATGTATATCCGTGACATAAACTGATCGGCAGTGCGTTTATGTGAAATATAGCGTCGATATTTTCAAATATACTGCAATTTCATTGGTAGAAAAACTAGGACGAACACTAAAAATTGGTAATTACCACGCCATCCCTAGCTTAATATTTCCCAAACTAATATTTGGAATGATAACCGTTTACCTGATTGGGATAAACACTTTTGTCTCAATATACTTTCTGTAATATATTGTACCTTAGCCATATCTGTTTCAACATCAGACCAAAACTGGCCACATACGACAGAAATCGAATTTAAATGAAGTATGAAGTCCCATTTCTCGGAAATAGGCAAGGGTTTTGTTGATTTGTGCTAAGATATTATGGATAAATAACTAAATATTTGTATCAAGTAGGGTTTTGTCATAATCACATGGAAAGGTAATGTTAATATCCCATTTACGCTACTCTGTAACTATAGTGGTGAGTCGAAATCAAGATGGTTGAACTCTCTAAAATCTTTGATCAACTATCTGAAGAACCATGGCAAAAAATGAACATGGTTGCACCGCTGTAGTCTACCTTAATGCTAGAGCCTAGAGTTATTTTACGTCATAAGAATGTCAAATTTGAATCATAAATTTTAAGATTGATCGCTGGATTTTAAAACATGGCATATTACAAGGATTTTGTTACAGTCATAAATTGCACCACACAATTCCAAATTTTATTGTGGTTTATAATAGCAATATTTCATTTGGGGTTTTGTGCGCTTAGATGATCAAAAAAGAATACTGCATTAAGTGCCTATTTTATTTAAAATATTGCCTGTCGATTTATTCAGAGTGCTATATTTGTCTTGTATGTAACAAGTCGTTTTCGTTTCCAAGTTTTAAGTTTTCAAAATAACTCATTTACATCAGTACATTCCGACTTTCGAACTAACCATCCTATTCGATAAATGCCACAGATGACAAAACGAACGTTGATAAAGATGGCATTTTGTGTAGAATATAGCACAGCAAACATCGAGGCAAAAGGAGCAAATGCTGGTTATCAACATTTTTTCTTATGCCCAACTGTTTTCCCAATCCTTTTCTACTGGTTTACGACAAAACCAGCTCTTGTTGGGGGAATGGGTTGACCATTTATATCAAATTTTGTTATATTGAAATCTTTTACAGAGCAATGTTCTACATTGTAGAGAAGTGAAATCTTGTCCCGTCTTTTCAATGGAAAGAAGCATGCACGAGAAAAAAGACACAAACGTATTCTCATAATCGAGTCAAATGTCAAAAACGGAGAATTTTGGTTAGAAAGAATTATTATTTAAAGAAGGTAATGGAGTATGACATATTAAATTATGGGTGGACATTTGGTCGTTGTGTGCAGAATTACCACACAGTCACTCTTTTTGACTCCCCGCAAGATAATGGCTTTGGAAAACGAAGACATTGCTTGTGACAAGCAATTTCTTCGACAAGCAATTTCTTCATTTCCCACAATATTTTCTACTCAGAAAGATCAAAAATGTTAAATTTCATTCACTTGAAATTATCGTCTGCAACATCTTTCAATTTTGAACAGTCCAAAATTTTGCCATCTGGTAATGGTTTAAATATAAGTGGGTAAATTCATTTTGAACAACGAAATAGAATATTACAAGTCTCTTCCTGGTCGCACACCTCGACTTTTCTAGGCTACAGTTGTTTTGTTAACCAAAAATCGATGCTCTGGTCTTTTGTAATAAGAGTTTCTAGACGTTACAAAATGCAGAATCTATTTCATTTTGTTTTGCACTTTTGGAAAGAATAACAAACAATTTGCCCCATGTGTGGGTTATCAAATTAAATCAGTCATGCGGTTTACATCGTGTGATAAAAGCGACATATTTTATCATTTATACTCTCATTATATTTCATAAATCAGTAACAAGCAGTCTCTCATGGTGAAACTTTTACTACAAAACCGTTAGAAATTATTATCAACTGCCATAACTTCGTTGTCATAAAACTATATTGATAAAACCTGTCAAAATAAAATCATCAATTGTTTTATTAAATAAATTTCTACGCCATAACGTTTTTAATTCATCAAATCAAACTTGAATACTTCGATTGACTGCATATACCTGTAATTGCAAACTATCGCACAGTGGCACCAACCAAGTGGATTCTGAGAAGAAAAACACATTAAGGTGACTATGGACTCTTGGGTAACATTTTTCCGTCAGATGATTTTCATATTCTTTCATAGGTTGTACATTAACATTTCTCGAACTAAGTATCGATACGTCAGAGTTACTTTTCATGCTCGTTTATGTGTCAGCGTTATCTGCCATTGACTAGTAATGGCCATTTTTTAAAGAAAATTGTCCCAATGTTTTAAAGTCATACAGCAAGTTATTCCGGGTGGATACTTTCAATTGGTATGTTTCTTAAGAGACTTTAGAGTATGTAGGTGATTATATGGTTGAAAGAAATATTCTTCTTCCTAACAGAAAATTGACTCTTTTATATCTTAAAGATGACACAAAGAGTTATTTTTGCACAAAAATCATCATATCTCTCTATGCAAATAAAAAAGATGTTTGACTTTATCTTAGCCTGCCCAACCCGGTTTAGCATTATTTTGACCATCTATTTATAGCCTATTCTTAAACGATTTCTATTTTTTCTGGCAGATTTCGATATTTAGAACAAAAGATGCTTTACTTGACATTCACCATTACAAAAAAAGGAATATTCGGCATTAAAAAATTGGAGAAAATGCTTGCACGGACATATACAATCTCCTTCGCACTTATCTCCCCTGAATTTGGATTGGGGAGAATATTCCTCAGAATAATAACAAGTAAAAATTTGCTGTAATGTACAGCAAAGAGAATTGTGTCGCGCTTAAACATGATTCGGCAATATTTGATTTTTCTCTGTGTGTGTGTGTGTTTGTTTTTTTTTTTTTTCCAACATTTACTTTTTGCTGAATGTATATTTTTCCAACCAAATCTTAATTCTGATCGAAATTCCATCAATGACTCTAAAAGTGGCCTATCCCCAAGCGAAACACATACTTTATTACAATTTAATCCAATGAGCGGTGTATAGCAACCAGAGTACTGCATGATATTTTTTTTTTTTTTTTTTTTTTGAAAATTTGAATGGCTTCATGCCAGAAAGATTCACGTATAGCCTATTTTAGTTGAAATTTTGAAGAATAAAATGTTTGGGAGAAGAGGTTTACACACGGACGCACGCCTGTAACGGGACCATGCAATTAATCCCGCCAGAGGGGATAAAATAGTAGGGTTCAAAAGAAAAAGAAATATAGATCTACTTGCTACTTGTTTAATCGTTAGCCTTTTAAAACACGGTGGGGATTGTGCATGCTGGGATGGATAACGAATACGGACAAAAATAATCTCGAATCTTGTCAAATATTTTGCAATAACTCCTTTATTTCTTTGTCGATTTTCAAACGGTCTGTTGCATGTACCCCGCCTTAAATCTCTTTCCTCGGATACATGGATTATTTGTGGTATCCTTTTAATTTTTCCAAAAATTGATCCCAACTGACCAGAAAACGAAATGATAACGACTACGGCAAAATAAGCCACGCTTCATGTAGGAAAATGTGCAATAAATTTCTTATTTCTGTGTCAATTTTCAAGCGCTTTGTTGCATGTACCCCGCCTTACTGAGCGCTTTCCTCAGGCGTATTACTTATTTGAAAACTCCCCATATTTTTTCCCAAAAATTGATCCCAACAGACCTGAAAAACGATCAGATTTTTTGTCGTTTTTCTGGTCGGTTGGGATCAATTTTCGCAAAAAGTACAAAGGGTTTCGTGTAAAGCATACATCGGAAGAAAGAGCCCAGTAAGGCGGGGTACATGCAACAAACCGTTTTTGAATTGACGCAGAAATAAGGAAGTTATTGCAAAATGTCTTACCTGAAGCGAGGCCAATTTGTCCGTAGATTTACCCATCCCAGCATGCACAATCCCCACCGTGTGAAATGTTTTTGTGTCTTAATTCAAATCCCAAAATCGGGACATTTTAACCACTCTAGCTCAGACGTTCCTATAATTATTTAGTAGAGAATAGTCGGTGTGTCTAAGATCAGACTGCATGTTAGTGCAGGCTGATCTTAGTCTATGCAATCTGAAAAGGCTTAGTGAGGAAAAAGGAAAAGGATACGTTTATTATTAAAGACATGGTTGAACGGACGCACAGCGGACACAACGCCAGTAAAACATGTAGCCCAAAATAGATTGGTATTGTTTCGGGTGTACGTAGCCCTGTATATCTGTTCTGATTTTCAAAGCTGCTACTAACCTGCTTAAAAACTTTCTACTAGGAACATCAAAACCTGATTTTGTTTGGGAAAGGGTTAATAATGTTAGTGTGTGAAAAAGCCTAACTGTCTACTATTTTTTGGAAAAAAAAGTATGAGAAAAACCATGTTTTGTTAGGGGAATGGTTAATTATTTTAGTGTTAGAATCCCCTAAAAAGTCTACTATTTTGAAAAAATTATGTGAAAATATAAATGTTCTACTAGCAATACACAGACTTGTTCAGTTAAAACGATACTTGAAATTATGTAAGTTAGTCAGTCGAAATTGTATGTTCAATACTAAAGTACTTGTGGTACTTTGATCATTGAAGTATACATCACGATTAGCGATTCTTATTGCATGCATTCTGGTCGTTTAACAGATAGGAATTAGACATTCCCCTGGTATGCATTACTCTGGTCTTCAAATGGATAGGATTTATACATTCCCCCCATAGCGAAACCGGAAGTAGGGACTTTCCATTGATTTGCAAAAATAAAACAATTAAAATTTTGTTTACTTGAATTTTTGTGTATTCTGGGATTGGATAAACATCAACGTATACTTTGTAGTACTGCTTGAAAAATATATCTAGTAAACAGTATATTAGTAGGACATATCCACGATTTTCAAGTACAAACAAATATCCCTCATGACGTAATTTCTAAAATTAGAAGAAGTGTACCACAAGATGTGTCGCGCTACAATAATGTAAGGCATTGTCGCTGTGTGGAGTTTGGGACATATAGTGCCGCAGAATAAATACAAAATCCGTAAGTCACGTGGTCGTGACTAGCTAGAATCTGGCGCTATGGTGATCATAGCGGATGACAACGGGAGCTGAACTTACTATACGAAATAAACCGCTCAGATGATTATTTGTTAAAGTGACATTTCACATTTATTTCATTTTTTAAAAGTATGTCTTGATGTAAAGATTGTTTATTCTAATGCGTAGAAATGCTATCAGTTTATTGAAGTTGTTATTTATAAGCGAAAAATACACATTTAAAGCTGAGACAGAAATGACCAATTCCATATAAATCTGAACTGTTGTCCACAACAATTTCTTTAATTTTAGCACAAAAATACATATTTCTCGTAAACCGTTCAATATTTTGACTTGAAATTTTCAGAATTTTCATAAGAAAAGATGCTCTTTCAGATAGAATAGAAGTAAAATTTGTGTAAAAATAATTGTGAAATGTCACTTTAATATTATCACCACGACATTGTTTCTTGCATCTTAAATTCTCTCCGTTTACGGCTGCTTTTGAAAGATAAGAGACATTTCGAGGGCCCAGTGCAAAACTATTGTAACTACCTATTTTTGAGAAATTCACTTTTTTGCATTTTCTGAATCTTAAGGAAGGAATACATCATATGTTGTAATATCGGGTTTCAATTCTGTATAATTAAAAAGATATTTAGAATTTTAAAAATATTGTATCTCAATTGAAAGAAATTTGTTAGTGCAAAACTATTGTAACTCAACTGTTTTCAACTTTATTTCCACTCCAGCATCTACAATTATTGACCAATCGAGACAAAACTTGGATATAATGTTGGGGACCATAAGATCTGGAATGAGTTTGATTTTCAGTCTGATCCAAACAAGTAGTCATGAGTTATGTGCCCTTTAATTTGACAAATGACCGCTTTTGACTGTTTTTGACTTTGTTTACGCTCTAGTTTCTATAATTATTAACCAATCAAGACAAAACTTGTACACAATGTTGGTGACTATAGAATCACAGATGAAATTGATTTTCAGTCCGATCAAAACTAGAAGTCATGAGTTATGTGCCCTTGAATTTGACAAATGGCCATATTTGACTGTTTTTGACTTTGTTTACACTCTAAATATCTACATTTGTAGACCAAACAAAGCAAAACTTCTTTACAATGTTGGTGACTGTAAGATATCAGACAAAATCGATTTTCAGCTCAATGCGACTAGGAAGTCTTGAGTTATGTGCCCTTGAATTTGACAAATTTGCTGTTTTCGACTTTATTTTCACTCTAATCATCATAAATAATAACCCATTAAGATGAAAATTGGACATGCTATTGATTACCACACGATCCTGGATTAGGTTGATATTCAGCATAATAGAACAAGAAATTGCTGAGTAATCTGCCCTTGAATTTGACAAGTTGCCATTTGTGACTTTCTTTTCACTCAATCAACCAGATAATATATTGAAAAAATCAAGACAAAACTTGGACACAATGTTGAAGAGTACAAGATCTTGAATGAATCTGAATTTCAGTATAATTGGACAAAAACTCACTGCCCTTAAAATTGACACATTTACCGTTTTTAACTTTGTTTTTTCTATGATAAACACAAATAGTGACTAATCAAGACAAAACTTGGAAACAGTGTTGGTGAGTGGTGATCATAAGTTTGTTTCAGTCTTAATGTCACAAATATTAATTGATCCGAAACTGAGACTCATATCATCTTAGTTCAGGACCACAATAGTGCTCTTGTATAACAAGAGCTTCGCAGAGCGGCGCATATACGCCCGAGAGGGGCTTGTCAGTAAAATTGGCATTTTTTTTTTCAATTCAAGAGCAGATAATTCAAATATGAAAAGTTATCAAAATTTTGTTTGCACAACAAAACACCATAGAGATTCATTGTGGCTAGTTTGATTGAATTCTGGTTGAAACTGTAGAAGTAGCACACAGGAGAAAATGGGCATTTTTGAGAAAATGGGCATTTCCCCTTAAATTCAAGGGCAGATAATTCAAGAACGAAAACAGTTATCTAAATTCCGTAAGTGATGTGCACAACTAGACACCATGGAGATTCACTGTGGCAAGTTTGATCAAATTCTGGTACCCAGGTACCCACACAAATGGATAATTCATAAATTTAGATTATAGCTGAATCCATTTTTAGTAAAGGAACAATTCACATCGGCCGAGTCAAGTCGCCTGCATGTTCCCATTGGTGGATTTGGGAAATGAGTCCCCCTATCTATGTGATCCTTGGCAATACATTGTGCACTTACTTTATCATTCCTTAAGCTATTGACTGTCTAGATATATTAAATTATTATTAAAAAAATTAAGTCAAAATTAACCATCTAGTAATGGGTAATAAATCTGCATCCGTGTGGTAGCACTCATGTACTCGTTTCAGCCCTAGTCTGCATTCAAAAGATCAAATTAAATTTAGAGGAAAATGTAAGTATTTCCTGGGAAGTTATTTTATTAAGTTGTAGGTTAAGTGTTGATAAGGGTGTATACAGGATAATATTCAGAAATGTTGGTTTTTGATTAATAAAAAAAAAAGAAAAAAAAGAAGAACCAGGGAACATGCTATGTTAGAACTTTGCATGTTACATACTTTTGGAGAATATGACAATCTTATGTTTTCATGTGTTTTGCAATTTTACTGACTGCATGACAGATGGATTAAAACAAAACAATATAACCAAACTCTTTAGATAATTATATGCAGGCATGAAAATTTACGTAATTTGAAAGCATTTTTTGTATCTAACATCATATTTCTGTAATATGAGATTTAATATGAACCTTAGATGTGAAAGCATGTCGGGACAATTGAGCTTTCCATTCATATTTTTTTTACTTGAAAATGACCTTGAATTTAATGAAATATGTCCTTGACTTTGAATCAAAAGATGCACATCAATAACAAAAGCAGACATAGGCAGGTTATGCTCCCCGAATAAATGTTTGTCGCAAAAAAAATCACTTGACCTGTAAAATCAGAATAAAGCCTCTCTTACAACCGGTCGTACTTGCTCCTGCCTGCGGTCTGTGTCTAAAACATATGTGTAGTCATGCGATGCATGCACATGCAACATACGATTTTGGTTGACGCAACCACGATGTAGACTGCTCGCAGCAAAGAATTGACTGGACAATTCTTTACTACGACCATTCTGCGTCTTTTAGAACGCCAGGAGTACGCAAGACAGAAGTGCTCAGCACATACGACAGACGTGCGTGTGACGCAGGGAACATTATACTGAAATTCCAGAATTTTTACAAAGAATGCATACTTTTCTCGAAAAAGATTAATACTATTGACCTGCTTTGAATGTAGAATAATTTGAAGTGCTCTTACAACCTGTCGAGCGTCTTCATAAATCATGCGATTTTGCTGAGTTTTTAAAACATACGATTTATAAGGACGCACAACGGGTTGTAAGAGAGGCTTAAGCTATTGTACATTTAAAATCCCCATTCCCATGACACATTTTTTGTACACATATTGTAATGTATGGTATATATAGTCTGGTGCATTATAGCTGACAATAAATGACCCAGCTATTAGCTAGAGATGCTCTGCCAGGTCATTTATCGTGAGCTATACTCAAGTATAGAAGTTTATTAAATCCTAATTATTAAATTAAAAGAAATAGAAGAAAAACTAAATTCTACATTCAAATTGAGAATCAGAGAGAAGGGGTTCTTGTCAGTATCCAGGAATTTTATATTGAAATTTCATCCAATTTGGTCTATGGGTTGTGGAGAATTTGCTTCCGACTGTAGACTGACAGAAATAGATGCAAAACTTTCATACATTGAGCCCCCTTTTACCATGAAAAGTTTTTTGTTCATAGATTAACACAATGTATGGTCTAAAACATCTAATCTGTCACTTAAGTACAAATTTTCATTGACTTCCAGTGGCGGATCCAGGATTTCTATGAGGGGGGTTCAGATGATATGCAAATAGGGGGGTTCGTTTTTCGAGTGTTGCACAATTTTGACTGAAATTCTGCATGAAAATGAAATAATCAGGCTACAGAGGGGCGTTCGTTCGAACCCCCGAACCCCCCCTGGATCCGCCACTGACTTCAGATCACTCTAGATTAAAAGTTATTAGAGAAAAAATAATTTCTACATAAAGGCCCCTTTTTGCATGACGCAGTCTTAATTGAGAAATGGTAATAAAGGCTTTCTTGGAAATATTCCAGGTAGTTCATATATGACGTTTCATCAAATTTGGTCAAAGGGTTGCTGAGATCTAGTTGCAGGAGGATGGACAAATGGACTGAAGAATGTATGAACAGACGGACAGACAACACCGACAGACAGAATGGAGACTGTTTGCTCCCTCGAAATTTTTTCAGGGAGCATAAAAACTACCTGTATATAAATTAGAGTTTTATTACTTAAGTACTTTCAAAGATTTACAAAGAGACAGCATTTTCTTAAGTTTTCATGATTTAGTCCACAGACAGACAGATAGATGAACAGACATACAGACAACAATCTTTTCTTCATCTTTTTATGCCTCACATAATAAGGTGGTGAATATAGTTATATTTCATTAATTTTGCACTTATTTATTTACAGCAAATAGCTAAAATCAAATGTCACAATAGTTTTGCACCAACATTTTGTGCATACAATTGATGAATTTTGGTGCAAAACTATTGTAAGTCAAAAATGTTCAACAAAAGCAAATTTTCAAAAGTTTTGTTGAAATAAATAAATTGATTGAAATTCTTATGTTCCAATACACTTCATGTAGAAATTTTGAGCAATTACGTTAAATTTCAAAAAAGTTATTAAGTTTTTTCCCTCTCCTGTAAAATTTTCCAAATTGTAGTTACAATAGTTTTGCACTAACCCCTCGATTTTCTACTCATTCGTTCTGCTAAGATTTTTTTCGCATTTATGACTTCTTTTGAAGACTACAGGTTGTTGCTTTCCGCGAGTGTTTAACCCTTTATGAAACGGCATAATTTTCTGCAAACGACAAAATGCATGTTATTAAACATAGGAATAGTGTATTAAATATCCCAGAAAATATTGAGACAAAAGGAAAAAAATGCTGGTCACCAGCATTTTCTCCTTTTGTCTCAATATTTTGGAAAGCTGGTCACCAGCATTTTCTCCTTTTGTCTTTTAAATATTTTGGAAAGGGTGAATGAAATATATAAGCGTAATTTTCCACAATTATACCTACACTCTCATTTTCCTGACAGTAGGCTACGTTCCTCCAGCTGCAGCTGTATGCAAACATTGGTTGCTTTCGAGACTCTATCAGTTGTAATAGTACATTTTGTTTTAAGGCTTAACCCTTTACTAGACGACACAATTTTGTACTGTTCCAAACTGAAGGGTGTTGCAGACAACAATTTCAAGTTGATGAAATTTTAAAAATCTTTCAATTTTGAGTTAGAAAACATTGTGGAAAATGAAGAAATTGCTTGTCACAAGCAATTTCTTCATTTTCCACAATGTTTTCCCAAGTCTTGTCTTTTTAAGGGGTCCAAAGGCGTCAATGTGCAGTAATGGGTTAATACATAAAGATAAGCAGGTATTTTAGAGAGAGGAAATGCGAAAAAATCAGTGATGTAACAGCAAAATTTGCATCATGTCGGCCTACAGCGAATTAAAAAAAACATGTCTTACAATTCAAACGAAGTTGTCCACAGAACGAAAAACAAAACAAACACATTTACACCAACAGATAGTATATTCCGTTTTTATTCACCTGAAAGTGTATGGCTAAGTAAAGAGGTTATTCGACGAGTTTACTTCTCGATACCTTGGTAGATATAAGAGAAAAGCGTGCGGCACGAGCATGAACATATTTCGAAATTGAAAGAATGCGCGATTGTAAAATGTGTTGTCATAAAACCTCGTAACTACAGATTGATTCACGCTGTAGTTATAATGTTTTGCAACAATACGGACGATTTACCGCTACTCGAGAAGGCTGTTTCTCCCAAGCTTAAATGGAGTGAACCGTTTATTAGGCTCCGCCCTGTCTCCCGAATAAAAACAGAATATACAGCTGACGAAGCTCCATTTACCATCGCTGTAATGGTAATGGCTCGCTGTGGTTGACACACAGTCTGATTAAGATTCTAGATTCAGTAAATTATCGAAAGGTGGAAAGTTTATATATGTCCCGATACTTTTCGAACTTCCTACAAGAGCCATTTTACAGTGGTTTTGATACAGCTTCAGATGCGGTTAGTGTTTGGTCATAGTCATTTTTCTCCCAAACACTCGTAACTACAACTTGTTTATGTTTACAGTTTGAGGCCTACTAGGTTTTGGAAGAAAAGCAGCTGTAGTCACAGAAGTTACGGAACACCTGGTGACGATTATTTAGTCACTGAAAGGTTACGATATTACAGGTTAGGTCACGACAGGTGATTTATTGTCCACTGGTTGACGAATATTCGGTCCTTGTTTTACTAATTCTCTTTTACAGACAGCGAACTTCTTGTGCTAACCTCTAATTATCGGATACATACCATAAACACAAATCCAAACTAATTGCTTATGACTAGATCTACCTATAATGAATAAAACGAATCCTACGGGGACCCACGTTCGGACGACATCCCTTCCCCGGATCCGCCATTGAACGATGCGAAGGTACGCCTATGTCATCATCTTCTGCAACCCCATGTTACAAATTGAAATGAACACGATCACCTGGACAATAGCTTAGAAGTCATTCAGGGGAAAAGTTAAAATACTGATGATCAGCATTTTCTCCTTTTTACAAAGGAATTTCAATGCTCTATTTTGTAAGCTTCCTGTTTTAGAAGGCACATCATTGTTTTTTTGTATTTTGCAATGGCTCTAATTTTGGCGAGGCCCAAAAGTTTGTTGTTTTGAAACCAATAAACAAATTCCTTGTGTCGCACAACGTTCATACATATCTTTAAACACTGAACTAAGTAAAATGGTTTAATTACGGTGTACTAAATCAGCATAATTAAGCAATTCATATTATGCATAAATTCAAAATTGAATTAATCATTCCACCTGTTCGCCAGATCTGTCACGCAGTTTTAAATGAATCACGTACTAGATAATTCTTTGAAGTTCGTCTCGCCTAATTTAGCAATTTTACAATTTATATCACGTCAAAATTATCCTATATCGCGATCACACGAACAAATCTAGCAAGATAATATCTTCATCTTCATTTCCGACAAGCATTTAGTTTCTTTATATACATGTAAGGTGTAGTTGGGAGTCAAACACAACTGGGTCCCTTCTTACAAACAAACTAGGGAATCGGTCTACTTCAAATTCAAATCATCACAAAAAAATGTTCATAAGTTCGTTAGTAAAACGTAGCCCTGGTCTCGAAAAAAATGATTTCTTTAGGATTCTGTAGAAATTGTTATCATCGTCGATGGGAAATCAAAACTTCGTCATTCCTGCCATTTTTTTTTTTTTTTTTTTTTTTTTTTTTTTTTTTTTTTTTGATCTTACTCGAAATGTGTTAAACTCGTGACTCTATTTTCACATTAAAATCCTATTTAGCATAAAGTGGAATAATTTCTAGGTGTGGCTTAAAGATTCCATGCGCATAATTACGGAAAATTAAGTTTTAATGGCATTTCATTATGATGCATTTAACCAACGCCCACGTCGTAGGTAATCAACCGATCGTTAAAGCATGCTCACATCAGATAGGGATAATTAATTTTGTTTAAAAGAAAACACACAAGAAAATCAAAATATAAGTGAACAGAATGCAATCATATTAGTTGGCAATACGCCCAGTTGTCCAGTAGCGGATCCAGAGTGGGTTCGGGTGTTCAAAATTAACCCCCTCCGGAGCCTGATTATTTCATTTTCATAATATAGGCCTAGAGGATCAGTCAAAATTGTATAATAAAGGAAAACGCCCCCCCCCCCCCATTAGCATATCCGAACCTCACCCCTCACAGAAGTCCTGGATCCGCCGCAGTTGTCTAATCTTTATTCAAAAATTGTCCTATCTATCATTATTAATTTTGATACACTCGTTAGATACCACCAAACACTGATGTCACGGCGGGTAATCACGTGACACAACATAAAAAAACTATGCAGGAAATATTCAACAATTCTGTCGAAACATGACCGATTTGAAATAATCTGAAGCTTTGAAGCAGACAATGTAACAGTGACACTATGTCAGAGATTTGCTGGGTGTGGTAGATCTGTAAAAATCAGCTAATAAAAAGATATTGACGACCCAGTAATTTTACTTAATCGTCAATAACATTTTATCATCTGATTTTTTAGAATAGCTTAGCATTATTATGAGTATTCTTTACTTCAAATCATTTTAGGTTACGGGTCATATTTACATTATTTATCAAAAAGATTGAAGAATGTTTTTTCTTGTTTTTGTAAGCAGTCACGATATTTCTAGAAAACGTTTCATCAATTTCAAATTTTACATCGTCCAACTATACCGGTGTTTAACCCTTTACCAGACGACAAAATTTTGGACAATTCCAAATTGAAAGGTGTTGCAGACGACAATTTCAAGTTGATGAAATTTTAAAAATCTTTCCATTTTGGGTTAGAAAACATTGTGGAAAATTGAAGAAATTGCTTGTCACAAGCAATTTCTTCATTTTCCACAATGTTTTCCCAAGTTTTGTTTTTTGAAGGAGTCCAAAGGCGTTATTGTGCAGTAATGGGTTAAATATTACGATCTTAACCCATTACAAAATAGCAAAAATTTACGACTTGTCCAAATTCAAATATATTGCAGACTACAATTTAAAGTGAAATATTATTTTTTTTCATTCTTTGGGTATATTTATTGAAGGATAACATTGCGGGAAATGGAGAATTTGCTTGTCACGAGCAATTTCTTCATTTTCCACGATGTTTTCCAAAGCCGTTATCTTGTGGGGAGTCAAAAGGAGTCACTGTATGGTAATGTATAAACCTCAAATGATAAGAAAATTCTTACAAAAACTGAGCACTATCTTTGTTAAGTTTGCTGAATGCTCAATTCCAAACGAATTGAATCAGACCCGTAGAAAAGGTGGGATATGGGCTTACCCCTCAAAATCATCATCATCATCACCCAAGATAACTACACCGTTTAACCCTTTCCCAAACAAAACCTGGTTTTGACGTCCCTAATAGAATTGGCTTTGGAAAACATTGAAACAAAAGAAGAAACTGCTGATAACCAGCAGTTTCTCCTTTTGTTTCAATATTTTCTATGCCGTATTTTACACAAATACTATCTTTAATAACATCCATTTTGTCATTTTTTACAGTTTTTGAAGTGGATCACCCTAAAGTTTTGTCGTTTGGGAAAGGGTTAAATAAGCAATATCTGTAAAGACTTACTTTTATAAGAGCTTGCTTCAAAAATACACACTGTTCACATAGTCCAAATGTTCATTTATTTGTTACAAATGTAGATAACGTTAACGTGAGGTTGACGTTGTGTAAACAAGTAACAGTTTTACACTGACGTGTGACCGTGAATAAATACGTCAGTAACGTCATCTGACAGTCGTCAAAATACCTCTTGTTTCTAATTGGATAAATAGGTCTTCATTTGACATGGCAATTTATCAAATACGTTTATATAAGATATTGGAGCAAAATGATTCAAATGTTTTCAACACAAGAGTCCTGTCTGAATTTTGGAAAGGACAAAACATTCTTTCATGACACAAATTTTCTCATTGTGGAAAATGAAGAAATTGCTTGTGACAAGCATTTTTTTTATTTCCCACGATGTTTTTTTAAAACAAAAATACCTAAAAAAGTAAAATTCAATGAACTTGATGTTGTCGTCTGCAACACCTTTCATATTGGAACAGTCCAAATTTTAGTCGTTTGGTAAAACCTCTCTTACAACCGGTCGTGCGTGCTCCTGCGTGCGGTCTGCGTCTAAAACGTACGTTTAGTCGTGCGATGCAAGCACGTGCAACATACGATTTTGATGGACGCAACCACGACGCAGACTGCACGCAACAAAGAATTGACTGGACAATTCTTTGCTACGACCATTTTGCGTCTTTTAGAACGTAAGGAGCACGTACGACAGACGTGCGTGTGACACAGGGAACATTATACTGAAATTCCAGAAAATTTTCAAAGAATGCGTGCTTTTCTGGAAAGAGAATCATACTTTTGACCTGCTTTGAATGTACATATTTTGAGGCGCTCTTACAACCCGTCGTGCGTCTTTATAAATCGTGCGATTTTGCAGACGCACGACGGGTTGTAAGAGAGACTTAATGGGTTAAGCAATAATAACTAGAAAACGCTGGATATCGTTTTTCCTTTTTATCTGTATCACTGGTGGTGAACTCGGACAAAGCGAGGAACATTTTTCATGAACACAAGGTACAGATACTTCATGTTTAAATGCGCGTTTAAAAACCAGTTTTACTAGTTTGAGCATGTACACAACGATTTGCACGTGTTTATCCGCCCAAAACAATATGGACGAATCGGAGGGACACTTAGAGGCTATTGTCAGTTTTGTTATTTTATTTCTCTGACTGATTCTGAAGTTGGTATTACAATTCTTGGAGTAGAAGTTTTTTTCCGATGTGAAAATCGTAGTTAACGTTTTTTGAAGGGGACTTGTACGGTTTATTTATGATACCGTGAACATTTTCAATGGCTGTTCGAATTGCAATGGTTTTTGTCCTAACAATAGAATGGGTTTTCGGTTAAATATGGATAAATCGTAGGTGTTGTTATAAAATCCCGTAACTGCAGCTTCAATAAAATTGAGTTTGTGACGTTTTAGATTTACGCCGACGAAGCACTAGTGTTTGTCCGAAAAAACGTCACTAGGTCTATATATACCGTAGTAGATAAAATTTATTCTTTTTCAAAGACGAATTAATGGTATACAATAATCATTTCCAAAATAATAGGCCTATCTGGTATTGCAGCCCCCAATTGGAAGGCTTTCAGTAATGACCACCATATAGATAGTGCTTCGTTTGCCCGTCCGTCCGTTTTTCTACCCGTCCGCCAATTTGTCTAGCTGACTGCTCTAGATGTCAAAATACATTGATTTTATATGTTGAGAAGTTAAAATGTGTGTACTAATTAAGAAAACATGAAAGAAAAATATTAAGAAAAAAGGAGCCAAATTATTTTCAGTATAGATCTATTCTTCTTTTGATTCAATGTTTGCTATTCGCACTTCAACGTCAATTACACAAAACGTGGGAACGACGTCGTATTGTTTGGCGGCGATGTTATAAAGTCATGAAAACAGATCAAGAGCGTAAACTTTTGTTTCAGGAGAAATGTAGTGAGACGTCTTTTTTTAACATTTTATCTTTAAGAAATCTAAAATATTGAAACAAATGGATTTAATTATAGTAGCACAAATATACTCCCCGTCATAAGAAAGTAGCCACTTGTCTAATGCAAATGGTCGCTAATTTTAGGATTATTCATAAATGTACCGAAATAAATACAAGATATTGAAGCATGGCAAGTAAATCGAAAACAGTCGAATTACCCCATTAATTAGACTGTTTTCGATTTACTTGCCATGCTACAATTTTGAGACGATTCCAACACATCCAACGTCTACACGTGACGCCATTCCGACAAGACAACCATTATCGGAACGACTACCTGTGAAATCGACAGAAAAAGGCAAACGTTACAGATAGGCTAGATTGCTTCCTGAGTTGAGTTCTATCAGCAGTAGAAGCTGTTTAACGGATTAGACCATCCGTTTCAGACGTCTTGCGATACCCATAGTCTTGCTACGATGTTATTGACAACATTACCTCCAGTGGGTTAGACAGCATCTATTGTTTTCTAAGGACAATTGCATAGCATGTATTAATACCAACGGTGTTCACACTCGAAAATGTCTTGTAAAAGCGAATCTTATCCTTATCCACTTTCAGGAATTGTTACGGTAATAACAAGTATAGTAATGCATTGACAATTATTGAAAGTAAAAGATTAAATGTGCATTTGTAAAATTTTATTCATGTACCGTATGCAGTCAAGGTGTTAATTGAAAAGGAAAGGCACACAGTTAACTTTTCCCGTAACTATACTTTAGAATGCATGCCCGTAGAAAGCAATTCCATATGGGCCCTGTCTGGGCCAGTGTCTAATATTGGGAAGGGGGGGGGGGGGGGGGGGGCTAAATTAGATTTGCCGTAAGTTTTAAATGTGAAATGATGAAAATTCGGCATTTTTGCCAACTATGGGGGGGGGCGGCTCCAGAGTCCCCCTGTTCGTACGGGCCTGGGATGTGTGAAACAGTGGATCCTCCTTAGAATAAATGGTGATAATGGTAATGACAAACATTACAGTATAGATCTGGAAACGTTCATTTAGGCTTTTGCGACCAACATGGATCCAGATCATACTTTGCATGTGCTCTGTCTGATCAAGATCCATCTTGGTCTCATTTAATAGCTTATTCTCCACCTGTACCAAATTTAAGAAGGCATAACGAAACTCTTACCGGTGAAACTCTAAGGTAACGATAAAAATGATGATTATGATGATGATGATGATGATGATGATGATGATGATGATGATGATGATGATGATGATGATGATGATGATGATGATGATGATGATGATGATGATGTCATCTAATTGTCATCACCTGTCAGTAATTTATCTGAAAGGGGAGTTAGGCAGTACAAATTGATATATATTGAAACAAGTACCTGGTGCTCGAATTTGATGCCGGAAATCTATGGTTAGCTGCTCAAATCAGTGCGATATTACCGAATAAATGTTTAAATGTGCCGTTAACGATCTGGAACCATAATGGATTTCGGTTATTATCGCCGATGATCGGGTATTTACGGCACTCGGTTATTTCCGTGAAACGCACTTCGGAAAGATTCGATTTTGTTCTCACCTCTGTTTACTTTCTCGTAAATATTAATATATATCGGCCGTGTAAGCTATTTAATGTGTATTTTTCTGCATATATAGAGATAATTCTCGTATTTCTCGTTATTAGTAGTATGAAAAATGCTTAAATATTATCGTTCTGAACACTCTGGCGATTAAACGTATATTAAACGTACATTCATTCCATTAGAATAGGAAATACATGAAAAATACTTTTTCATGTTGTATTCTATAAATAGCAACAAAAAAGAAAGCGAAAGTACAGCGAAATAGGGAACGATTTTATCCAGTTAATCGTGACGATATTTCGGACATACAATAGTAATTCGTTGGAGCTGTTATGAAATCTCGTAGCTACGGCTTAAATCAGGCCGTAGTTACGATATTTTATGACAACACTGACGGTTTATCAAAACATAACTTTAAACCCAGTCTATTGTTAGCACAAAATCCATTGCTATTCACATGAATTTTCCGTGGTTTGTTCAATTTCAACATTTCCTTTCATAGATATTTTGATATTTTCAGTAATTTTGGGGTTATCAAGGCTTTAAACGGTAAATTTAGGCATCGACAGTGGTGACGAACTGAATTACATCAACTATTTTTGGTCGTAAAGTTACGGAAGAAACTTAGGAAATTCTAATCTTAGCTGCGAACATGTTTTGTAAAACGCACTTACGCAACTTCCGTTCAAATCTACGAAAATAATGTGCGTAATTTCGTTGATAAAACGGGGCCCAGATCACTGGTAGAAATAACAGAAAAACACTACGAGAAATGAAGAAATAACTGTTTCAATAGGCCTACAATTGTTATGAATTTACTGATTTCGTTATAAAGAGCAAAGCACTGATATATCCTTCTCTTAACAAGTCTAGTTTTGACGTCCATTGTAGAAATAATTTAAGAAAACATTGAGAGAAAAGAAGAGGTTGTTGATTATCATCAATGTGCCCCTTTTCCTCAGTGTTTTCTGTTCTTTTGGACTGGTACAGTTTTTCCTTTTTTTGGGGGGATGGGTTATGTATGCACCAATACACTTGATTGATTCAAGATCTATACGAATAAATGCTTAAGACCAGGATTTGATATAGTATCAATATTGCGTCTTCTGTCTTGATTTCTTTTTTCAATTATAGTCCAGTCACAATATAATGACATATGTTTACAAATTTTACAGTAATAAACAAAAGGTAATCCTTGTTAATTTTCAGTTCAACGTTGCATGTCTTGGTTCAAATCTTGACGGTGTAAGGGACCTGCAAGATTCGAACCATCACATGCAAATTTACAGTAGTTATGACTTTGCTATTGCGTTTTTTGCAAGGGTAAATTTTGTAAACATGTGCCATAATATCGTTAATTAAAGGACTATAAGTATGTAAATGTCTACCCGGTAATCAAAGATACGTGTTCCTGTAAGATTAGCTCAATTTGATTAAAAAAGGCGTTCTTATACAGTAGTACATGACACCAATTTCAACCCTCTTCCACCCCACGAATCTTATATCATGGCGGGGAATCACCTGACATAATATTTTCGATATTTTCCAACAATTCTTTCAAAAGATGACCGATTTGAAAAGAAGAATTTAAGCAGAGGCAGCGGGAACACTCCATGACTTTGCTGAATGCCAAGGATAATCTTTGAAAAATCAGCTGATATAAAAGTTATTGACGACCAACCAAAACTTAATCTGGTCGTCAATAACGTTTTTATCACTTGATTTGTAAAAGAGTTACCACCCATCTAATATCGGGCGTTTTACACTTTTTTTCTGTTTCAAACCGATTTCAAATTGGTCAAGTATTTACAAAATTATTGACGATTTCCTGAAATTTAGTGTCACATGATTCCCCACTTATGTATATAATGCCCTTGTTTTGTTAACAATAGTTTATGTAGTAACTACAGGGAAATCTGGCAATGAATATTTGATGAAAATAAGTTCTTTATATAAGTTAATATAAAAAAAAATGTGTTGTTACATTTGACCTTACAATGAATATTTGATGAAATTGAATTACCTATTTTGGATAGTTTTGTCCTTGTTTTATGCGCCCCTATTAAGTTTGAATTCATAAAAAAACAAAATCTAACGGTAACTTTTTCCCATTCTTGTTTTATTTGCACAAGTATAAATTAGAGAAAATTTTGGTGTAGGTCTCATACCCTGCCAGTCAATATTACAAAAATTACAGATCAAAGAAAAATGTTCATTTTTCTTAATCATGGAAAAAATTCAGTCGCAAAATCACAAACCTTATGTATAATCAAGTGTTTTTTCTCAATTTTGTTTTTCATAGTTTTGTATTTAGCTTATTTATGTTACATACATATCTGTTGTAGCATACAAGCTGAAAAATGTCAGATATTATCATCTTCTGGGAAAAAATATGAGATTTACGGAGTTGGTGCTTCCCCTTTTCCCGCCTTTTTTGTAAAAGGGGGTCCATGACTAAAAAAATATATAAAATTCCAACATATCGGTAAAAATTGTTTTAAGTTTCATTTTACCTCCGTCTTATATCATAGAAATAATATATAACAATACTTTTTGTATTTTCAAAAGTGTCTAAAAAATGACGTCAATATCGTTAGGCTTTTTAATTTTTTTTATAGTTTTATATCGAACATGTTCTGTGACATTTACCAGAAGTGTGAAGAAAGGTATGTGTATTTGGTGTTATGGTGCCATTGTTTGATTGTTCGTTTGTTTATTTCTACACAAATGGTGTACACAATATGCACTGATTCGATTCCCTTCATTTCTTCCAACTTCAATACGCCCAATTTGTTGAACATGCCACCAAAGAATTAGATCTATATTTAATTCAATTTTTATCGCAGATTTTATGTAGATCTAGCCATAAAGGCCTGGTCTCAGGCCTACATTCTGCGTTCACATCACGGTCGGGGCACGTCTAAAATAGGGAACCCTTGCAATTTAAATTTGGACGTGATGTGGACGTGGAATCGTAGGCCTATGTGACCGACCATTTAGAGACGTACTGTTACTTTTATAGAATTAATTAGGGTAAGGAGGGGCAAAACGCCCCCCCCCCTTAAGGAAAGAGCGCTGTAGCACAAAACAAACAAAGTATAATGTAAATGTTTCAACGTGAAATTTAACTTTGCCCTTTGTCCCAAATGTCTATACACAAAACAGCTTTGTCATTTGATTTAAAAAATGACTGTCATTAAAACAATTTTTCTCGAAATTTGGCCTTTTTGCCCCATCCTCGGGGCAAAACGCCCTTGGGCGTGGGGCATGAAGCCCACCACTGGGCTTTATGCCCCATATGAAAAATAAAAAAAAAAAATTTGAAAATATCTGGGGGAAAATAGGAATATAATTAGTTTGTAATTAATATACCAGGAAAAATATATTTTGGATGGGTTTTATCATATTTTCAACATTTTTTATCTAGCGTAAAGGCTAGATTTGGGCATAAATTTACTTGTCTATAAAAGTGGTTACGTGTTACTGTCCTTTGTCTTCAGCATCTTCATATCAGTCAAATTAAAACATACTGATGTTATGTTCCTTATAAGGCCCCTTTAAAGTAGATTAAATGGTCTTATTGTCTCATTTTAACACAAAATCGATGTTTCATGGGCGTTTTGCCCCACATGGATCCATCAGGTGACATAAAGGTTTGATATATTCGCGAAAAGTCGGTCTTTTTTGCCAGTTTTTTGTAGACAGCGAAATGTAAATGGATTTCGTCATATGTACCAACCTTAGTCATTCTTTGAGTTTAAAGGAAGATTTTAGTACTTCTGAATAACTACTTATCCATACAAGGGGCAAAACGCCCACTATTTAGCCCTTGGAAGGGGCAAAACGCCCAGTCTGGGCGTTTTGCCCCAAAGCAGCATAGGCGTTTTGCCCCAAAGGGGGTGGGTGATTTAATTTGGCCAGAGAAAAAAATGTGTTGACATTTTTTTCTTTTTATCTTTTTGTGTAGGCGACCAATTGGACATATAAATATAAAATGCATTTTGGTTGATTGAATACTCGGACTGAAATAAGATACACAAGAAAACCCATTACCCAAATATTAGATCAAACATATGCAAAATAAACAATTATTCGCATACTGATAATTGAATGACGTTTAGATGTAAGAATTTCATGGGCATCTTTCTAAACGAATACTTCAAGTGTAAAATCAAGACAAATATCAATTGACATAATGAGTGGCGAAATAATAGGGATGGGCGTTTGACCCCACCTGGGCGTTTTGCCCCTCCTTACCCTACATTTTATTGACAATGTTTGTAGACCTGTCATTTCTATTTCTACCGCCTTCCGACCCCCCCTTTCCCGCATCCTTTCGGTACCGCCTCCTTTAACTAACACATTGAATATATACCTAATATAGACCTTACAACATTATCATATGATGATAAAGGACATAATGATTTTTTTCTTTAAGTTTGATGAAAATATATGAAACAAACAGAAAAAGATAAGGAGGCGCGTTCACCACACCGTTCATCCAGATACAAAATACACGGATTGGTCTTCCAAACGCGGATGTAAACACTTTTATTTTGAACGGCGGGAAAAAAGAGTGAGTACTTATTATCTTTAAATACAACGAATATCGGCTGATTTGATTTTTGTGATACATACGATGAAAACGTACATAACTTTGCCAATGTTTACCTAAAATCCTGTCTCATAAAATCTGTTAGTAAGAGAAATATATGCTACTGAATCTGACTTTGATGCACGAAAAGAGAAAAATCTTGGTAAGAATGTCTGTAAATCATTATTAAAGCACATAATTATTGTCAAATTGATGTTTCACGGAGGATCGGGGATCGCTTCAAGTGTTTTCTTTACAAAAACCCATAAAAAAGTACAGAAAAAGAACAAGAACTATTTGAAATTGGGTACTGTCAGTTGCTATGGTGCAACATACCACGGTGCAAATTCTCCAGCAGGTAAAACAAACTCGGACCCATCGATACAACCGACGCGGATAATAAAAAGCAAATTCCGGTCTTTTTTTTAAGGAAAATTGGCTGCATCCTTGTTAAAACCAATTTAATATCGTTTAGAGTCAATAGATGTTTGGTTTAAGACCAATTATGGCTTATTTTGGTTTACTAAAACTAAAAGGCTTGTGGATGAGCACTTTCGACGGTAAAGACATTAGTAAACCATGTTTACATGTTTTATAAAGAGATATGCGAATATCAGCTGCATATTAACAGATAGGTTGTCCGTGTCTTTGTTTTCAATTTTTAAATTCTAGGATTAAAACCCTCATTATCATCTTGTTTCATTGCAGTTTGATAGTGAACTCCAAAAGGTTTTCATCTTCGATATTCAAACACCAACTCTATTACGCATGTCTGTAAACATACGGTATATGGGTGCATTTCTTTCATGAAGATATTGCCAAGAATATTTATCATGATTGTCTCTCTTACTCTTTAGTGTGGGTTGAAGTGAAAGGTTTTATGAAAGGCCCTCTACGACAGCATGTAAAACAAACTACATAGGCGTAGGAAGAGGGGTGCCAGGTGGGGGCCTGGCCCCCTAATAATTTAGGGTTTAATTTTGGTTGTGAAAATAAGGACTTACATTGACTGTTAATCCTGCACGCAAAAATAACAAAAACTAATACAGTGCTGTGCGGCAAGTCTGCGCACTTGAGAAACAAGATCGAATTCGCCCTTGAAAATATGATAGTAAGCTCACCAATGACAAGCATAAATCAAATTAGTATCTGTTTAAACATGTCAATCTAAAATTTCTGCAAATTTCCCCCAAAACAACTGAAATAATCAAGATTGAAGTTACCTACCCTCGTGTTTTGAAGATTTAAAAATATAGCAAGCGTTAAATCCAAAAAATTAATTCGAAAGTGCTTCGAAAACAATTATGATAAGCATTTGATTAACCGTGAACGGTGACTGATCATTTAGGTTAAACTTCATATTTAAAGTTTCTGATCAAGTAGAACTTTCTTCTTCTTTTTTATTCAATTTTACGTCCCTTTTAAGATTATTTCAACCCGAATGAGACGGGACAGTCAGTAGGTGGTGCGAAAGCAGGAGAACCCCAAGAAAAATCACCTGGTACACCCGCTAGGCTTCTCTCATATGTGCCTCGTATGGGTCTCAAACACACACAAGATACAGCGGTAACATGATCAAGTGATTGAGGGCGGTAATGAAATATCAGCGCTCTGAACTACTTCTTTAGGAAGGCTTTTGTATCTGGAATAAATAGAGCAAAGATCATTCAAAAACACAGTTTGGTACATAAGATAAAATTCTTAAGCGTGTGATGCAAAGTAAATAACCGACTATAAAAGTCAACGGGATGCGATTATAGCACGTTTACTTTATAAAAATCAAGGATTTGTCATTGTATTTTAATTAGAAAACGTCATTTTAAGTGTTTTGAACTATTAAACCCGATTTTCGCATCCGAGTTTGTTTTACCCAAATTATGTGAATCATTCGTGGTGTGTGGTATCAACATCCGTGGTAAGTTGTACCTTGAAACAAACTAGGCTAATTTTAAAACATGGCTTTAGACACCCAAAATTTATTTTTCCAGTTTGATGAATGGTATACATTTGTTCCATAGATGTCGAAAACTTATTTTGAAGAGATATTTGCTTGAAACCAGTTAAATAATTTCTGCAAATATAAAACAAAACGGGAAGTAGGCGAGAAAATAGTGATTTACGATTTAAAATCGCTTGTATCTATAGTTTACTCAAATCTTTTGTTATGAAACTGCAGCACCCTCAAGATAAACCATTTTGCATCAGTTCTACCTGGTTCTACCTGGTTCTGTAGGGAAACTTCGTAGACCCCTTAGGTCTGTTATTCCCCTCTATACAGGTTTCTCGCAGTCTCCGGCCCGGTTTAGCTGGTTGTATCTCTTTAATAGCTGAGTATGCTATTATTAACACTCGTTGATACTTCTTTATAATACACTATTAATTCACTCACTAATACTGAAACGCTTATGCAGCCACAACTTATCTAATGAGCACTTAAACACAATCAAGGATTTCGCATTCACTACATCAGTTGGGAGAGAATTCCAATCGTTGATAACGCGGTGAGAAAAAGAATGAAGACGAATATTTCTGTTTGCCCTGGGTTTTTGTATTTTGAGATTATGGCCCCTACTTGTTGAAGAAGACAATTCAAAAAAGGTTGTGAAATCAAGATCATCCATTCCATGTGCCAGTTTATATAGCTGTATCATGTCACCACGATTTCTTCTGTATACTAAAGATGGCAAATTTAGATGTTCAAGACGTTTCTCATAGGACAGATGAGAGATTTCCTTCACAAGTTTGGTGGCTCTTCTCTGACAGTTTTCAATAGATATAATATGTTTCTTCAAGAATGGGTAGTAGATAATGTCACCATAATCAATATATGGCCTAATAAGGGCTTTATAAAGGGTTAAAAATTGTTGTTCGTCCATGAAAGAGAAATTCCTTCTTACAAGACCAATAATGCTGTTTACTTTGTTAATCAAAGTACTAATATGACTGTCAAAAGTCAGGTTTGAAGAAAACTGGATTCCAAGGTCTTTTTCTGTAACATCTTCTTTAATGTCAGAAAAAACGTTTCTTGAGTCAAACATCTGATAATTCGGAGTAAAGTTGGCACATCCAAAGTGGATTACTTTACATTTGTCAATATTAAATCTTAATAACCACTTGTTGCTCCAGTCGCACATATTTTCAATGTCATCTTGTAAAATTTCAGTGTCTACTTGGGAATGTAATACACGATAAAGTTTCGTATCGTCTGCGAAAAGCCGACAGGTACTATTCACTACTTCAGGAATATCATTAATAAAAAGGATAAATAAAAGAGGCCCCAGTACAGATCCCTGGGGTACCCCTGATATGACATCTGTCCAATCCGAAGAAGAACCGTTCACTACAACTCTCTGTTTCCTGCCCGAAAGGAAACTGTTGATCCAACTACACAGGTTTCCGGAAATTCCATATGCTTTTACTTTATGAATAAGGCGTCTATGAGGAATACTGTCAAAAGCCTTCGCATAGTCGAAATAAATTGAGTCAACTTGTAGATTATCATCTAACGCAGATGTCCAATCTTCAAGAACAGTTAGTAATTGTAAAATAGTGCTTCGGTGGTTACGAAAACCGAACTGACAATCAGATAAAAGATTGTTTCTGTTCAGATGAACAAGAATTGCGTCACGAATAATTCGTTCGAGAATTTTACATAAAACTGAAGTCAGTGAAACTGGCCTATAATTTCCAGGTTGATTTTTAGGACCTTTCTTGTAAATACTCGTAACATTAGCACATTTCCATGATTCGGGAACAGTACCTTCAGAGATCGACTTGTTGAATAAAACGGTAAGGGGAAAGGATAAAACACTTGCACATTCCTTCAACAGTTTAGGATGACACTCATCAGGCCCGCATGCCTTTGCTGGATTTAGTTCAGAAAGATGCTTCAAAATAGAGGCTTCTTCAACATGAATAGCTTCAATAGGTTCACTAAAGTTACGTGACGAAAATTTCGGTAAAGGTCCGTCCGGTTCAACCGTAAATACAGAAGTAAAATAGTTGTTAAGCAAATTAGCCTTATCTTGGTCCTGTGTAACTCTGTTTCCATTACTATCCACAAGGTCACTAATTCCATGTTTATGTTTAGTTTGTGTTTTTGCGAAAGACCAAAAAGCCTTAGGGTTAGTTTTAACTTTACTAGCAATTCCCTTTTCATATTTCTTTTTGGCAAACTTGACGGCCTTAGATGCTTTATTTCTTAATCGACAATACTCACTATAGTCACTAAAACTTCTAGAGAAAGTATATTTTTTCCAAGCTCTATACTTGCACTTAATTGCTTTTACGCAATAAAAATCCATCCATTTTGGTTTACATATGTTCGAGTCGGGAGTGTTTAAAGGAATAAAGTTCTCAACACAATGCATTATGTTACTATGGATCAAATTCCAAGAGTCCTCTACATTCAAATCGGACAAATTAGACCAGTCAATAGAAGATAGGTAATCTCTGCACTCTTCATAGTTCCCTTGAAAGAAGTTTTTCTTGGGTTTTTGTACATTAGGTAATGTAACGTCACACAGTATATCAAAAGTCAAACTCAAATGATCACTTGCACCTAGTTTGTCACCAAAATGGAGATTATCAATAATACTTTCATCATTAGTGATTAACAAATCCAAAAGTGTCGCATTTTGACCATGGCGAAGTCTTGTGTAGTCATGTATGTGTTGATGAAAAAAATTGTCTCTAAGTGTTTCGATGAAACGGTGTGAAATGTGATTCTCATTGTGAGGAGTAGTCCAATCATTCCAATTTATGTGAGGAAAGTTAAAATCCCCAACAATGACTATTTTCCCGAACGAATCTAAAAGATCATGCTTTAAAATCTCAATAAGATTGTCATGGTTAGTGTCTGTGGAGTTAGGGCTTTTGTAAATGGCACCTATCAAAATAGTCTCTCTATTATTTATTCGTAGCTGTACCCATGATGACTCATTAAATGGTTCATCATTTAAAACTTGGCATGAATCACAGGGAATAGTGTCCTTCACGTAAATAAAAATGCCTCCGCTATTGTCACATATTTTCCCAGTAAAACAATTGTAGCCATGCAGGTGATATTCGTGCTTGTGAATAGACAACGATTTGTTATTTTTGGGAAAAGCTTCTGAAATAATTAAAATGTCAGGCTTCTTCAGGTGCATTACCACTTTCAACTCGTTAATTTTATTAAGAAGATTGTCTGCATTTGTGTAATACACTTTTAATTTGTTGCTTACCTCCTCGTTAATTATGGTTGAGGAAGAAGTTGAAAAACTCGAACTAAAAACACTGTCCGAACTTGAAAAAGTAGAATTAACTTCGTTAACGCTTGTGTTAAATGAACTTGCAACGGAACTGTTAACATATGTACAGGAATCATCAGGGTAACTAGTCCCGAAAAGAGTCCCCAGCCCCAGGAGGGCCGTGGTGGTCGTAAGTATGCTCGCGTCTCGTCATGACAACTATCCGCCCCTTTCTAATGACCAGATTTTGTTCCCCGTTGGCTACGCGCCTCCTCTTCTCTTCCCTCAGTTTATACGCTTCTTCTCTTTGCTTCTTAGTAAGGTCAGGTGTAAGAAAGATATTGGACATACCAGGAACATTCTTTAATACTCGCGACCCAGACAGGATTTTGGACTTTACATCAAAAGTATCCACAAAACACTTTTTATATTGCGGCAATTAAAGGCATTGTGCTGATGTTTTCTTACCTTGTGTATTCCCACGCTGTTGATTTTCAAATCCGCGTTTGGAAGACCAATCCGTGTATTTCGTATCTGGATGAACGGTGTGGTTCACACTCTAGAATTTAAGTGTATTTCTCACGTAAATATCAACTTCAGAGGCTACGCCGTTAAAAAGTTCGGGAAATACCGTCTCGCTTGACTTGCCGCATCCGGTTAATCAGACTGCAAAGATAACCTAGTTTCGCAGCTATTTTTGTAATAAATCACGTTTGTCATTATGTCAGAACCAGCCCAGAAGAAGATAGCCATGTCATCTCTCGAACAACTTAAAGACGAAACCGTGGTTGTCGCGGACTCGGGAGATATTGAGGGTAAACTGGCTCTTAATTGGTGGGTGGGGTAAACAAATAAACATCAAATTGAATAATAATTGCTTGATATTGCTCTATATGATCTCTTTCGTGCATTTAATTCACAGTTGTCACAAACTTGAGAACTGTATCGACACAAAATTTATCTTGGATTGGAATTTTATGATGACCAATTAAAATGTACAGCAATTTCAATTTTGAACAAAAAATGATGTTCTAGTTTCCCCACAGTTTCCATTCACACTAAATTGTGTTTGAAACATGTATGTTTGAATTAAATAACATTTAAACTACGACCCTGCACACAAATTTTGACCAGTATCTCTAGTTGTAAGGACTGCAGCCAAGGTTTTTTCTCCTTCTTTGGACGGGTCCGTAAAAAGGACCCGTTCCCAATGCCAAATAGGGTAATTTTTTCCCCAAATCTGGAAAGAAAATTCCCAATGCAAAAGTTATTCCTTCTTTTTGAATGAAAATTCAATCATTCCCTTTCACATGTGGAGAAAAAAGTATCCAGAGACAATCTGAAAGTCCATTCAGTTGATTTCATATAGTTAACTACACATATGACTCAATTTTTGTTGGAGTCTGTGATGAAAATGTTTTCCCAATTTTTGACAAAACAACGCATTTTTCCCAATTTGCCTAGTTTCGGACCCGTTCCCAAAACTACGAGAAAAAACGCTGGCAGCATTGCGATGTTGGTAGAGCAATTGACTCTCACTTCTTAGATCCTGGGTTCGATCCCCAGGCCAGTCATTGCAAATATCCTTTCAAGCAAAATTGTCTCCAACCAATGGTTTGATAAACTATGTCAGGCCTGAACTATGTGGACGAGCAGCTAGGGTCTCAGTTAGGATGTTGTGGAGAAACGACAAGAATCCTTGGTTAATTGCTCCAGCCACCACAATATGACCATAGTTGAAAACAGCATTAAACCCCAACCAATCAATCAATCTTTTGTTGTAGGCAAGCAGAGTGATATGAAGCAATCCAAATGAACAATTTTCAGTTCTTTCCTGTGATAGTGAAGTCTGTCAACCTATATTTCGAGCATTTGCGGTAGCGAATCAAAAGTTCACACTCGTTTTATCAGCGTTTTTTCCCATAGTTCTTGAAATGGGTGGGAAACCAGACAAATTGAGGAAAATGCGCAGTTTTGTCATTAATTTGGAAAATATTTTCATCCCAGAGTGCAACAAAAATTGATTTGTGTACACACTGGTTAGATAACTATATGACTATATGAATTCAGCTGAAGGGACTTCCAGTTTTCCTCTGGATGTTTGCCTTGGGATTTTTTTCCAGACTTTGGAAAAAAATCCCTATTGACGTTAGAAAGGGTTTCCTTTTACGGACCTGCCTAGAAGGAGAATTAATGCAGTTTAACTTTAAGGTGATAAAGAAAATATATACTGGTTCATTTTTATCAGCGAACTGAATAGAATAACCTCGCTTTTCAACGAAATCTCGTAACTACAGCTTTTTTAAAGTAGTTACAAGATTCTTATTAATGGCAGCGACAGTAATTAATAGAAAAGGTCCTTTTGATTTTTTGCAGTTATTCCTTGAACCAGTCTGTGTTTACGTCTTTACAAACTTGCTTCGTTTGTCTAGTTAACAACTATTAAAATGGTAGATAGCAATGCCAAAACAATCAAAATACAGAATATTACCCTAGATTGAAAAGTTTTAATCCTATAATGTTTTGATCAATATTTTTCACACTCTCCAAAAGGTCACTTTTACTTAGCGTGAAATTTCACAGATGAATAAAATATATTCTAAATGGCAATAATTAAGGCGGTTTCAGTTTGAAAGATGCTGCAGAGGACAAAGTAAATACATCTTATTTGTATTGATATTCTATTCATTAAACCACAGAAAATATTGTGACAAATGGACAAAATGCAAAACCTCATATGTTGATTTTTGCGATTTTCAAAGTAAAACCTTCTGTGTCCAGTTAAGGCAATTCTTGCATGTTTTGAGATATATTTGCTGATCAGTATTAATAACACATTATTTGTGAACAAAATGTGCGAATTTCAAGTAAAGCCTTAGAGTTTAAGAAAAGTTTCTACACCTTTTCCCTTCCCTATTAAAATCTTGCAAAAATGAATACAAGGTTTTGCATTTATGATATTCTTCTTTTTCTCTATGTCATGGTGAACAATAACCTGATGCAACAATTATAGAAAATCTTCAATAATTTTGTTAATAAGGGACCGTTTGAATTTGGTTTGAAGCTGAGAAGGCAGACAGATGTCACGCATTAGATCAAAGTGTTAGATTTGTGAAAAATCAATTGATAAAAAAGTTATTGAAGATAAACCAAAATTCAATAACTTTTTAATCAGTTGATTTTTTAAAAATCCTCCACGTCCAGGTTTTTCCACCTTCTCTGCTTCAAATCGAATTCAAATTGGTCAAGTATTGACAAAGTTATTGAAGATTATCGGAAATTCTAAGTCATGTGATTTCAACCCAGGGCCTCAGGAAACCGTTCCTGCACATGTCGATATTGCCACACGATATAATTCAGGGGTCTTGCTAGCAATTTTTGTTTGGGGCCAGGGGTCAGTGAAATTGAAAAAAAAATAGTGACGTTTTTACCTAAATTGGGAAAAACTAAAACAAGTTTGTATTCATACTGTCACTCAGTTTCAGCTGCAAATTAGACTGTAGTGATGTAAAATGCGTTTGTACATACTCTTGTTTAACCAATCAAGACAAATCTTGGACACAATGTAGGGGACTATAAGATATCGAAGTATTTTGATTTTTGACCTTGTTTACACTCTAGAATCTACAATTATTAATCAACCAAGACAAAACTTATACATAATGTTGGGGACCATAATTATGATCTTGGATGAGTAGGACTTTCAGTCTGATCTGAGCAGAAAGGTGAGAGTTATGTGCCCTTGAATTTGACAAAATTGCAGTTTTTGACCTTGTTTACACTCTAGAATCTACAATTATTGACCAATCAAGACAAATCTTGGACACAATGTTGGGGACCATAAGGTCTTGGATGAATTTGATTTTCAATTTTTTTTTTACCATAAGTTTTCAGTCTTAAAGTCATAAATATCAATTGAATTGAATAAGAGTGTTGCTCATATCATTTTGGTTCAGGTGAGCGATATAGGACCATCATGGTCCTCTTGTCTAGTCTACTGTTGTATCGTATGCACTATCAATGTTCACTGTCGCACCACCATTGTATTTGTATGCCACATGGATCTACGACCTTCTGGAAATATCTAATAAACTTGAAACTTGTAAAAGATCTTAAAAGTCTTTTCTAACAATTTTCTGCCAGCAATGGTTGGATAAAATCGTAAACCTATGTGGGTGAGCAGCTGGAAGCTTGGTAAGGATGTTGTTGTAGTACTCGTTAGAGAAACAATATGATCTCCCCTTTTTGGTAAAAATTTCAGAATTTTTCTTCTTTAACACTGAAAATTTAGGGAAAGTCTAAATTAATATTCAGACACTGGCCTGGGCAGGGCTTGAGCCTCACTCAATTAATCAATCCATTAGGAACATCAACACACGATCTTGTTTGGGAAAGGGTTGAATTAGTTTTAGATTACACCTGCAAGGATAAGGGTGAAAATATATCCGGGTAGATATACCCTTTTTTGAGAATTGAGAGTAACTTCATCCATATATGTTAAGACAGTTGATGTGGCAGGATTATTTCATAGGAGTTAATTTCACTGCTAGTCTTTCTGCTTAACCCTTTCCCAAACAAGACCTGGTTTTGACGTCCCTAATAGAAAATGCTTGGGAAAACATTGAAACAACAGAAGAAACTGCTGATAACCAGCAGTTTCTCCTTTTGTCTCAATATTTTCTGTGCCATATTTTACACAAATCTTATCTTTTATAACTTCCATTTTGTCATTTGTGACAGTTTTTGAAGTTGATCACCCTTAAATTTTGCCGTTTGGGAAACAGTTAAAGTATTTGGCAATAAGTTGATTTTTGAAGAGCTATTGTTTATTCATCAGTTCGAAGGAATGTATTGAATGAAATTTGAAATATGATATGTTTGCTTTGTGGGATCACTTTTATGTGCGTCTTGCATATTTTTTAATAATTTCTATTTAAAAAGATTAACTCTTTCCCAAACAACAAAATTATAGGGTGATCCACTTCAAAAACTGCCATAAACGACAAAATTAATGTTATTATACCCCCCACAACAAAGTTATGGGGGGGGTATACTGGATTCAGGTTGTCCGTCTGTCCGTCCGTCCGTCCGTCCGTCTGTCTGTCCGTCCGTCCGTCCGTGGACATAATTTTGTGTCCTCTTCTCCTCCCACAGTTTTTGACCGATTTTGCTGAAATTTTAGCAGGTTGTTTCCTATCATATGAAGTTGTGCACCTGCAATTTTCATCTTGATCCAGGCAGTAGTTTCAGAGTTGTGCCACTTTGAACTTTAGCACTTTTTCAGTGACAACGCGCTAGTGGGGGGTATTTGTCCGCTTTGCGACAGTTCTAGTTAAAGATAGGACTCGTGTAAAATTTGGCACATGAAATATTGAGACAAAAGGAGAAACAGCTGGTTATCAGCAGTTTCTTCTTTTGTTTCAATATTTTCCCAAGCCTTTTCTATAAGGGATGTGAAAACCAGGTCTTGTTTGGGAAATGGTTAAACCTTTCTCGATCAGTGACATTTGATTTCTCATGCATTTCATATGTGGTTGGAAAGCCTTTCAGGAAAAGAAGAAAATGCTGATGATTAGTATTTTCTCCTTATCCTTAAGTATTCCTATGGTTCTTGTGGACAAGTCCTAAAATATTGTTGTTTGGGAAAGAAATAAGCAAAAAGGAAAAGGTATATTCTTGTTGTCATAGTATAATTCAAAATCTCTGATATTTTGTAATGACATTGTATCAATGAATAACATCTACTTCAAATCTTTACAATTTCATCTTAAGGACAGATCCTCCATTTATTTCCTACGGTAAGAATTTTTTTATTTTTTCTGTACTGATATTTAAATATACAAGAAGTAAAAAAATGACTTAAAAACTATAGGTTACCAAGCGAATTAAAAAGTTATTGGATTTCAAGGGAGACTACTCTTGTCTAAAATTGCAAAAATGAGGTGTCACTTAAATACCCACAAAAAAGGTGTTCGAAATGACTATGATTACATAAATAAGTCTTTATTGTGTTCAATATGTTTTATTCTGTCTAAATGAGTATCAATTTGGGAAAATTTAGTGATGATTTTGAAATTTTTAGTAAAACATTCTTTCAAAAGTAGCTGAAATTGCTCTTTTTTCGCAACGTTTCCGATAATAAAAAATATTCCAGCGGTAAGAATTTTTTCTTTTTTGGTATAGAAATAGTGCTTGGTCATACCTACAAAGGCAAGAAAAGAAAAATATATCAAACCAAACGTTTTTCCTAGTTATAAGTAATTTTTTGTTTACTTTTTGCAGCTCTGTCCGAAATTGCTTCACTACTTTTATCCATTTTCTTCCTTATAACCAGCTTTAGATAACAAAAATTGTCGTCTTTTGTGTCCATCTGAAGCATACTAGCTCATAAAGACGCCACTTTGCTTTTGTTGCTCCGTTTTCTGATCGGTAATGCCACATGTTGAACGTGTAACAGAAAGCGAAATGTACCATCCGAGTACTTTTACACTTTAATTGACCAAACAGAGAAAATGGAAATAACCGAAAAGGGTCTTGTCATTTATCAACCAAACATTATCTAAATGTAATAAATACATTTGCTGAAAAGGCCAATTACTGAAACAGCTTTTTTTCGTTATTTAGGATATGCGCAGTAAGTTGCGCAGTAACAACTGGAGGATCTGTCCTTAAAACCAGCTTCCCTTTTGCAATGTAAAGGTAGTATTTTACTGTGAGTTATACAGAAGACTTTTTTCCCATTTTTTCCCATATATATTATTTTAGCAATAAAATCTTAATATTAAGCCAACCTGTGAGAATGAAGGCTATAGACCAATTGAAGTTAGCCACAACCGTGGTCTGTGATTCTGGTGATATACAAGGTATAGTAGTTACTGAGAAGTCTTAACCCTTCATAAAAAATCCCAATCTGCTGCTAATCCTGATTTCATACATGTCAAAATCTATTCCGATTTCCTGAGAGCTTCAGAAGATAAGGCCAATTTTTTGAGGATCATGAAAATTAACTCTGCATCCTCGACTAAGTGTGGCCATGACCATAGCACAGTTGGTAGAATATTGAACTCTCATTCGTGAGTGTCCGGTTTTGATTCTTAGCTATAGCAAATATCCTATCTTACAATTGTTAGATAGCCATCGCCAAATAATTCTCAGGATGCAAAAAAAATGTTTGGGGGTTGTTGCAAATAGTTAGCAGTGGAAAGTTTGTGAGTTGTTCCCACTTTGTTACATATCGGTATAGATCAGATATGCTACAAAGATTTACAAAAATCTGCAAGGTTCTGATGTGTCAATCTCAGATTATCAGCATTTTTTTCTTTTCTCTCAGTGTTTTCCCAAAGTTCTTTTGTAGAAAAGGGTAAGGACAAAATTTTCCACTGCCCTCAGCTTCTCGTGTATTTGGTTTAACCCTTTTCCAAACAAACAAACAAATTTTAAAGTGGTCACATTTATAAGCTGCTTAAGATATTAATATTTTTGTTGATAAAAGAATTTGTGTAAAATATAACAAAGAAAATGTTAATCAGCATGTTCTCCCTTTGCTTCAATATCTTCCAGAGCCTTTCTTATTAAAGACGTTAAAACCTGATATTGTTTGTGAAAGGGTTTAAGATGAAATTTGATGTTTTTATGACAAATTATCTTGTATTAATGTATATCCTGGTTTCAAACATTTTTGTTATGCCTTGTTGCACAAATAAATAGTAAATCTTTACATTACGTTTACGCTTTGTTGTAAAACTTGACCAAATAATCCTAGGTTACATGTTTTAACTGAAGTTAAAAAATGAAAAACATAGCTCTGTCAGTTTCATTAGGCATTTTTGCAGGACAATTAGTTATTCCAGTGATTGCTAAAAACAAGCTGAATTTTGCCAAATACTCATTCATCAACAATAAGTGATTTATATAAATATAAATGGGTTATTCTTGATGAAACCCATTTCCAGACGGATGGGTTACGGTAAACTTTACCCATATTCAGACTGTACAAATCTAGACTTGTCCAAATTCAAAGATGCTGAAGACAACAATTTTATATGAAAGGAAATTAACAATTTTTTGCCATTCTTTACAGAAAACATTGTGGAAAATGAAGAAATTGCTTGTCACAAGCAATTTCTTTATTTCCCACAATGTTTTACAAAGCCCAAACTTTTTTGGTGTCAGGAAGTGCCAATATAACATTATGGGAATGGTTTAACCCTTTCCCAAACAAGACCTTGTTTTGACGCCCCTAAAAGAATAGGCTTGGGAAAACATTGAGGCAAAAGAAGAAACTGCTGAAAACCAGCAGTTTATCCTTGTGCCTCAATATTTTCTATGCTAAATTTTACACAAATTCAATGGTTTTCAATCTTTATTTTGTTGTCTGCAGCAGCTTTCAATTTGGATCACCCTGAAATTTTGTCGTTTGGAAAGGGGTTAATATCATAACGGGTATTTCTATTTACAGCTATTGCCAAGTACAAGCCTACAGATGCCACCACAAATCCTAGCCTCATTCTGGCTGCGGCCTCCATGCCGGCGTACCAGGAACATATTGACAGTGCCATTAAATATGCCAAGGATAAAGGCGGGTAAGATGGAGGTTTTGCTCTTTTGTACATCATAGATAGAATAAGAAAATCATTTGACAATTTCCCAAGAATGACCAGATTTCCATGTTCCTAATGGTAAAAGTTATGGGCAGATAATGCTGATAAGCAGCGCTAATTTTGTTTTTCAGCACTTTTTGATTTAGACAAGTCAAAAAAGATATTTTGGGGAAAGGATTGATATAATTTGAAATCTAAAATGCACTTTTATTAAAAAGTTTTGAAGTTGGAATAGTTAATTTTTTAAAGTTAGAGGATATATTACTGATAGCTTCTATCATATTCTTTCATGTGTGAAATTGTAAAACTTTTTGGAAAGAAAAAAATAGGCTGCTCAATTGTTATGGAAATAACTTCAGTTAGATTATTGAAACCTCTTGGCAATTTGTTTGAGACAAAATTTAAAGCTAACAGCACAAAGTTTAAGTTGTTACATATATATTGTAGGTCTATGGAAGATCAGCTCGTGACAGCCATGGACAAAGTGTTTGTGAATTTTGGTGCAGAAATCTTGAAGAAGATTCCAGGACGGGTTTCCACAGAAGTAGATGCAAGGTAAATATTTAACCCTCTACCAGACGGCAAAATTTAGACTGGTCTTAATTCAAAGATATTGCAAACGACAATTTCAAGTGAATGGAATTTATTTTTATTCTCTTTCTCGGTAGAAATCATTGTGGGAAATGAAGAAATTGCTTCATTCTCCATGATGTTTTCAAGAGTCATTATCTTGTTGGGTGTCAAAAGGTGTCACTGTGTGGGATTGGGTAAATCCTGTACCAAATTAGCCCTTGAATTGATGTATCCATCATAGACAGGCTGGGAAAACATTAAGACAAAAGAAAGAATTCTATATGTTCAATTTGGATCAGTCTGTAATAGGGAACGATTTTATCGAGTTATCAGTGACGTAATTTCGGACACAGAATAGTATTTTTGTAGGTGTTATTATAAAATCTTGTAAGTACCGCTTGATTCAAGCCGTAATTACGAAATCTTATAACAACAAGGACTGTTTATCAAAACATAATGGTAAAACAAGTCTATTTTTAGCAGAAAATTCAATTGTTTTGAGTGACAAGATAGCTCAGTTGTTTACACTGAAGACAGTCAATCCCCGTAGCTCTTTTGACGAAGTTTGGACAACATCCAGACCTACAGATTCCAGATGGTAAAGGCATTTTTGATTTGTTATTTCAAATCCAAATCCTATGTTGTGTGCATTCATTTATATTGACTCATTGTGTACTCCAATGAGTACCCATAACATAGGGTTTGATGAACAATGAATGAAATATTGCATTTTGAAAAGCCATTACCCCTCTTATCTGTATTTTTATACGCCCGATGGCTTGTATTATGTTATGGCCCCAGTCATCTGTCCATCCATCTGTCCAACCATTAGCAATTTCTTGTGTGGGCAACTCCTCTTACAGTTTTGATCGGAATTTAATCAAACTTGCGACAATGAATCTCCATGGTGTCTAGTTGTTCACACTGTGCACGGAATTTAGATAACTGTTTTCGTTCTTGAACTATCTGCCCTTGAATTTAAGGAAAAATGCCCATTTTCTCAACAATGCCCATTTTCTCTTGTGCGCAACTCCCACAGTTTCAACCAGAATTAAATCAAACTAGCCACAATGAATCTCAATGGTGTCTGGTTGTGCAAACAAAATTTGGATAACTTTTCATGTTTAAATGATCTGCCCTTGAATTGAAAAATGGCCAATTTTACTGACAAGCCCCTCTCAGTATATGCGCCGCTCTGCAAAGCTCTTGTTGAATATTATTCTCATCTTTGACAAGTCATTTTACTCGACAGACAAATATTCTGTAAATCATAATTGACAGCTTTTGACTGCAATTAAATATTGTATTTTGTAGCGATACAAGAAATGCCTGAAAGTAATGGCTAGATGCACCAGTCATTGTGATAATGTTGAAAAAAATATTGAAAAGGCTAATACTATGAATAAGAATTAAGAGATAAATATTCTATTCTTTTCTTTCACAGATTGTCGTTTGATAAAGATGAAATGATCAAACGAGCTAAAAGCTTCATCCAGATGTATAAAGATGTTGGAATTGACAAAGACAGAATTCTCATAAAATTGTCTTCTACATGGGAGGGGATTGAGGCTGCAAAGTATGTTGTAGAAATCAAATGTGACATGTCATGCTTAAGTTGATTATACTAATATATGAGCAACCAATCAGACTCAGCAGAACTGAACCGCATGTCACATGTGGAAAATGGATGTATGGTATGATAAAAAAAAAGAAATGGAAATTTAGCTTTGAGTGAAAAGTTGCCATTCCAGTCCAGTTGGTTGAGCAGCTGGTGGCTCATATAAGATGTTGTGTTTGTTTTTGTGCTAGAAATGCCAGAAATATGTGGTTAGGTGCAACAGCCAACATTATAAAACCTGATGATGAACCTATTCCCACATGTTGATGCTTTTTTTGAAAACAATGTGGAAAATAAATTACTTGTGACAAGCATTTTCTTCATTTCCCACATTGTTTTCTACTGAGAAATACCAAATACTGTAAAATGTCATTCATTTGAGATAATCGTCCGCAACATCTTTTAATTTGGACAAGTCTAAAATTTTGCAGTTTTGTAAATTAAATAGAAATTGGTTAAATGAACCAGGATGTGGGTGCAGTAGACCATAACTAAGTAAAATAAACTACTTTAAATCTTTATTTTCTTAACCCTTTCCAATACAGTGATGTCTTTTGGTGATTCCGAAGAAAAATGTTTGGGAAAACATTGTGGATGATGAAGAAATTGCTTGTCACAAGCAATTTCTTCATTATCCACAATGTTTTCTAACTGACACCACAATGTTTAAAACAATTTCATCCATTTGAGATTGTCGTCAGCAACATTTCTTAATGTTGACCAGTGTAAAATTTGCCATCTGGTAATGAAATAAACCCTTTAGGCTGTTAATTTTTATGTGGTCAATTCAGAACATATTTGTGACAAGATCTGTGAAAAGCATCCCCAAGTGATTGAATGTATGAATAAAGCCCCTAATATCATTATCTTCCTGTCATTTCAGAGTTCTTGAGTCTGAATACGGAATCCATTGTAATATGACCCTACTGTTCAACTTCTATCAGGTAACTATTATTTTGTTGTTGCCAAACCGGATAGCTTAGTCGGTAAAGTCGTAGACTATCAATCCAGCGGACATAAATTCAAATCACGGCTTGGCCAATATTTTTTTATGACAAAAGTTATATGTATCTCACCAATGGATAGAATTATCTAAATTGAGATCAGCTGGAGGCTCAGATTAGATAGTGAGGTAGTACTGGTGATAGATATGCCAGGAATCCATGGTTAACCCCTTCCCAAACAAGACCTGCTTTTGATGTCGTTTATAGAAATGGCTTAGGAAAACTTTGAGACAAAAGAAGAAACTGCTGATAACCAGCAGTTTCTCCTTTTGCCTCAATATTTTCTGAGGTATATTATACAAAAATCTGATCTTTATCAACATCCATTTTGTCGTCTGCAGCATCCTAAAATTTTGCCATTCAGGAAAGGGTTAAGTGTTCCAGCTACTGTGATATGACCATAGCCGTTGAAAGTACCATCAAACCTCATTCAATCAATCAGTTTTGTCAAAAGAGTAAAAAAAAAAGGTTCTCTTTCTTCATTCCCCCAACCTAAGAGATATATTGAGATCAGCCTGTCCGTCCATCCATCCATCTGTCCATACGCTTTTTGCGTTTTAGTGCTTTAACTTGAGAATTGTTTGACCTAGGACTATGACACTTCCCAAAGTTGTTGCCATTTACCCAAGGTTCTTCCCTATTGTTTTTTGGGTCACCTAGCCTAGGTCAAGGTTACAACTCAACTTTGTTTTGAATCAATATCAGTGCTCAAACTGATAAACCATTTGACCTATAGAACTTTTTCACTGATAAGGAGCTAGTGGGGGTATTTGTCAGCTTTGCGACTAATTTAGTTTTACTAACTTCACATTAGGAACGTCAATACAAGGGATCTCTTTTTAAAAGATTAAAATAAGTCTTTCTCAAACAGTGACTCATGACACATCTCATCATTTCTCCCACTGTTTCAGGCTGTCGCGTGTTGTGAAGCTGGAGTCACGTTAATCTCGCCGTTTGTTGGTAGAATCTATGACTGGTATGTGAAGAACACAGATAAGAAATCATTCACATATCTCATCATTTCTCCCACTGTTTCAGGCTGTCGCGTGTTGTGAAGCTGGAGTTACGTTAATCTCTCCGTTTGTTGGTAGAATCTATGACTGGTATGTGAAGAACTCAGATAAGAAATCATTCACATATCTCATCATTCCCCCCACTGTTTCAGGCTGTCGCGTGTTGTGAAGCTGGAGTTACGTTAATCTCGCCGTTTGTTGGTAGAATCTATGACTGGTATGTGAAGAACACAGATAAGAAATCATTCACATATCTCATCATTTCCCCCACTGTTTCAGGCTGTCGCGTGTTGTGAAGCTGGAGTTACGTTAATCTCACCGTTTGTTGGTAGAATCTATGACTGGTATGTGAAGAACACAGATAAGAAATCATTCACATATCTAGAAGATCCAGGTATGTACCATTGTATTTATACAACAAAGATTATTTGTTACTCGTGCATTTCTGGCTTATTACATTACATTCAAATTAAACTCATAGCTGTTGAAAACGCTGTAAAACCCCAATAAACCAATCAAATTAAACTCGTTCCCAGCTACATTAATTCTCATGTCAATCTGCAGGTATATTTGGTACAGTGTTAACCTACTGTACTTCAAACACGGAGACACTGGTTAAAGCCTCGCCTACTCAAGTCATTCTGACAAGACTTTAACCCATTCCCACACAGTGACGCCTTTTGACTCCTTCACAAGAAAAGGCTTTGTAAAACATTGTGGAAAATGAATAAATTGCTTGTGACAAGCAATTTCTTCATTTTCCACAATGTTTTCTAGTCCAAAATTGAAAGTTTCTAAAAATTTCATCAACTTCAAATTGTCGTCCACAACACCTTACAAATTGGAACAGCCCATACTTTTACCATTTGGGATAGGTTAAACAGAGATAAATGTTATCTTGGTAACACAAATAAAGATATGATTTTTGGTGAAAAAAATTGAGGAACATGGCTAAGAGAGTCATTTAATAGGTCAATCATTATTTTGATTTTCAATAGGTCAGTTATAGATCATTTATCTGGCTTGGTTGACCATTGCTTTGATTGACAGACTACATTTTATTCTGACTGCAGGAGTACAGAGTGTAACACGAATCTACAACTATTACAAGAAGTTTGGATACAAGACAGTAGTAATGGGTGCTTCATTCAGAAATACAGACCAGATTAAAGGTCTAGTTGGCTGTGATCTACTTACTATCTCGTAAGTACTTACTCCTTTACCTGTACCTAAATGGCTAAGGTATTGACTCTTCCAAAAATCAGGCTTTGACTATTATGTATGTTGTGCAAGATGCTAAGCAGAAAAGTAATCTTATGGTGCTGTTACAAAGTTACACTCGGTTACACTCAAAACAAAGTTATTCTTTTGTTTCCAAATTTAACTTCTTCATAATGTACATACTCCCTCAGACTGTCTGAACTGGGATACTCTTCCCTTTCCCAAATCGCTGTGGCCATGGCGCAGTTGGTAGCGCATCTGCTTCTCATTCGAGAGGTCCCAGGTTCAATACCCGGCCGCGGCTGATACCCTATCTGACAAAAATGTCACCCATCAGTGGTTTGATATCGTGAACCTATGTGGGGGAGCAGCTGGAGCCTTGGATAGGGTGTTGTGGTAGTACTGGTGAGAGAAATACCAGGAATCCATGGTTAGGTGCTCCAGCCGCGCGATATGACCATAGATTAGTAGTTGAAAACGGCGTAAAACCCCAATAAACCAAACCAAACCTTTCCCAAATCACACATTTTAGGGTGGTCAAATTTGAAAGTTTCTGTCAAAGGTAAAATGAATGTTAATGAAAATAGAACATGTGTATATCATTACCAATGAGTGAAAATTGAGGCAAAAGTAGAAAATGACGGTCATCAGCCTTTTCTTTGCCTCGATGTTCCCGCAAGACTTTACTTTTAGGGATGTTGAACATTGTCTTGCTTGAAAAAATGAGTTAATGAATAAAAAATACTTTGTTTTTTACAGGCCATCTCTACTCCAAAAGTTGTCGGAGTCAAACGAGGACTTCAAAGCTGCCCTGAATGTCAAAGAGGGTAAATATATCATCCAAAGATACAGAGGAGAACGAAAAATGTGCAAAATATGTTAACCCTTTCCAAAACAACAAAATATTAGGGTGGTCCAATTTGAAAGCTTCTGCATATGACAAGATAAATGATATCAAAGGTAGAAAATTTGTGTTGTAAAGCATGGAAAATATTTATACAAAAGGAGAAAATGCTGATTATCAGCATTTTCTTCTTTTGTCTCAATGTTTTCCCAAGGGTTATCAAATAGACATGTCAAAATCAGGCCCCGGTTTCTCGAAAAAACTTAAGTATATTCTCATGCTCAAATCTAAGCACTGTGCTCAAATCGCACGAAATGCACGTGAACTTCAATCGAATACCCTTCAACGTTGGAGAGTATCCCTTTGAAGTTGAGCATGTTCTCATGAGAATATACTTAAGTTTTTTCGAGAAACCGGGGCCAGGTCTTGTTTGAGAAAGAGTCAAAATATTTATCAAACCCTATATTAAGGTACTTGTCTTCTCTAGTTGATTTCAATGTGGGCCAGCAGCTGAAGACTTTGTAAGCATATTGTGGTAGTACTGGTTTGAGAAATGACAAGAATCCATTGTTAGGTTCCTCAGCCATCACAATGTGAGCATTGCATTTGAAAAAGGCAATAAACCCCATTCAATCAATATTGATACAATGCCAATTAGTAGCCACAACATAGGGTTTGAATTTAAATAAATAAGAAAAAAATCATGGTTGCAAGTGGCCCTAGACCCTATGATTTTTAAAAGTCTAACATGCTGCATACTGTGCCATTTCTATACTAGAAATAAATCATATGGTGATCAATTTTCTTTAGTTGTTTGCTGCAGCTTTCAAATTTGATATCTCTAAAATTTTAATATTTTGAAAAGAAAAGGATTAGCCCTTTCCCAAACGGCAAAATTTTAGGGTGATCAACTACCAAAAAATGCCACAAATGACAAATGGAAGTTATTAAAGATAGAATTTGTGTAACATATGGCATAGAAAATATTGAGACAAAAGGAGAAACTGCTGGTTATTAGCAGTTTCTTCTTTTGTTAGCTCCACTGGCCGACAGGCCAGCGGGCTATTGTCATGGCGGTGTGTCCGTCGTGCGTCCGTCCGTCCGTAAACTTTTTCTTTAAAAATCTTCTTCTCAGAAACTACAGGATGGATTTCAATCAAACTTCACAGGAATGATCATTGGGTGACCCTCTCTCAGATTCCTTCAAAGAATTTGGATTGAAGCAGAATAACTTGAGTTATCTGCCCTTGAATGTCAAAAATAGCTGGTTTTGACTTAATTTCAACTCTAAAATCTACAAATGTTGACCAATCAGGACAAAACTTTGACAGAATGATAGTGACTATGAAATCTTGCCTTCCTATAATTTTCAGCTTGATCCAAATTTTACATCATGAGTTATGTGCCCTTGAAATTGACAAAATTGCCATTTTCGGCTCTATTTTGACATTGTTTTCACTCTAGCAACTGCACATTTTTACCAATCAAGACAAAACTAGGACAGAATGTTGGTGACTATAAGATCTTACCTTGGTATAATTTTCAGCTTCATCTGAATTTCACATCATGAGTTATGTGCCCTTGAAATGGACAAAATTACCATGTTCGGCTGTATTTTGACTTTGTTTTCACTCTAGCAACTACAAATATTGACCAATCAAGACAAAACTTGTACAGAATGTTGATGACCATAAGATCTTGCCTTGGTATAATTTTCAGCTTGATCTGAATTTTATATCATGAGTTATGTGCCCTTGAAGTGGACAAAATTGCCATTTCGGCTCTATTTTACTTTTGATTTCACTCCAGTAACTACAAATATTGACTAATCAAGACAAAACTTGTACAGAATGTTGGTTACCATAAGATCTTGCCTGGGTATAATTTTCAACTAGATCTTAATTTTATATCTTGAGTAATGTGCCCTTGAATTTGACAAAATTGCCATTTTCGGCTCTATTTTGACATTGTTTTTACTCTAGCAACTACAAATATTGACCAATCAAGACAAAACTTGAAAAGAATGTTGGTGACTATAAGATTTTGCAGTGGTATAATTTTCAGCTTCATCAGAATTTCACATCATGAGTTATGTGCCCTTGAAATGGACAAAATTACCATGTTTGGCTGTATTTTGACTTTGTTTTCACTCTAGCAACTACATATATTGATATATTGACCAATCAAGACAAAGCTTGTACAGAATGTTGGTGACCATAAGATATTGCCTTGGTCTAAGTCATGAGTTATGTGCCCTTGAAATTGACAAAATTGCCATTTTCTGCTTTATTTTCACTTTTACAACCATTAGTATTAACTTATCAATACAGAACGTCCACAGAATCTACTGACCATACGATCCTATTTGCTTGTAATTTTCATCTTGGTCATGCATTTGCTTGTTTGCGCAGCCTGAACCTGTGACATTGCATACAACAAGACAAACAGTCAGGCGTGTGGAGCGCTTCCAGACCGCCAGGGCTGTCTAGTTTTAATGTTTTCCTAAGCCCTTTCTATTAGGGACGTCAAAACCAGGTCTTGTTTGGGAAAGGGTTAACATGTTTTGTTTGTGAAAAATGTCCTATGTGATATCTCCTTTCAGCCAAACAGATGGACCTTGAGAAAGTTACCGTTGACGAGAAGAAATTCCGATGGGAAATGAATGAAGATGCGATGGCTAATGATAAACTAGCCGAGGGGATTCGAAAGTTTGCAATTGATGCTGTGAAACTAGAAAATGTCCTCAAGGAAAAATTACAGAAATAGACTTGATTACGTTAATATATAAGTGATAATTGATGGATTTGCGCAGAAATATTGTTAGAGCATTTAGAATTGAGCTGGAATCTTTCTTTTCATTTTAGACACCATGGATCAAGATCAGCCTGTGTTTACACACAATCTGATCAAGATCCATTTTGGTCTACAAATACTTCAATACTTGTAGGTATTGTCAATAATCAACATGGATATTAAACAGACTATACAAAAGCAAGGGCCTTTGTGTTCTCCATCTTTAATTTGTTTTATATTGTCAGTGTTACTCTAAAACATTGCAACTAAGGCTTGGTTGAACTTAGAATAACAAGTTGGAATAACATACAGACAGTTTTCAAATTTCTATCTGGAAAAAGGCACATTTGGCATTTCAGACTTACATGGATCCAAATCAGCATGTACACGCTGTCAGATCAAGATGCATGCTGTCCTCTCATATAGCTTCAGCATAATCTTGGGTAACTGTTGTACTGACATTGACTCAGATCAGAATGTTTTTAGGTACAGATCAGCAAACATGATGGTCTTCATTCATTTAATCCATTACCAGATGGCAACATTTTAGACTGGTCAAAATTCAAAGATATTGCAGACGACAATTTGAAGCCAATGAGATTTTACACATTTTGGTCTCTCTGTGTAGAAATTATTGTGGGAAAATTGAAGAAACTGCTTTTGGTAAGTGATTTCTTTATTTTCCAGGATTATTTCACAAGCATTTATGTCATGGGATGTCAAAAATGGTCATTATGTAGGAATGAGATAATGCTATATGGGCCCTTTTTCCAAATCCAGGCTCATTTTTATGTTTTAACAATTATTTTTTCGCAAATCATTGAAATGGTGTTTGAAGGGGGTTAAATCTTTGAAGTTTAATTATTTTTCATCATACTTTATCATGTAATCAGATTCTGTTATAGAAATGTTTTCTATTCACTATACATTATTTATTAGATCTATTAGGGTTGATACAAATTCCATTATGCATGGATTTTATGTTCAAAGTCCAATATTTTTTCTTGATCCGTATTGGCCACAAATGCCATAAGAATTTCTTTTCATATGCCAGTTTAAATGTTTTGAAAGTTCAGAAGCTTAACTTAACCCTATCCCAAACGACAAATATTTAGGGTGATCCACTTCAAAAACTGACACAAATGACAAATTGGATGTTATTAAAGATAGGATTTGTGTAAAATATGACATAGAAAATATTGAGACAAAAGGAGAAACTGCTGGTTATCAGCAGTTTCTTCTTTTATTTCAATGTTTTCCCAAGCATTTTCTATTAGGGACGTCAAAACCAGGTCTTGTTTGTGAAAGGGTTAAAGGACAATGTTTTAGACAAGTCCATTTTCAAAGGTGTTCAAACAAAAAAAATAATCTAAGTGGCATAATAACAACTCTCTTTTATAGGGTGGAAAATATTGAAGACAGAAAATGCTCATAATCAATATTTTCTTCCTTTTCTTCAATATTTTCAAAACATCAACTCTTTTCACTCTTTTGAGAATGGGTTTACATGTCACAGATTGTTACAATTTTGTTCATTACTGTGCTGTTGTGTCATCAAAGGGAAATAACTGTTGTTGTTACTCATTTATAATCATTGAATCGTCTCCCTTTACTGACTTAAACTTGTTCAAAGAAAATCCAACTGTTGTCACAAAAATAAACATGTTAGATCAAGCTGTTGCTTTAGTTATTATTTACCCTTTCCCAAACAAGACATGGCTTTGATGTATGTTTTAGGAAAGGCTTGGGAAAACATTTGGACAAAAGAAGAAAATGCTGATAATCAGCATTTTCTCCTTTTGCCCCAATATTTTCCTCTGATACATACATTTAGTTCACAAATCCATCTCTATCAACACCCATTTTAAACGGATTTAAAACTGATCATCCAAAAAAGTTACTGTTCGGGAAAGGGTTTAATTCTCCTTCCCTTTCATTTTTATGAATAAAGAAATTGATGAGATTAGGCCAAGATGATGAATAAGAGTAGAACTAGTGTAAGTGAATGTGAAATATCCATCCATTTACTTTAGTTTAGAATCTATCCCTTGAGCTTTGAAAGACTATGTGCATATAGAAATAGTAGATGCATATTTATTGGGGATTTACAATAGCACTGGTGGTGAACTCGGCCAAAGCGTGGGGTTGTTATAAAATATCGTAACTACGGCTTCGATAAAGCCGTAGCTATGAGATTCTATAACAACACCGAAGGTTTGTCAATACATATCGGTTAACCCGGTCTATTTTTAGAAAAAAATTCAATGTTATTAGAAAAACTATCCAATCAGATCTTTAAACTCACATTTAAACGCAAAATATCTGTACCTTGTTGTAGTGAAAAATGTCCATCGCTTTGGCCGAGTTCACCACCAGTGAATAGGAACATGACTTGGCCCAAATAGCTGAGTCAATTACATCCGTCTATCCATCCAGGGTTCATCATTCGGCTTGGCCATTATCCTTTTTGACATTTGACAGGCCGGTAGGAACAGGGGGGGGGGCTAAGCCCCCCCCCCCCAATGTTGGCCAAAAATGCCGAATTTTCTTAATTTTACACTGAAAATTTTGGGAAAATCCAAATTAGCCCCAATCCCCCCCCCCCCCCCCCAAAATATTCAGGACAACGGCTTTAGCCCCCCAATATGAAGTTGCTTCCTACGGGCCTGTTTGATAAAAGTAATTTGTCTTTCCCCAATTGATGAATTGTAAATGATTTGTCTAGGCTTGATGAGCAGTTACTGGTTTGGATCGGATGTTCTGTTGTATAACCCATTACTGCACAGTGACGCCTTTTGACTCCCTCACAAGAAAATGCGAGGGAAAACATTGTGGAAAATGAAGAAATTGCTTGTAACAAGCAATTTCTTCATTTTCCACAATGTTTTTTAATCCAAAATATAAAGAAATTCTAAATTTTCATGAACCTGATATTGTCGTCTGCAACATCTTTCAAATTGAAAAAAGTCCAAAATTTTGTTGTTTGGGGATGTATAACTGTCAGAAATACCAGGAACACAAGGTAAGGTCCCCAGCTGCCACAATATAACTGGAAAATAGTGTTGAAGGCTTCATTAACTCATTACCACACAGTGACTCTTTTTGACTCCCCAAGAGATAAAGGCTTTGGAAAACATCGTGGAAAATGAAGAAATTGCTTGTTACAAGCAATTTCTTCATTTCCCACAATGTTTTCTAGGTCAAAAGACCGAAAAATGTGAAATTTCATTCACTTGAAATTGTCGTCTGCAGGATCTTTTAATTTAGATCACGCTAAAATTTTATCGTTTGGTAATGGGTTAAATATTCAATCAATCAACAGGGACATATTTCCAGTTCAGAGTGCACACATACCCAGTTTAATCAAGATCCAAATTGATCTCTTTTTTTTCTTTTTAAGTTGAAGTTAAAGGGGATGCACAGGAACCAGCCTGTTGGTACCAGCCTGTTGGTTGGTTGATCGATCTGTCGGCAAAATCTTGTCCTAACTCCTAAAGTTTTGGACCAATTTGCATCACACTTGGCACAAGTCCTCATTATACCCCAGCAAAACGAATGTTTGATTATACCCCTGCAAAACGAATGTTTTACTATACCCTGCAAAACGAATGTTTTAGGGGGTATACTGGAATCAACCCGTCTGTCTGTCTGTCTGTCTGTATGTATGTACCGGTATGTATGTATGTATGTATGTATGTATGTATGTATGTATGTATGTATGTATGTATGTATACATAATAAAAAAAGTTTAGCAACAAAATTTAAATATCTTTAGTAACCAAAATTGTTTTGTGTTAACATGAAATCAAACGTTTACACAATAGATTATAGCTAGAGAACACAAACAAATGAATTTTATACCGCCATCGTGTGCGTCTCGCATTCCAGGTACGCATTTCCGGTTTTCATGTCTGCCATGGTATTCATGTGTATGGAGCATAATTCTAGAAAACATTTAGGTGTGAACATAATTCGACTGCTGAACGCAATACTGGTCTAAGTCATTTTTCATGATTTTTCAGGAGAAGGAAAAAACATTCCCATTTTGTCAAAACTGAATAAAATGGTCTAAATTTTTGATATGATATAATCTTATAGACAACAATAAATGACATATATTATATAATTCAAACAAATAAATAATAAGAGAGAAATATGATTTTATTGACCTAGCATAGTATTGCAGGGAAATATTAGCCATTTTTAACCCACATTTTGAATGCAATACTAGTCCAAGTTGATTTAGAATAGTAATGCATGCATAAATTGAATAAGTGATACAAAATTATTTACTGCAATACTATTCTATCTTTTTTCTCCTTTTCTTGCAAAAGTTTTTAGACAACATAGATTAGTTTTACCCTTTCCTGAACAACAAAGTAGTTGTGTGGTTTAATTTGAAAGCTGCCACAGATGACAAAATGGGTGCTAATGAAGTTAGAATTCATATTACTCTAAGGCATAGAAAATATTGAGGCAAAATGACAATATGCTGGACATTAGAATTTTCTCCTTTTACCTGAATGTTTTCCCAATCATTTTATTGCAACCATTCATAGAAAAGGAGAGTTATTCTGGTCAACCAGGCATTGGCATTGGCTTAAGTCAAGAATTAACATGCAAGTGCATATCTCTGTTTCTATTATTAACTTATATGCTCTGAAACTTTGTACAGGCTATTATGACCATAATATCATAATATATGGTATGAAAATATGCGTCTCTTTTATTTTTATGGAATAATTACCTTTTTCAGACATAAATATTTTGCTGAATTTTTTATATGCATCTGTCATAGTTTTCTTCTGCCAGACAAACTTAAAATGCACATCCGTTTGTGACCATAATATTGGCATTGATTCATTACCTTGATATTTAATTTAATGGAATTTTAACCCATTTCAGACTTCAAATTTTTTTCACTGTCCTGCACTTGAAAGTCACACTCTGCTGTCTTCTGACAGCTCTTGGTCTATTAGGAATGACAGACCCCGGTTTTGTTTGAGACAGATTTTAATTATGAAAGAAGATGGAACTAGTAAGTGGGCAATTTAAAACTTTTAGATATAAGCTTAATTATCCATTCTTATTGTTTAATTCATGAAACTTAGTGTTCAAATGAATGTTAATGAATTATTTTGTTCATATAATGTCATTAGTCCCCCATTGGTTACCGGTTGTAGGACAAGGGTTGTCCAAATCTTTCTATGTCTGTCTATCATTCTGTCTGTAAATGTCTGTATGTTTACAATTTTTGTCCCAGTCATATATCCGAGAAGGGTTGCAGAAATTCATTTCAACTTCACACATGGGTGAATTCAAATAAAATGGCACCAAAAAATTATTTTTTTCCAATTTTTAAATTTCAATTGATCATTTTGGTCTATATGTTCTAATATTGTGCATAGATCAAATTTTAATAATCTAAAACGGCATTGAAAAATATTTAGACATAAAAAAGTTTCAGATTTTTTAATTGAAGAAAATCATCAGAAAAACATGAAAATACATATATTTACAAAGTAGTGTACCCTCACATAATGATACGAAAAATAATATTTTTTTCAATCCAAATTGTAATTTGTGAATCAATAAGGAATTCTAAGCAAAAAACCTAGTTTTCCTGTCATAAATCTAGTGAAAATATGACTTTTTACGCAAAATTACTAGTGATTTTTTCATACATGGATCAAAAAGTTTTTATTATGATAAAGTTTGGCCTCATATAGACTTCAGACCCAATTTTCTTAACAATATAATGAATTCAGAACATGTCTGCAAAAAAACTTTGTACAATTGTCATGTTTGAACTAAAAACTAAACAATCCAAAACTTGCATCTTTTGTCACAAATGTGTTGCACTCCAGACATTATTAACCTATTGGGATAATTTATGATCCTCCTTGTACTTCTTTTTCAAGTAAAATGGTAAAAATAATTCACATGAGTACTATAACAAACAATTTTATACTCTTTCATGTATTTCAAACAATGAGTACTTGTAATCATACGAAGATAGTTCAATTTTCTAAGAAAATCTTTAATTTCGTGAATATATTTTTCTAAACATGCACTGGATTGGTATAAGAAATTACTTATATTATACCTTGACATGTAATAAGTGCTAACTAAACAAGAACAATCAATCATCTTAGATAGGTGTGCTATAAATGGTGAAAAATGAAAGTCCTTTTCTTTAAATAATTTGTTGCACTCCAGACATATTTACATGTTGACAAAGTTGGCTAATTTATGATACAATTCGCACTTCTTTATCAAGTAAAATGGTACAAATAATTCATGTAATAACTATTACAAGCAATGTTACTCTTTTCCATGTATTTCAAACAATGAGAAATTGTAATCATACCAAGATAGTTCAATTTTCTAAGATTTGAATTTCTAACCCCTAAAATGAAAACCAATCGCAAAGATGACACAAATTTGCGCCTAAATTGTTTAAATATATGCCCCCTTTCAAAAAAACATTAGTTGGTGATAAAACTTTCATTAGAACATGTCTTTTTTAATTAAGCCAAAAAACTTGTTGCACTCCAGACGGCATAAATACTGGTCTAAATCAAACACAAGTCTGTGTCTAAACTGGATTTCTGGTGTGAATAATCTTTGAGTCTATGTTATCTGAAAATGAGAACAATAGTTCATTAAAAAGTAATATACAGTGAAAGAGGGGTTGTTAAACTTCAAATGTTGCACTCCAGACAAACATGGGTGGGTGTATTTAAGGAACAGTCAGGAGTTTTTGTTCATATTAAGGTATTCAAAATCACATTTGTTCAAGGCTACAAACATTTCTGTACATGGATTATCATAATAACTTGACTTTTTAGTCATAGAATTCCCACAGTATTCAATTATTTCGAGTTTTTCTATATTTGCCGTTGCACTCCAGACAGCGCACGACTTTTGTTCTTGTGTGAACTTCAGCGATCCCTTTGCACACAAACACTAACCACATACAAAATTCGAAACTCAAGATGTTTAAGTTAATGTAAAAAGTCTTACTTTTACACACATATTGTTATTCTTTTATAGTTACGTATTTAGAAAAAAAGACCGTTTTTTTTCTGTTTACAAAAAAGCGTTTCACTCCAGACATTTTTTGCATGTTTTTGGGCATAACTTTAAAACCGATAAAGATATTTCAATAAAATTTTGCATGAACATACAATACACTAATCAACATCACATGGTCCTTGCAATTTGATCAAATATTCTATTCTTTTTAGTCTAGAGGAAAAAATATGCTTGGTGCCATTTATTTTGAATTCACCCACATGGAACAACCATAATCTGAGTGAATGACTGAATGTCATGCTCAAAGTCCAAGACTCTAGCATGTTTTTAGTTATTCCCTTTTTTAGCTCACCTGAGCATGTAGTGCTTGAGGTGAGGTATTGTTATCGATTAACGTCTGGCGTTTGTCGATCCACACATCAACCATTACATAAAAATCTTCTCCTCCTAAAGTTTGTGGAAGAACCCAACCAAATTTCATAGATATGGTTCTTGGGTCATCCTCTTACAATAAACTTCAAAGAATTTGAATCAGGGGCAGAATGTGGTCAAAAAGTAGGTGAAATTTTCTATTTGCTCTAGGGGCAACAGTGTTTGCTCTATCATTGTGAAAATTGTTCAGAATATCTTGATGATATCTAGGTCATGACAAAAAGTAGGTCATGCCAGGTCAAAACCTATTTAGTCACTAGGTCAAATATTATAAAATCCTTCTTTTTGGTCTGCAAGTGCAAATTTTGGCCCGATTAAATCAAAATGGTCCCAACTGTTTATCTTCATGATATACAGGTTATGTTAAGAAGTGGGACATGCAAGGTCAAAAACTAGGACACAAGGTCGAATCTTGTTTTTTCTGTTGGATTTGGAATTATAGTAATACCTCAATCATTGTGAAAATCATTCAGAATAATTATCTTGATGTAATCTGGGTTGTGTCAAAAAAGGGTCATGCAAGGTCAAAAACTAGGTCACTAGGTAAATCTTTTATTTGCTCTAAGAAACACAATCATTATTTGCTCAATCATCGTGAAAATTGTTCAGAACTGTCACCATGACAATATCTAGGTCATGATAAAAATGGGTCAAGTGAAGTGTAAAACTAGGTCACTTGGTCAAATCATATTTTTGCTACAAGAACCAAAATCTTTTCTCAATCATTATGGAAATTGTTGAGAATGTTTATTTTGATGATATCTAGGTCATGTAAAAAGTAGCTTATACAAGGTCAAAAACTAAGTCACTTTGTCAAACTACTTTCTTCTCTTGAAACACGATATTTGCTAAATCATTGTGAAAATTACCCAAAATATTAATCTTGATGATAACTAGGTCGTAAAAGTTGGTCATGCAAGGTCCAAAACAAGGTCACTATGTCAAGTATTGTTTTTGCCCAAAATGTCAACTCTATTACTATCAATTTTTTCACAGCATACACGGAAACACGGTTTGAGACTATTTAAAAATTTGTTACTAAAATACATTTATGTAGTAACAAATCGAAGGTGAAGGTTTGTTTGCTCCACAAAAAAACGCGCGCACGACGAAACCGTGCTTGCATACTGTATGAGAATTGTTACTGAAATAGTAACAAATCGAAGGTGAAGGTTTGTTTGCTCCACAAAAAACGCGCGCACGACAAAACCATGCTTGCATACTGTATGAGAATTGTTACTGAAATAGTAACAAATCGAAGGTGAAGGTTTGTTTGCTCCGCACACTAGGGGTATTTCAAAATGGATGACTAAAATAGCCTCAACCCGTGTTTCCGTGTATTGCTGCAAGTATCTTGATGTTAGCTGTGCCATGTAAATAATTGGGTCAAATGATGTCAGAAACTATGTACAATGATCTTAGTGGTCTTCATTGTAATAATGCTGAAGGTAATCCAAATTCAAAATCCTGGTTATAATGCAGGCGATATGGACTGGGATACAAATTCAGGGTATTATTGTCACATGTGTAATTTAAAGATATTGTGGAAAAAAATTACAGATAGAACTTGAGTCCATTCTATTTGATTTCCTTCTGCTCTTGGTGTCCAAAATTTGTCCCAAACATTGTCAAAATTGTTTGGATTGTTTATCTCGAATGATATCATTGAAAAATCCTTAAAGCTCTGTAATTATGCATTTTGTATGTCTCTCATAACAGTGATTGGGACTGACATTATTCAAACGGTTAATGTCACTTCTTCTTAGAAAATCAATGCAACATTTTGAAAATTGGTACTAATTATAGGGTGAAATTGCTCTCATTCTAATTTACAGGTCCCTCTCAGGTGAGCGATCCAGGGCCATCCTGGCCCTCTTATTCTCAGAAATTTTTCTCGTCAACAACTTTTTCTTTTCTGGATCAATTGATCTTAAACTAAATATTTTGATAGAACATTATATTAATATATTAATAATTATACATTTTGTTGTCTGCAGCAACTTTAAGTTTTGAGCAGTCCAAAGATTAGGAAAGGGTAACTAATACAAAATGATGTATAACTTGACCCTCCTTTCTCCTAATATCATCTTCCCATTGAACAGTTTGATTCAGAGCTTTCAAGAAAATAAAAATACTGAATGAAAACTGTACAGACTGAAATTCAAACAGTTTGCTTTGTAGTTAAATTGCTCCTCAGCAAAGTTGTTGGTTGATATTTTGCAGATCTCTGCTGAGACAAATTTAGTCTTCTGTCAATATAATCATTAATGATTTCAGTTATTCAAAATTGTAAGTCAACAAGGGGGGTTTTCTGCTAAGTACCACAGTAATAGAACTTGGATTAATTTACCTTCATCTGTTATTTTAGCTAAAATATGGAAGCTTACTTTGCATTTTGTACTCCTTGTTGGTCACTTTTGTTATTTACTTGGAAATTGTCAAGTTTCGTATAATATTGTTACACTATTTCTACTATATTTCAAAATAATTTGCCCTGGAATATGCTTATATGTGAACCAGGATGATTCGTGTTTAAAGCTTAATTTAGTAGAATTTTCAAGTGGGTCATAATTATATTAAGTGAATCCAATATAGTTTTATGCATTCTATTTTATAACAAAAATGCTTTGTTTAACATTGTGACCACTTTCCTAGCCTAGTGTAACTATTTCTTCATAGAACTATGTATGAAAAGCATGAATGATGATGATGATGATGATGATGATGATGATGATGATGATGATGATGATGATGATGATGATGATGATGATGATGATGATACTATCTTATACATCCAAGTTAATAAGTAAATGAACTAGATTTGGCTCTGACAAATCAATAAAATGTACAAAATAAGATACATAGATTAACATTGCATTCAAACTTTGGTACAGTTTCATACATTTTTTCACTGCAATACTAGTCCAAGCCAACTTGAACTTGTATTGCAGGGAATAAATGTTAACAATTGAGATAGACTTTAATGGAATTATTGAATATCTCAAAAACCTTTTTGAATTCAACTCTAAAATTTTGTCAGTATATGCGTATATGATAAACACAAACATTGATGACAAAAACTCATTTTCGCCAAAAAGTGACTTAGAACAGTATTGCGTTCAGCAGTCGAATTGTCTTTGCCCAGCATAAAAAAGGCCACTAAAAAGAATTTTCTGCAACGCTGTGGGACTACGCCATGGACTTACGTTAGAAGGACGTTATATCGTTAATGTGTTCCTACGTGGCGGAACCGGCGATAAAGATGTCTTTTTTATACGCCCGAAGGGTCGTATTATGTTATGGCCCCGCTCGTCTGTCTGTCCGTCCGTCCGTCTGTCCGTCCGTCCGTTAGCAATTTCTTGTGTGCGCAACTCCTCCTACAGTTTTGATCAGAATTTGATCAAACTTGCCACAATGAATCTCCATGGTGTCTAGTTGTGCACACCGCTTACGGAATTTAGATAACTGTTTTCGTTCTTGAATTATCTGCCCTTGAATTTAAGAAAAAATGCCCATTTTCTCAAAAATGTCCATTTTCTGCTGTGTGCAACTCCTATTGTTTCAACCAGAATTTAATCAAACTAGCCACAATGAATCTCTATGGTGTCTTGTTGTGCAAACAAAAACTTTTGATAACTTTCCATGTTTGAATTAACTGCCCTTGAATCGAAAAAATGGCCAATTTTACTGACAAGCCCCTCTCGGGCGTATATGCGCTGCTTTGCGAAGCTCTTGTTAATTTTGCGCATCTCAAAGCATAAGTAACAATTTGAGGATGCTATGTTAGCCAATTTGTGCGGTTTGAGAAAGTCCCGGTCAAGGACGTCGTAGAAAAAGGCCACGAGAAGATGACCGTCATAATTTCGTAACGTCACGGCAAAGATGTTCCATATCAACACCAAAACTTCCGAGTGGCTTCCACAAGAATTTCAACATAGAGTATCTACACTTACCATCCGTTATCGTCTCCACAGATGAACGGTTACTAGACGTTGACCATACGTTGTAATTTCCCTGACGCTACACTATGAACGCACCAGACTTGACTGGTATAGAGTCCTGAATGCTTTAAACCAAATTAAGCGTATACAACATTGAAGTACTCCCATTTTCATCCCTTTCTTTCTGATTTGTCACCCATAGAGCACATACGGTGCATTTACGGAAGACGTGTGCGTGATCGTACTGACACGAATGACGTTCAATCTCTTGATGAAGCAGTGAATGTTGATACTGTGTACAAACAATTTAAGTGGATTAGAAAACGTTTCACTGCTGTTCTTGCTCGAAAATGGCCGCACAGTCGATACCGAATTCTATTGTAACTTTTTATTTTGACCCCTCACCTACGTCAAGACAATGTTTCTAACACAATATTTAATGTTACCACAAAGCGACCTTTGAATGTTGTGCGTAAATGCATATGCTAAAATGTATATAACGGCTGTGAAATAAATATCACAGAAAATACATGTTTTCATTTAACAAAGTCAGTGTTGCTAAATTTTTTTTACATGGTATATGTATGTATGTATGTCTGTCTGTCCGTGGACAAAGTACTTCTCCAGAGCATATCTTCTAAACCATATATGCTACCAACTTTAAAGTTGGCACACTTATAGATCTTATTGTGGGGAAGTCCCATGTACAAGAATTGTTACTCTGCCACGCCCACTTTTTGAGTTATTGCCCTTTGTTGTCTGTACCCTTGCATTTTTGACTGGAACATATCTTCTAAACCATAAGTGCTAGCAACTTCAAACTTGGTACCCTTATACATCTTATTGTAGGGAAGTCTCATGTACAATAGTCATTACTCTGCCACGCCCACTTTTTGAGTTATTGCCCTTTGTTGTGTGTACCCTTACAGTTTTTTCCGGAACCCTTGCATATTTGACTGGAACATATCTTCTAAATCATAAGTGCTAGCAACTTCAAATTTGGTACACTTATACATCTTATTTTTAGGGAAGTCTCATGTATAATAACCATTACTCTGCCACGCCCACTTTTTGAGTTATTGCCCTTTGTTGTGTGTACCCTTACAGTTTTATCCAGAACATATCTTCTAAACCATAAGTGCTAGCATCTTCAAACTTGATACACTTACAGATCTCATTGTGGGGAAGTGTGTGTACAATAATCTTTACTCTGCCACGCCTACAATCTGAGTTATTGCCCTTTGTTGTTTGTACCCTTGCATTTTTGTCCGGAACATATCTTCTAAACCATAAGTGCTAGCATCTTCAAACTTGATACACTTACAGATCTCAATGTGGGGAAGTTCAATGTACAATAGCTATTACTCTGCCATGCCCCCTTTTTGAGTTATGTAGTTGACCAGTGGTGAGAGAAAGACGTGTTTTTTCGCTCTTATGAAATTGGTGACATAAAGAATATATAAGAGCAATTTGGATTGAAAAGCATTTGGAATTAGTACCGGTGATTTAGTCGAGATAGAAGATAGGATATATACGAGGATACTTTACAAATGAAGCTGAATTGGGACATTAATAGTTTCCGAAAGTTTCCATCATTGACAATGAACATAAGGAAAGGATGTAAAAGGATGAGGTGTCACGCTTGAATAAACTCTGTACTATTGTTTAACTACAGGTAGAATACAGGTAGATCCTAGTTTGGGAATTCCTAGCGGTAAACGTAAAGAACTACTCACTAGGCAGTACATGCTATGGTGGACTAAAAGGGCCATAAATGTTAAATGTTAAATGTTAAAACACAATACTACATATGATATTCGCAGGAAGAGGATATAATTAATCAGTATAGTGTAGCGTGACAATACAGCAAAATGGGGATAGATTTAGCGCATTACAGGGCAAGAATTGGAGCATTTGATCTCTGTAAAAAACAGATGAAGAAAAGAGATAAAACTAGTTCGAAATACAAACCAAATGTTGAATGCCCTGACATACATTTTAGGATGTTTTGTACGGGTATTGTGTTTATTGGAGTATTATTCGCTGTGAGAGGACTATTGGAGATTCCAAATAGATTCAAATTGGACTGTGGGTACGTACTACAAACTTTTGTACATGAGCATTTAACAAGCTGGACCCCCTATAATATGAGTATGGACTATCTAGATACTGCCGAGGGTGCTACCCATTATTGTTACTCAAGACTTAAAATTCTATTATCATCTGATGTGGAAATGAATCCAGGACCTTTCGAAGGAAATAGCGTTGAAGAAATAATAAACGCAATTAAAGGCAGTGAGATGCGCCTACTAAGTGAAATACAAGATGTTAAAACCGACATTAGCACTTTAAAGCACGAAGTGATTGAAATAAAAGAAAATTATGCTAAAACTGAACAAGACATAGGTAAAATAAAGAGCAAACAAATAGACATGGAAAATAGTATAAAAGGCCTGCAAGGCGAAGTATCGGTGGTTCTAGATAAACAAGAAAGCGCACAATTAGACATAGAACATTTAAACGACATGATAGATAGAAGGGATGCTGAAATAAGCACTCTTAGGAGAAATTTAGAAGAACTAGAAAGAGAAAGCAAAAGATGCTCGATGAGAATATTTGGTCTGAAAGCTACAGAACACGAAGATAGAAAATCTATAGAAGAACAAATTGTTAATGAAGTACTGAATGTTGCAAGCCCAAATAGCGACTGGGATAGCCATGATATTAAACAAGTATATAGAGTAAAGGGACACCAAGGACCATATATGACCATCCTCAAACTGAGAGATAAGGAGCTAAAATCTAGAGTATACGCGGGAAGGGATCGTCTTCGAGAAAACGGTATCAGAGTCAGTGACGACTTAACAATGAGTCAAAGAGAAGAACTAAAAAGAGTAAAAGAAAGGGGTGAAATAGGTTATTACAGTAAAGGGGAGTTACACGTGAGACAGAAGAAACAATCTATAGAACACAGGACATATAAAAAGGGGGTAAGGCGCATCATTACCCAAGATCGGGAAATGCAAGAACCTACAGATTATCAAAACGAGATACGTAACGCGGTGACAATAGATGAAGATCGTGAGTTTAATGAGCCAGGTAGGATGGATTTCGCAAATACACAGTCAGCATAGCAATTAATGGACAATGAGAAAAATGAGTCAAATGTCAAAATCATAGCATGGAATATAGAGGGATTGAAAACAAAGATTGGTGATGGCGATTTGTTGAACTATTTGAAAACGTTTGATATCATCGCCCTTATAGAAACATGGGAAGAAAATGCAGAGGACAATCAAAGTTTATTTAGCGGTTACTCATGTTTCTACTTAAACGCTACAAAGAGATCCAAATGGGGCAGAGCGATGGGTGGAATAATCGTTTACACCAAGACCAGTATGTTGCCTTTTGTTAAACGTATTAGGGAGGATAATAAAATTGGAGTAAATTTTAGAATAAAGGGAGATAACTTTGGTACAGACAGTGACTTCGTATTATCATTCGTGTATCTTCCACCAGATCAGTCTCCATTTTACGATGGTTTGAATTGTAAGGGTATAAAGCTATTTGAGGAAGTTTATACACAAATGGATCTACTAGAAAATCTACCGATTATTTTAATGGGTGATCTCAATTCGAGAACTGCAAGTAAACAAGCTAAAGGGTGGCCCGAAGAATTCGCTATGACCGACAAAAACACAGAATTACACACAAGAGTCTCACTAGATAGTAGAATAAATAAATTCGGCAAAGACTTAATTGAAATGTGCACCATACATAATTTTGTGATATGCAACGGCGCGGTCTCAAGAGATAAGGCAATCGGTAACTACACATATATTGGTCCAAATGGAAATAGTGTTATTGACTACTTGATATGTTCCGAACGAATGCTTGAAAGTATTACATATTTTGACATAGGATCGATTACCGAGTCATCCCACTTTCCAGTAGTATGTGAATTGAGAAAAATAGAGGGAAATATTCAAAGGCTAGCATCTATGAATAAAGAAGGTGTAGTCCAAACAAAGTTTCAATTTACAAATTCTAATACACCCATTTATAAACAAAATATAAGGAACTCTTTCCCAGAACAATTCATAAATAGATTTTGCTTAAATATTGACAACACATCAAACAGCATTAATGACATTATATTTGAATTGGACAATATATTAATACAATGTGCTGACGTATGCCAAAAAGTGTCAAAACAGCGAGTTAGATACCAACCGCAATGGTATGATGGGACTTGCAAGAAATTGAAGAGTGACAAAAATAAAGCTTTAAGACAATACCGGACTCACAATACAGATAATAACTTAGAACGTTTTAAAGATACAAAGAGGAGGTTTAAAGCAGAGTGTAGAAGAAAAAAGGAAAGATACCTTAATGAAGCACTGAATGACCTTATTAACAAATATAGTGATTCTAAAGCATTTTGGAAAAAGTTAAATGCTATGACAAAATGTAGAAAACCCGAAAACGAAATTCCACTTGACAAATTGACTGAACATTTCAAGAAGCTTTTTTCGTCTGGAGATTCGGAAAGCGATCACAATGTTGAACCAAACGAAACAATTATAGAAAATGCAGCCGACTTAGATTTAGATGAGATAAAGGACCAGATTTTTAATGCTGATATAACAAGTGAAGAAATCCTCATGGCTATAAATGAAATGAAAAGTGGCAAAAGTGGTGGGATAAACGGAATAACTCCAGAATTTTTCAAATATGGGGGAGAAATGATCATCAGTGTTTTAAATAGGCTGTTCACTAGAATATACTCCACGGGCGAGTACCCCATTGAATGGACAACTGCAATTATCGTGCCAATCTATAAAAAGGGAGATAAAAACGTGCCAGAAAATTATCGTGGAATATCGCTTCAAGATATCTTGGGTAAAATATACTCGAGTATACTCAACAAACGTCTAACATTTTGTATGAATATTTATAACCTAGTGAGTGAGGCGCAAGCGGGATTTAGAGAGGGGTATTCCACTATTGACAATGCATTCGTGCTCAACTCATTGATAACAAAGGCACTCAGTAAAAAGCATGGTAAGGCATATGTAGCATTCGTCGACTTTAAACAAGCCTTCGACACGGTTAATAGGCAAAAACTTTGGACGGTATTACAAGAAAATGGCATTGGTGGTAAACTGTATAAGTCTATTAAAAGCATGTATGAAACTGTTCAGGCCAAAGTAAAGTCAAATAACCAATTATCAGAAGCAATATCTTCGCATGTAGGTTTGAAACAAGGATGTAAAATATCACCGGCGCTTTTCCTACTTTTTATCGATGACTTAGCTAAAACGATAAATGAAAGTGACATCAAGGGCATACAGCTATTTCCTAACATAATCCAGGTACTTATACTACTATTTGCAGACGACATAGCTCTTATTTCGGATACAATAAAAGGTCTACAAAAGCTGTTAGATGAGCTGTATAGTTTTAGTGCGATCAGAGGGTTAACGGTAAATACATCCAAGACTAAAGTTGTTGTATTCAAAAGGGGAGGTAACATTTCCAAAAAGGAAGTTTGGTATTACGGCAAAGACAAATTGGAAGAGTTAAACAAATTCACTTACGTGGGACTACTGTACTCGCAACAGAACTCATTGGTGGAAATGGCCTCCGAACAAGCGATAAAAGCTAAAAGGGCATTGATTAGTATCTTGTCGAAGCTTCACGAATACGGACAAATGCCTCGCAATGCATTCTTTAAAATATTTGAATCTAAAGTGGCACCTATACTACTATATGGAGCAGAAATTTGGGGCGGTAAGAGTCAAATTAATGTAGACAGGATACAAATATATGCATGTCGAAGATATATGTGTGTCAATAAATCATCTCCAACTGCAGCTGTTATGGGCGATTGTGGTCAAATACCAATAAAAGTTCAATACCAAATCAGATGTGTCAAATACTGGTTAAAGATTCTGAACATGCAAGAAAATAGACTGGTCAAACAGTGTTATGGAATGCTTAAGTTCCAAGATGAGACAGGAAATACAAATTGGGCTACAAACGTTCGATCCATTCTCGAGAAATGCAGATTCGGATATATTTGGGAGCGACAAAGTGTAACGAATACGAAACTTTTCATAACAGAATTTAGACAAAGGTTAACAGACCAGTACCTACAAGACTGGTCGTCTGAGCTCGCGGAAAGCCAAAGACTGCAAAGCTATAGATTATTTAAACTAACTTTTAAACATGAGCGATATTTAGACATTTTGCATGTAAGGAAATTCAGGCGAGCGATGGCGAACTTTAGGTGCTCTTGCCACAATCTGGACATTGAAAAGGGTAGACATTTGAAAATTCCATTAGAAGAAAGAATTTGTAGACTTTGTAAAACCGAAATAGAATCAGAGTACCATTTCCTACTCAAATGTGATAAATTACAGGACTTAAGACAAACATTTATTCCCGAGAAATTTCGGAAAAACCCATCACTTCATAAGTTTAATATCATCATGTCTTCAACAAATGAGGCAATTGTCAAAAATGTTGCATCTTTTGTTTACTATGAAAATATAAAGCGAACGGAAATATTGGGAAATTGATATGTATATGCTAACCCTATCATTAACCCTTTTCTACGTATCGACTTACATTTATGAAAATATCGTTGGTGTCGTTCGGAAAGTCGTAACTACAGCTTTTTCAAGCTGTAGTTGTGGCATTCCAGGGCTGGTCGCCGATATACTGTACACTTCTGGGTAGTTACTATAATTATGAAAAACCTCAGTGTATCTCTGTGGAGAGACTGTCCGTTCATACGAACGAACAGTCTGACTACGAATATACATGTGTTGGAAAAGGTAAGGGTTAATAGTTATGGGTGATTGTGTAAATATATGATGTAATGCTGATAAGCTGATACCTTATTTTTCGTTTTGATAAGGATTAGCAAAAGCAGCATGATGATAAGAAAATATTAGAATGCTGGATTACTGTCAGACTGTCCAAGATATTTTTATCGAGAGATGCACACTGGTATGCGCACATTAAACAGTGTAGTGCATACCAGTTTGCACCTGTCGTGCACGAATCCATTTTAAATCATTTGTTTGTTTTATATACATAGTGTATATGTTTAACCCAAATCGAGACAATTGTAAATATTGATGCATTGAATAGTCAAAGCCTACGAAATTGTTGGAGAAAGAAAAAAATGTTGTTTAACAGCGTTTTCCTTTTTCTTCAATAATTTCAACTCTGTGATTGAAACCTTTTGATCTTAATATTTAACAAGTTGATGTCTGCAACACCATTTATGAGCTATAAAAGGATTAAACATGAAATACTGAAAAATATAAATCACCACTGGTATAGATTATTTATATGACAAATTGTAAAAATTGTAATGGGCCTGTGGCCTTTAATCAATAAACTTTTGTATTTGTATTTGTATTTGTATTGCCCTTTGTTGTTCGAACCCTTGCATTCTTGTCCGGACCATATCTACTAAACCATAAGTGCTAGCAACTTCAAACTTAATACATTTATAGTTCTCATTGTGGGGAAGTGTCATGTACAATAGCCATTACTATGCCATGCCCACTTTTTGAGTTATTGCCCTTTGTTGTTTGTACCCTTACATTTTTGTTCAGACCATATCTTCATAACCATGTCTGCTAACAACTTCAAACTTAGTACACTTATACATGTCTTTGAGCAGAAGTGCCATGTACAAGAATCGTTACTCTGCCATGCCTACAATTTGAGTTATTGCCCTTTGTTGTTTTTACCCTTTCATTTTTGTCCGGACCATATCTTCTAAACCATAAGTGCAGGCAACTTCAAACTTGGTACACTTATACATCTCATTGAGCAGACGTGTCATGTACAAGAACCCTTACTCTGCCATGCCAACATTTTACAGTTATTGCCCTTTGTTGTTTGTACTCTTGCATTTTTGGCTGGACCATATCTTCTAATTGTACCCTTGCATTTTTGTCTGGACCATATCTTCTAAACCATAAGTGCTAGCACCTTTAAACTTGGTACACTTATTGCCCTTTTTTTGTATTGAAAGCTTGTGCAGGGGTGCAGGGGTATCAGGTCACATCCTGTGACAGTTCTAGTTAGGGCCTGTTGATGTACAGGACACAAATGCCGTACATTTTCGTCTAGTACCTTTGTTTTCCACAGTTATACACCCGAAGGGTCGTATCATGTTATGGCCCCGGTCGTCCGTCCCTCTGTCCATACGTTAGCAATTTATTGAGTGTGCAACTCCTACAGTTTTGATTGGAATTTGATCAAACTTGCCACAATGAACTCCATGGTGTCTAGTTGTGCACACCACATATGGAATTCAGATAACTCTTTTCGTTCTTGAATTATCTGCCCTTGAATTAAAAAAAAATGCCCATTTTCTTGTGTGCGCAACTCCTCCTACAGTTTTGATCAGAATTTCATCAAACTTGCCACAATAAATTTCCATGGTGTCTAGTTGTGCACACTGCTCACGGAATTCAGATAACTGTTTTCGTTCTTGAATTATCTGCCCTTGAATTTAAGGAAAAATGCCCATTTTCTCGTGTCTGTTTGTAAAAACAAAATTTTGAAAACATTTCATGTTTGAATTATCTGCCCTTGAATTGACAAAATGGCCAATTTTACTGACAAGCCCCTCTCGGGCGTATATGCGCCGCTCTGCGAAGCTCTTGTTTTTACTAGGAATGTCAAATCCAGACACAAGTTAACCCATTACCAGACGGCAAAATTTTAGACTGATCCAATTTGAAAGGTGTTGTAGACGGCAATATCAAGTTGATGAATTTTAGAAAACCTTCGCAATTCATTTCAGAAAACATTGTGGATAATGAAGAAATTGCTTGTCACATGCAATTTTTTCATTATCCACAATGTTTTCCTAATCATTTTGCTTCAACGACGTCCAACAGTCACTGTCTGGCAATGGGTTAAGAATTTTAGACTACTCCAAACTCAAAGATGATGCAGATTAAATGAAATTTTACTATTTTTTTGTCTTTTTACAAAAAAAACCATGGTGGGAAATGAAGAAATTGCTTGTCACAAGCAATTTCTTCATTTTCCACGATGTTTTCCCAGGCCTTTTTGTCGAGAGGCGTCAAAAGGCGTCATTGTGTGGGAATGGCTTAAGCTGCAGTATTAGCATAAAATGTGTGTTGTTTTAGATGAAACGATGAACAAAAGAAATCTGTGTCTACTAGTAATTAAAATAGATAATTAAACAGATATGGGACATGCAACATATAGCCTGTAGCTTGGTTTTGTTAATTAACATTTTATCTCCTTCATAAATAGGAAATGTCACAAGAAAAGGAATTCTTTTAACCCTTTCCCAAACAACAAAATTTTAGACCACTCTGATTCAAAAGCTGATGCAGACTACAAAAATATATGCTCAAAAATATTGGAATTGTGTACATTGTAGCATAAAAAATATTGAGGCAAAAGGAGAAAATGCTGATCATCAGCATTTTCTTATTTTGCCTCAATGTTTTCCAAAACCATTTCTATTAGAGACGTCAAAACTAGGTCTTGTTTTGGAAGAGATTAACTTGTTTGAGAACACTTCGTACTGGATTAAAGTTACTGAAGGGGACAGAATGAACATATTATAAAGACTGATCATGAGCTATGCTGTTTACCAAAGTGACTGGATCAATCTGACATCAGTGGGAAATGTTGATTGATTGAATGGGTTTAATGCTACATTTAACTAGTCCATTTGAAATTTTCGGAACCTTGCAATGTCGAGTACAATGAAGTTTTATTTTTTCTTTGCATTGTATAGGTTTTCTAGAGCAGATCTAGCTTGGTTGCCAGAATGGCAACCTTGGGCAACTCCCACAATTCGCAAAAATCCAAGATGGCCGCCAAACGCAGCTGGAAAAATAAACTTTTTGTCAAATTGTCCAACAAAGATACAAAAAATGTCTATTTTGGGGTTTTTGGGTGTGCTGAATTCAAATCTGATGATAAATATAGCTTTTGGATATCAGAAAAGTACTAAATTAGAGATGGCTGCTGGATGCCATCTTGAAAATCACATTTTTTCTACGTTAGATTTTATACGGTCTTTAAAAGGCACCTTTTCAGAATACTTTGTAAGCCAAATTTACTTTACTTCTCATTTCTTCACATTATCATTTCTTCTTTTCTTTTTTATATCAACCTTGTATACAATTCGGAAATGGATGCTACATGCCTATTGAAAATAATTATTGGTTGAAATTCTGGTACAAATTGCAGCCAAATTTCGATATTTATGTGTTATTAAATCTCTTTACTTATTTTAACACATTTGGACTAAATTTGGATATTACATATTTCGTTACTGTTCTCATATAAATGATAGTAACAGATATGGCAACCAGTTGCCAACTTGGCATAAAGAGCAAATTTTCAGACAGTTTTTTCAAAGTAGGACATCAAATGCCTAAAAATCTGCTCTTTTCGCCAACAATGATATAATATCAATTAACCTGTGTTAATTTCTTCAATTTAATGACTCTAAAAGTTTTGTTTATAAGTGTACTTAGTGGAAAATTCAAATAACATATTGTTAGGTGCTGGGTTTTTTTTTTTTTTTTTTTTTTTTTTTTTTTTTTTTTTTTTTTTTTATTGTTATCTAGGTTTGAATTTTTTTGCTTTGGAAAATCAGATTCTGATACACAATTATGTATAGGACTAGACCTAAATGAATATATAGGCTACCAGTTGCCATTATTATTGTTAAATGAAGGCGATGTCTTTGCTGTAGGCTTGAGGTATGTCTGTATGTAACTGAGATTTTATTCAATTATGGCCCCCAGTTGTTAAAGATAAACATTTTTGGCATCTTGCAATATTTCAGTCTCGGTACAGTTCTAAGCATTTTATCTACATAATCACATAAAGTATATAAATTCACGGATAATATATAGAAATTAAAGGTGACTGTCATGCTAGAAGAAATTATTTTTCTTGTGAATATCTTAAGGAGTCGTAATAGATCAATCGTGATTTATGGGCTAAAATTCCTTTGGGAGCTGATCTTTTCAGCTTTCATACCTTTACAATTCAAAATTTATGAAGAAAACACCCAAATGATCATCGTAAAAACAATACAACTCTTTGAGTTCCATGCATAATGTAATGCTTAGTCTTGTCATACTACAGCCATGAACGATTTTAACAACAACAGGAAACAGTATAGTCGTGGATGTATCTTCATGGAAAGCCACTGTAGCCCTTAAGATAGCTCCAATTAGACTAGGAGAAGTTTTCTGTACGAGGCCTAAAACTGGTTCCAGGGAGGACAACATGTTACAAGCAAGAGACAATGCTTAAACAATGTAGCAATGTCCCCTTAATCACTTAAGCCCTGTCTCTCTGTCCGCATCAGTGGTGAAGTAGGTCTAAGTAGGTCAAAGGTCAACTAGGTGCAAAAAATAAATGGTATATGGGGTATAGTTAAACAATCCGCTATAACTCATTCAGTTTTGGGTTTATAACAGTATGGTTGGTATCAAAGTGAAGCTTAGACATTGATCTTTATTTTGCAATATGAATATGCAAATTAGCTGCTTTGCATGTGCATGATTCTGAAGATTTAATTGAAAATTTTGATCATTTTTTCGTCATTTTTTCAGAGTGTAGTTCAAACGAAAGCTATAGCTCACTAAGTTGGTAGTGTATATTCACAAATTTGGTATCAAAGTAAAGCCTAGACATCTATCCTCAAATTAAGTTATGGAAAAAAGCATAATTGCATTTGCGAGATTTTTAATATATTTTTTTAATTAATTGATGAAATATCACCACTTAGTGAAAATTTGATACACATAGAGCTTTGCAGCTTCCTGGAAGGATTTAATCACATTGTATATATGTAAAACGTCATTTTCAAAACAGAAGTTAGCATTTGAGGTCTTTTTACAGAATCAGATTGAATTACAGTATAGTAGAGTGTTTGGTTACCATGGAAACATAGATTATAAAAGTAGTTTTGGGGTAAAATGGGAGAAACGGCTATCACTCACAAGTCCTTGGTGTAGACAAACAATCAATGTTTTTAATTGAAGACAAGACATCCATTTTTGTTTTTCTGAGTAAGTATGCAATTAAGTCTGTGAAGGCTTATTTGCATATTCATGACTTTGAAGAATTTATTGGAACAATCTATTGATGGACTTATCGTCAATTTTTGCGAGTACATCAGAAAAATCAGACATGTCTCGCATAGTTCTTGGTATAGATTGATAATTTTAGTATCGAATTGAAGTTTGGCATTCATCTTTATTTTTCGGGACAGTTATGCAAATGAAATAATATGCATATGCATACTTTTGTAGATTTAATTGGAAATTTTGGTGAAATTTTCAGTTTTTGTTAAGAATATTGCAGGAAAATGGCTATTCCTTAATTACTTGATGGTGTACTCTAGCTAGTCTTACAATTTTGGTATCAAAATAAAACCTAGGACTCCATTCTTAATTCCAGTTTTGCAAAATAGCTTATTTACATTCCAACATTTTTTTTTATTCTATTTCAAATTATGATGAAAATATTGTCACAAATTTGTGAATATTTGGTACTTGCTTTTTAACATTCGTGGAAGAAACTAAAACATGTTGTATAATTATGCACTACTGCCTGTCCCAAACAGAATTAAGCGTTTTGAAGTCTTTTTATGAAATAAAATTGTAATTTACAGTTTGCTAGAGGGTTTTGTTTCCAGAGAAACATATCTTTTAAAGTGACATTCCAGAATTTTTTGTCATAAATTTTACTTTTATTTTTATCTGAAAGAGCATATTTCCTTATGAAAATTCTGAAAATTTCAAGCCAAAATATTGCGCCGTTTACGAGAAATTTATATTTTTGTGTTAAAATTTAACAAATTGTTGTGGACAACAGTTCGGATTTATATGCAATTTATCGATTATGACTCAACTTTAAATGCGTGTTTCTCGCTTATTGGCAACAACTAAAAACAACTTATAGTATTTATACTCATTAGAATAACCAATCTTGGCATCAAGACATACTTTAAAAAATTAAAATTGGAATGAAATGTCCCTTTAAAACGTGGTAGATGTTTTATTGGAACAGCTATAACTCACAGTTAACAATATCATCTGACCAACAACTACAATATCAAAATAAAGCAAAGACTCATATCTTAATCTTATGGGAACATTTTTTTCAAATTATCTAAATCTTAGGTTTTTACTAGCAAACTGGGGCACTTTATTGGTCCCTTCCCCTCAGAGAATTTTCCCGTAAAGTTGTTTTTCCATTAAAATCAATTTTCCCCAATTAAACAATGTTACGATCCTTGTAAAACATAATTTTGCTTGAAATTTGTATTGTTACCGTTAAATGTTACTTTCAGATCTGTATACGTTTATTAATCCCTATGTTGAAATTAAGAAACTTTTTATCAAAATATCCAATGATAAATTTCCCATAGAGCTGTATTTTTCCCAAAAACAAGGGACCCAGGCCCTTTCTCCTAACCTTAAAAATTAGCCCTACAAATTGCATCAGCTTACCTGTATTTGAGCAAGAATAATTAACATATTTATGTTTGCAACAAAAATTGTTGACGAAATGGTCATTGTTGTGAACCAGGGTGTAATAAGATTTCTAGTCTGCTTGATAGGTTGAAAAGCAATTGCATGCAGTTTATGGGGTGTCCTCTCCTTCTTTTTAAATTACCAAATTTTGGACGAAAGAATTCCAGGATTGCAGATAGGGTTAAGAAGAGCAAAGAGATTAAAAGAACGCTACTGCGGAGAGCTGGTTAGGGTTACCAAGACATTGACTTCTATAGATAGGGTATCAATGATTGACAAACTAGACGGAAATGTAACATTGTGGAGTTGGAAGAACTAAACAAAAGGTGGTTGCGTAATCTACTGATTTCCACCAAAGAATAAAAACGAAATCATAGTGATGATAACCATGAGTGTTATGTTATTGTGACGAGATGATTTGCGCAAGCAAATAACATGTCTTTGTATGTTTAGATTTTGTTTATAAACATCAGTTTATCTCGTTACCATTATAATTGTTATACATTTGAATGAAAACTTGTGCAATTCATAGTATTCATGAAACGTAATTGGTTTACTGGTAGCAGAATAAAACAAATTGTAAATATATTTCAAAAAATAAGGTCATATCATCTTAACACCCCCACCTACTACCATTCGTAATACACAAAATGTATTTGGGTCGATATATTTTGACCTTATAATTTTCCTACATACTCCTTAAATTCCCTTAAGTACCATACAGGCCATGGTTTGGATATCTTACAGCTAGCCCCCTACTGAAACCTATAAAACCTTTGAAACACTTCAATTTCAGAGATAACCTTTAAAACCTTTACCTTTTCCAGAAAACCTTTAAAACGGCAAAATTTGCCAGTGATTTTCACTCAAAACCTCGACATTTGCTCTGACTGGTTGTCGTGCAAGCTTAAAGCAAGCGATGACTTTTGTTCTGCATTAGACCTCTTTATGTGTAGTTTAACAATGACAATATCACCAGATGCCACCAAATCTTACCCAAATTTTCTCGGAGAGATCCCGTATACCCCCTTACGAAACAAGCACGTAAAATGACTTTGACTGTATATTTTCGACGAAAATTGCCTTTAATCACTTTATTTTCTTCATATTTTACGCTAAAGGGTCTTTATTTACATAAATGTGAGCCTTTATGAAAACCTTTTTTCTGTTTTAAAGCTAAAGGGAACAGACCAAAACGCCAAGAATCTTTTTATTTCTTCTTTGCTATGTTACACTATAGGCACATACAAATGTCAGATACAGTATTACAACGAAAATTATTACTAAATGAATAGTTTCAACATAGTAATAAGTTAGATATTGCCCAGAGATTTGTCAGGCAGCCTATTTTGTTATGGGGTTAGCTTTAACAATCACAGGTCCAAAGATTTCCGCTATTTATATACCAACAGTTTATTAGTGTCTACTCCAAAACATATCAGCTGTGGATCAACGCGGTAATTTAAGACTTATTTTTTTTACAAAAGATCGATTAAGTGAACACGTTTATTGAATAATCATGATGGGATTGTGAAGCAGGCCCGAAAAGGGGATGGGATGGCTATGCGTGGCTAAGCCCCCCCCCCCCCCCCCCCCCAGTTTTCCAAAAATGCCGAACTTTACTTATTTTACACTGAAAATTTAGGGAAATTTCAATTAAGCCCCCCTGCAGTATTCAGACACAGGGGCTTCAGCCACCCCAATATGGAATTGCTTCCTACGGGCTTGTGAAGGGTGGTGGGTAAAACACACATAATGTCGCATGTACTGAGTGATTTGCATATTAAGAGATACGCGCAGAACCGAAGAGTTCAATTTCTTTGACAATTAAGAGCTTATTTGGTTACAAAATTAATTAATCCCATATACCAAATCTTATGTAGTCTCTTATGAAGGCATGTACATATGAATACATATGAATATAACTTACATGGTTACTGTTGTAGACCTTCATCACCGCACATCAGAACATTCAGAGTAGCATAATGATAGTGATATGTTTCAACAGAATGGAATTTTTTGTTTCTTATTACATTTCATAAACATGTCCGAATGTTTCGTGAGGCCAACAGGTGTAATCATGCGAATCGCAATGATAGCAGTTAACCTTCTGTTTACAGAAATATATTACATGTTTGCCATTAATGTACGAAACGTATTGAAACATGAATACATCTTTAAAGGAATCCATGCAAGGTTGTCAGACGTACAAACATGTAAATATATTCAAGAAATGTCGTATGGAAAGGTCAACCTAGATGCACATGTAGCTAGATATTTTCTGTTCAATGAATTTCAAATGAAGTTCGTTTAGTCCTTCTAAATCATGTCTGTATATACATGTAATTAATTTACCCGCTCTTTATATTTATAGTAACATTTATGTGAACCCGAACCTTAATAGATAGTTAAAACTTGGTTCCAGCACTAAAATTCCCTCCCTTTTGGATCTAGATAATACTATGCACCACACAGCAATGCAAACTGCCACTCCCCATGATGTTCTGATTCCTGAAAAATCTAGCATTGGCCCCGTTAATGTCTTACAATGACCGTAAGATATTGGGAGGGGTATTTTCAGCAGTCTTTTATGCTAAGCTACTTTTTTGTATTTTCAGTATTGCTTTATCTAATTCCATTTTTGTGTATACTAGATAATATTCGTTTAAAGAGTCATGGTTTTTACATTGTTATGTTGAAATTTATGCTGTATCAGGCTCACATGCTGTTTTATTTGATTGTTATTTTCGCTCTTAAAATCTGATTTACTTTCTGGAATATGCATTGCAAATCCATGCAAATATGATTTCAAAACAATAATTTTCTATAAAATATCTTAAAATTTATCATAGAATAATATTTATGTGTAGGACGTATTGTTACATCAATGTTTACACTTTTTGTATTTTTTGGGAAAATTTACCCCACCCACATTAAGCTATAGCTACAAGCGTAAGCTAAAGACTAATTCTGTGAACAAATATATTTCAGTCAAGAACAAGTTTCAAGGCAATTTTTAAGCATAATTTCAACAACACAAACATAAATTTGGTATTTTCTAAACTTTTTTAAATTTTTAGACAAAATTTATTTTTGTGATTTTTGGCAATTTTTCGCTATATTTATGTGTATTAACAAAAATACACAATAAAAATGTTGCATGTTATTGTTGTAAGTAAAAGTGCAAATCATCAGCTTTATTTTGATACCAAAATAATTGTTTTGGCTTTATAAATGAGTAAGTTATGGGGCATTTTAGGAGGCATGTGTGACAAATGCACCGAATGACCTTTGACCTGGATAAAATCCCTTTGCGCCATTGATTCTGACAAAGAGACAAGGCTAGAATTGACCCTGATATATAATTGAATCATTCTATATATGTCTCCTGCTTGTAACAAAATGTCCTCCCTGATTTGATTTTTCAGATTTTCACTACCAGTCTAAATAGCATGGAGTAGATGTGCATGTACATAATTGCAAGAAAGTTGTCACATTCTGTTTCAACTTATTTACCCGAATAACGATTCTAAAAGAATACATGTTCTGACAAAGACTTATCATGAGCGCTTTAAAGAGACAATTATACTAATTTGAGTGATCTTGCCCTTTGAAATGTTTATAAATATACACAAAATACATTTAAGACAATGTGGGATTTTAGCATATTTACCACACAAAGACTAGACCAATCGTAGCTAAATTCGCTTTTTACCAGGACCGGGAAAAAGTAAGGAAATCGGCAGGAAATATTCAAAAACCACATGGTATCAGCCAACAATTCCCAAAGGAAATTATGGAAACGCGAAAAAGACTAGTTCCTATTATGAAAGAAGCCAGAGAAGCAAATAAAACCGCGTACATATCTGTGGACAAACTTTACATCGATGGTGTCCTGTATCGGGAAAATAGAGACGCTCATTAGGACAAAAGCGGAAGTGACGTAAAATGTCTCTTCTGGAATGTAGAAGGTCTCAGTCGACAAAAAATAAATGACACAGACTTTATCTCAATTATTGAAAACTATGACATAATATGCCTTAACGAAACTTGGACTAATAAATCCTCAAATATTCAATTAAAAGGATTTAAAGCATTTCACTCATATCGCCGATTTCAACATAGGAGAGCTAGACGCAGTAGCGGCGGCCTAGTTGTCTATGTTAAAAACGGCATGTCAAAAGGTGTTAAAATGATAAAAAATGATGTTGATTGTATTTTATGGTTAAAACTTGAAAAATCTTTTTTTGAAATTGAAGAAGATTATTACATGTGCTTTATATATATTGCCCCTGAGGCATCTCCTGTACACGTACATTGTATACGATTTTGATATATTTGATACTCTAGAATCAGATATAAGACGGTTCTCAGACATTGGACGAGTATTCGTATCTGGCGATTTGAATGCTCGTGTGGGTCAGAGAGCCGACTATATAGTCAATGATGGGTCGTTAGATGACATTTCTGACCAGTCTGAAATTGACCGACCATTATCCCGAACGTCGTCAGACAACGGTTCTAATCGTTTTGGTGAACGTTTATTAGAATTATGCAAATCAACAAACATAAAAATAGCCAACGGCCGTCTTGGCTTAGATTGTGATATAGAGAAAGCGACATGCTATACTCATAACGGAAATAGCGTAGTCGATTATTTGTTGACAAATTATGACAACTTTAACCTTATTAATTCATTCAATGTGAACAATTTTAATATTTTTTTCAAACCATGCACCTGTTTCATTTAATTTTTATACTCGTATAGCACTCCATGAAAAAGGAGCTCAATCTTTTACATACATGAAATGGAATAATGAATACAAAGAAAATTTTTTAAACGACATCAGCCGTGATATAGAATCTTTATGTACTGATATCCAAAATAGCATTGATAGTAATTGTGATACAGATTCATTGATCAACACGTTTACAAATTTTATCACAAGTAGGGGTAACCCATATTTCCAAAAACAATTCACAGAAAAATTACATTATTTCAACGATTCAAATAAGCAAGACACGAAATGGGTTGACTCTGAGTGCAAGAGATTGAGAAATGAGTACGAAAAAGCATTAAATAAATATAATAAATCCATGACATTAGAAAATAGAGCAAGTTTCCTCATTAAGAAAAGGGAATATAAAAATTATTGCAAACGTGCAAAACGAAAATATAATATTGATTTTGCCAAATCATTAGCAGAAATGAAAAATAAAAAGCCTAGAGAATTCTGGAACTTGTTCAAATCAAAGAAAAAAGAAAACGATATTGACAACATTGATCTCAATACATTTTTTGACCATTTTAAGTCGTTAACATCTGACAATAATGTAGAGGAAGATGAAGAATGCACCGAATTTTTGAGCGATTTTGATAATTCAATCGAAGATCAAGAATGCAGTTTTGAAGAATTAGATCGTCCAATCACACGCGATGAAATCCGAAAAGCATGTAAAAATCTAAACAGAAATAAAGCATGCTCAATAGACGAAATTATCTACGAATATTTCATTGAAGGTATCGAAATTTTTGATCGCCCACTAGAAATTCTTTTTAACTACATACTCAATAAACAAGTATTTCCAAAATCATGGTCGCAAGGAGTTATTATTCCTATCTTTAAAAAGGGAGACAAATCGAACCCAAATAATTACCGCGGTATTACGTTCATAAGCTGTTTTTGTAAATTGTTCATGTCCATAATAAATAATCGTTTAAAAGCGTGGTCGATGGAAAACGACATTATAACAGACGCTCAATTCGGGTTTAAACCCAATCATAGTACAGTAGACGCTGTGTTTATTCTAAACGCATTAATCGAAAAACAATTGCATAATAAACAAAAATTATATTGTTGTTTCGTAGATTTTCAAAAATGTTTCGACTCAATTTATCGTAATGGCCTGTGGTGTAAACTGCTCAAACTTGGTTTAAATGGTAAATTTTTTAACCTTTTTCGCTCTATGTACAGCGAAGTCAAATTGCGTGTTAAATGCTTAAATAACTTATCTGAATTCCTTGAATGCGACGTGGGCTTGTTACAAGGGGAGATAACATCTCCGATCCTATTTTCTCTATTCCTCAATGACATAGAACTATACCTACAAGATAGAGGAAATTTGGGACTAACAATCGACCAACTTACTATATACCTATTACTTTTTGCAGATGACTCGGTACTCATATCAGAATCAGCAGATGGGCTTCAGAAACTATTGAACAGCTTTGAACAATACTGCACAAAATGGAAACTTAAAGTTAATACTGACAAAACGAAGGTCATGGTATTCAAAAATGGTGGTAGGTTAACTAACGAACCAATATTTAGATATTCAAACGTAGAAATTGAAATGGTCCGATCATTCAATTATTTGGGAGTAGTTTTTACCTGTACCGGCTCATTTATCGGCGCTGTACAAACATACGGCGGCAAAGCACTTCGAGCGATGAATAGATTATTGTCATTAACTCGCGGGAAAATGGTCCCAATCAACATTATGCTTACCCTATTTGATTCATTCGTTGCCTCAATATTATCATTTTCTTGTGAAGTTTGGGGATTCATTAAGTCGGATATCGCAGAAAAAGTTCATAGAAAATTCTTAAAACAATTACTTAATGTTAAACAATCAACAAGTAACACTGCAGTATACGGAGAACTTGGCAGATTCCATCTATCGATCACATATAAAACAAGAATAGTAAAATATTTCCTTAACCTTCATATATCAAAAAGTAACAATTGTATTCTATCCACCATTATCGAGCAGATGACCATAGAAAGTAGAAATAAAGTAGGAAAATTAAATTGGGCGGGGAACGTTAAACATCTACTAGAAAGCACCGGCTTTCCTGATATTTGGCTTTTCCCAGCATCTGTCAATGTTAAATTATTTTTGCCAATATTTAAAAGAAGATTAATGGATCTCTACTTGAACGATTGGAGAGATGACCTCACAGTTAAAACATCTTTATCCTTATACAGAAATTTGAAAAATGACATCCAAATATCGGATTACTTATTAAAAATGCATAATAATAAATACAGGACAATTATCTCAAAAATACGATTATCAGCACATCAATTAAATATCGAAAAAGGTAGACACCAAAATGTTGATAGGCAAGATCGCCTATAGATGCTCATTATGTAATCTAAACGAAATTGAAGATGAGTTTCATTTTATAATCATATGCCTATTCTATAGAAATTTACGAGAAAGTTACTTAAAGAGATATTACAGAATTAGACCAAATATGTATAAATTTGTGCAACTTCTTGAAAACACTAATTCAAAGACCTTAAATGACCTTGCTAGGTACTGTATTAAAGCTTTTGAAAAGAGAGATCAAGCTCTCAATCCTTAACAATAAAATATTTTTAACCCTTTATTTATACAATATACATTAAAATATAAACATTTTCAATACTGTCTCTTAAGAGAAAGCCCGACTAAATCATTCATTCATATCTAATTTGAAAGGGTTATCCGATATCCATTCACATCGGTATCTTCCTTTTCGTTTCGTTAAGAACCGATTCAATGTGGATACATAAAGTTAGAGCTTGGTTTTAATAACAAACGGTAGAGTTCATGACTTTTATGGGTGAACTCAACCGGTGGATTTCAACACTCACTACAAGGAGTACGTAATTATACGCAAGTTAAATAATAACCCATTCCCAAATATGTCCTATCCTACATCACTAGATAACATAGTCAGTAAAAGTATTGAGAGAAAGGAAGAAATTGCAGATAATCAGCTGTTTCTCCCTTCCTCCTAATATTTACATGACTTTAACATCTTCTGCTTTCCAAGTTTCTGCCATCGGCAGCTCCTTCCAAATTACACTGGTCTTAAATTTCGCAGTTTGGGAAAGGGTCAATCGATTATTTTCTCGTTTTCAAATTGATTGAATTGCTTTCAATGATGTTTTCATCTGATATTTGTTGCTTATATTGATGTAAATAATTGTATTATATTGTACATTGTAGGACATTAAATCGGGTGATATGTATTCAGATCATCCTGCATTACTGTGCGGGATGATCCTTGTACATACCAGCCGAGCGTACAGGTAATTATCAACAAAACAGAAACTATCATGCTTTGTTGCAAGATATTGAAACAGTAAAACGCATAATCTACCAAATATGACACCAAACCATATCTCTCGCTGTTATATTAAATTTGATATGCCTACATTACAAAACGTGATTTCCGCAAAAGAAAAAATAATTATAATATTGCCATTGTTATGCCATGTACATATGACAACTGTTTGTAAGCATTGTAATGACGATGAACAATTCTGTTCAAGTCATTTTGTAAATAAAATGTTCTGTTCTGTTCTGTTCTGTTCTGTTCATATTAATATTTCATTTTGAGAATTCAATGTAAATTGGATATGCATGAAGTACATTCATGTCATTTTTAAGACATTCTGACAAAGCCATTCCTTAAGATGGGTCTGTAAAGAAGAATAAGAATTATTACCAATTTACATGATTTAATGAGAGAACTGCGTATCATTCCGTTAGTTATAACTTGTTGTTGTTTTCTTCTTGCTGATAAACGGTATATCTTATTCAAACGAATCATTAAGACTTAGCCTATTGCATGAAGACTGTAAATATACTCAATACATAGGTGATGTACAAAATGGGCCTTAAAACAATGAAAATATTCTAAGATTTAGATCAATTCTTGCAATAAATGAAGTGACATTGTATGTGCAATAACTGTACTGTTTACATTCAAACATTACTGAAGAAATTTTCCGAAACATGGTGTCCGACAAAAGAAAAATACTTTTGGAAAATTATTGAAAAGTCATACGAGCGAAATATTCTGTTAAAATATACTAATACATTTGATGTGATTTGAAAGGCAAAAACCATTCAGAATCAGATGCAGAAGTGCCTAAGAATCATAGAATGTAAAATCGTTCAATTTTAATCAAGTTGAGTTGTATCTTGCAATTTCTGTTCTATTCCCAATAAATGTGAATGGACAACCATTAGTATAAGGTATCCCTATACAATGAAAGCAAAAAATGGACAGGGTTTCTCTGTGAATTTATATAGATGTCTTGTAGGTAGGGAAACATTTGCATACTCTTTCTATAAAATTAATGTTTTTGGTGGTATCTTACCCAGGTTATCAAATGCTTGTTAATTTCAACCTTCTTAATTTATTGTTTTTGTCTTTTTCATCGAGTAAAGTTTCTTGTAAACAGTATCTTCAAGATCAACTATGAACCGGTACTAACGGTTAAATTAAATTAAATTAAATTAATTTGTTTGTTTTCTTTTTATTTCTATTAATCCAGTATATTGTAATGGTGCAGAATAATCACATTACATGGTATCTACATCCAATGTTGACTACATAATAATTCCTCTTAAGTTACACACATTTCGTAGATCGGATCTGTGTGTAAGATTAACATGTAAGAAATTTCTGCTTTACGAGCCAACGTTCTATTTACGATTTGGGTGATGTTTACATTCTATATTTCGATGTAGATCATGGGATCATTTCTAAAAGTCAGGAAGAAGCCATAGGAATTAATGATATAAATTCATAATGGTACTTCAACCCACGCTGTCATCTTTTGTTATTCAATGTCAAAACTGTGTATATCATTACACAGATGTGATGGTCGTCTGTTGAAATAATAAAACTGTTTAAATCATATCATCTGTAATAGTTTCGAAGATGCTCCAAAACTCTCAGATTTATAGAAATGTTTACAATAGAAAATATAACGTTTTGAAGAAATTTGGGATTTGTAAGACTTGAAATTTCCAAAACAAAGTACAAGATAATTATATCCCTTTATTATATTTAGTACCAGTATTTGTTGTCACTTTCATTATGCCATCTGGTGGCCATTTCCCTAATGAAAAACACTTTAGATCAATGTAAAATCCAAATAAATATAAAAACGTGTTATTAAATTAATAGAGGGAATGATACACAAATATCACATATTAGCCGCATTTTCTACAAGTAGAAAAAAACTTGTTGAAAGTGAATTAAGCCAGCTATCATTTTCAATATAACGTCTGGCGGCGATGTCGGAATTTTATGTACACCTGATAAATCAAAATTCGAATTTAAGAAATAAAGTGAATTTACCTTATCAAGTGTGTCTTAATACATGAATTCTATGGGCCATGTAAAATAAGGTAGAAAAATGTGATTTTCAAGATGGCGTCCGGCAGCCATCTCTATTTTAGCATATTTGTGTTATCCAAATGTTATATTTATCAATGGATTTGGATTCAGCATACCAAAGAACCCCTAAATAGGCATTTTTCGCTTCAATTTAGGACAATTTGACAAAAAGTTGGTTTTTCCAGCTGCATTTGGCGGCCATCTTGGATTTTTGCGAATTGTGGGAGTTGCCCAAGGTTGCCATTCTGGCAACCAAGCTAGATCTGCTCTAGAGCACCAATACAATGCAAAGAAAAAATAAAACTTCATTGTACTCGACATTGCAAGGTTGTCATATAGGGCATATAGCAGCGTCAAATGGACTATAACAGTGTTTTGGTCCTAACATCTGACACTGGATTCATGGCATTTCTCTCACCATAACAAACACAAAGTTCCAAACCCTATGTTGTGGTTACTCATTTTAATAGTCTCGAGACTATTCCATTAGTACCCAATATATAGGATTTGACTTAGGATAAATAAAATTTGGTTTTTGGAAAAGAGCACCAAACAGTGGATTCCTGCTGTTTCCCACACAAGTACAACCAAAATCTCCTCTCGGAGCCTCCAGCTGCTCGCATCACATAGGTCATAATTATCCAACAATTGCTTGGAGAGTCAGACAAATGTCAAAGGTTATTTGCTCCGGATGGGGATCAAACATGGGACATTATGAGAGCCGGATTGGCTCCTAAGGATGGTATGGCCATTACTGTTTTCTGTTGTAGAGGTTGATCATGCATTCTGAATAATTCTGCAATCTTCAATTTGGTTTCAAATTAAGATAGACTGTTGTATTTCAGTTATGTTGTCGTTGTAAATGCAAAACCACATATCACGTTTTTGGAAAATTTTAAAGGAAGGCGAAAAGAGTGAAATAACTTTTCCCAAACTGAAATGTTTAACTTGAAATTTGGACATAATTGTACACAAATGATTTGTCATTATTACTGATCAATAAAAATATCTCAAAACCTGCAAGAATTTTCTTTAACTGGACACACTAATTTGTACTTCAAAAATCGCAAGAATCGACATACAAGGTTTTGCATTTGCACCGACGATGTGTAAAAAGGTTAACCATCAGACGGCAATATTTTAGACTGGTCCAAATTCAAAGATGTTGCAGAAAACAATTTCAAGTGAATAAAATGTTACATTCTTTGGTGTTTCTGGTTCACAAGCATTTTTTTTCATTTTTCACAATGTTTTCCTAAGCCTCTATCTTGTGGCGCATCGAAAAGTGTCAATGTATGGGAATGGCTTTAAGGTAGAATACCTGTAACATGGCCATTTTGAGACTCATAAAACATACGCTTTTTTTTCGAGCGGCGTCGTTACGTATCCAAACCTATTCAGGCGCGGTCATAAACATTCGGCGGTGGAAAGTTCCACCATCAAATGTTTTCAATGTTGTCCGAATAATCCTGACGCCGCACGAATCTCATAAGGGGTGGACTACCTTAAGACTGTCACATAGATTGCACTTAAGGCTACCATATGTGGTTCATGGCTAGCAGGTTTAAAAGAAATAAAACACTGTATTTATATTTACATTTTTTATTCTCTTTATATAGATTTTTTGCATGAATATAATATATATGTCATTTTTTATAATGCGTATTTTCAACATTGCATATCCCAGGCGAAATAAGCCCCCACAAAGCACAAATATTTGAGCCAGGACCTGCAAAAAGGCCCTTAAAGTTTTTTAGACAAACGCAGAACCAGATCAGCTTGTGCATATCACTGCTTTTCAACAAAAACCTCGTAACTGCAGCTTTATACAAGCTGCAGTTACAAGGTTTTTGTTGAAAAGCAGTGATATGTAAAGTAAGACAAGGAGCAATTCTGGCCCCGGTTTCTCGAAAAAACTTAAGTACGTTCTCATGCTCAAATCTGAGTACCGTGCTCAAATCGCACTAAATCCACATGAACTTCAATCGAATACCCTTCAACGTTGGAGAGTATCCCTTTGAAGTTGAGCATGTTCTCATGAGAATATACTTAAGTTTTTTTGAGAAACCGGGGCCTGCTCTCTTACAGTTGCCATAAGTAATGAAGAAACTTTCAGAGAACAGTTATGATTACTGATCGAAACAAGAGGGATTGATCTAAGTTGTAAGAATGTGTTTCCCAATCGCAGTAAAACAGTTTTAAACTATGGACCTTGATCAGACAGTGTACATAATAAACAGGCTGATCTGGATCCATGTTGGTCTCAAATGCTTTAAGGGCCCTTTTTTCAGATCCTGGCTTTATTTATATTTCCACTGTACAGAAATAATGATTGCATTAAAACAAAACAAGAGTTGTCCGCGGACAACGTAGCTCGCCTATACGGGAGCTTGTCACAAAAACAGCATTTTTTTTAAAAAAGTAGGTCAAACTCCAAGGTCAAGGTCACAAGGTCAAGGGTCATGGTCCCAAATGAAAGGTCTTGTCGAGATGTATCTATGTATGAAATATCAAGGCTGTATCTCTAATAGTGCCTGAGATATAGGCCAGGTTAAAGTTTTTCAAAAGTAGGTCAAACTCCAAGGTCAAGGTCACTAGGTCAAAGATCATGGTCTCAAATGAAAGGTCTTGTCGAGATGTATCTATGTATGAAATATCAAGGCTGTATCTCTAATAGTGCCTGAGATATAGGCCAGGTTAAAGTTTTTCAAAAGTAGGTCAAACTCCAAGGTCAAGGTCACTAGGTCAAAGGTCATGGTCTCAAATGAAAGGTCTTGTTGAGATGTATCTATGTATGAAATATCAAGGCTGTATCTCTAATAGTGCCTGAGATATAGACCAGGTTAAAGTTTTTCAAGTGAAGACGGGACGGGACGCGACGCGACGCCGACGCCGACACTAGGGCTGTGACATTAGCTCCCCGGACATAAAGTCCCGGCTTGCTAAAAACATTAATGAAGAATTTCTGCAAAACTACTGTTAGTGTAAATAGAATTGTTTGCACTAACAATAGCCCTACATAAACCCCTTGACATGCTGCCACAGTTTAACCCTTTCCCAAACAAGACCTGGTTTTGACGTCCCTAATAGAACAGGCTTGGGAAAACATTGAAACAAAAGAAGAAACTGCTGATAACCAGCAGTTTCTCCTTTTACGTCAATATTTTCAGTGCCATATTTTACACAAATTCTGTTTAATAACATTTATTTTGCCATTTAAGGCAGTTTTTGAAGTGGATCACCCTAAAATTTTGCCGTTTGGGAATGGGTTAAACCTATCCCCAAAACAATCCCTGGTTTTGATGGCGCTAATTGGAAGAAAATGGTGATGACCATTTTGTAACATTGATAAGGATGCCTTCAACACCTTTTGGACAAAGCAGAATTTTCATTGCTTGGGAAAGGAAAAATGGACAGTTGAACCTCCCAAAATAATATTCTGGATAGATAACGTCATAAAAATAAAACAATACTACACCATCATCAATGCCCGACGACCATCTGATTTAATGGCCATTTTTACGTCTACTGTGTATGAACAATGTACAATATGAAAATTCAAACATTGACAACTAGCTGACATGCAGAGACATTACATGTACATATAATCGTATGGTTAGTCGTCACCAATTTTGTTATTCAAATCTATGTTTGGAAGCAAACTCTGCAATATACCACATACTTCAACAGACTAAAGTTATAATGTATTGAACAGCCCTAACATGATGCTTAAACCATTTCCCAAACAAGACCTGGTTTTGAAGCCTGTAATAGAAAAGGCCTGGGAAAACATTGAGACCAAAGAAGAAACTGCTGATAACCACCAGTTTCTCCTTTTGTCTCAATATTTTCTGTGCAATATTTTGCACAAATCTTATCTTTTTCAACTCTTATTTTGTTGTTTGTAACAGCTTTCATATAAAACCATCAAATTTTCTCGTTTGGGAAAGGGTTAAACCATTTCCCACAAAAGCCCTGGTTTGACGTCCCTTATGGAAAAAGGGCTTCTTGTCTGAAACAGGCTCATTAACTGTTGTTATCTTTTTAAGCTGAAGCATCGAGAATTTGTATAAGGTGATTGTAACGAGGAAATGTATTTACAACAGCCACGAAAAAGTCTAAATATTTTCATCATAAAGGACAGTGACTTGAAGGAGAGCAGTGAAAGCTGACTACACACATACTACACATAGGCAAAACAAGCTTCTCTGTTTTCATTTTACATATTCATGAAATAGTTACATGCTTAATGGATCTACAGTTAATATTGAATACAAGCTACACCCACTAGGTAACATACATAGCTTGTGTTGGAAACAGTAACATTGTCGTTTAACTCTGGGTTGCAGTTTTGTCATGAGTGCGTAGGAACGATTATTTGTCATCTACACAAATCCTGGGCAGGCTCTTTCAGTAGAGGTCATATCCATACCCTGGCCGGAAACCTGATGTTACCGTTCCCCACAAGCCATGTATGTCGCAGCGAGTATGTGACCAAATATACCCTCTATATTATCACAGATTGTTGGTGAGCCAGGGAAGCCAGTCGAACTTGTAACTTCCGGCATCACAGATCATAACAGTTGCCATGGCAACAACACGGATGACTCAACATGACAGCAGACAAAAACTGATGATCATAAGTCAGCAGGAGCTATAGATCAGTTTTGAAATTGTAGCAGTATTATATTTGACTGCTTTTTGTGTGTTCACAGTAGATTCTAAATGTTTGATTTCAAATGAAATGCATGTATAGCTCACAGCAAATGACCTTGTACAGCATCTCTTTCCATTAGCTAGAGGTGCTCTGCAAGGTCATTTATTGCAAACTATATTATTATCAAAACATATCTTCATTATTCAATTAAAGTTTCATCCCATAAGCTTCATTAGAAAAGGCTGTAACTACAGTTGATTCAAGCTGTAGTAACTACCTTTTCTAGCATTATGAACAATTCATCTTTTTACATCATTTTGAAGTCCAGTTTTGGCATTTTTGGTCAACCATCAAGGATACCAAACTTTTCTACCCACAAAGTTTTCACCAACTCTGCTGTCATGTTGAATTAAGGAAAGATTTCTGAAGAAATCCCTCGAGGTGACTGATTTGGTGACAAAATGATGTAATCCTACTTTAAACAGAAACACAAAACAACATTCAAAGTTGAACCAAATATATTTTCATTAATCACTGGCAATTATACAACTTAACATAACTTAACAGAAAACTTATGCTTAACTCTTTACTTAACAATCTAAGAAGTAACAACCCAGTAATTAGCATATTTTCAAACATAGAGAAAAGAAAGAAATATCTGAGGATTCCAGCAATTTCATCCTTTTCTATCTATGTTTTCTATGTGAAACTGAATTTCAACTTTTTGACTAAGCTTTACATATCATTTTTCGACCATTATGTAGCACAAGTACAAATTAAATGCCTTTAATAAAGACGTAACAAAATTAAATGTTAGAAATAAAGATATCTAGTCTAGAAGATATTAAACTTACAACATTCATTATATATTACCTTTGATTTTAATCTAAGCATATAGATCTATAATAAATATTTTCATTTTTTCGTATTGCACAAAATTTCTTCTATAATGTCTTTTAAAGCAAACATTTGATTTAAATAAAGATGCTCTTTGTATTCCTTGCTGTTTCATAATTTAATCAGCTGAATATTTTGTCATTTTTTTTCCAAAATCTTGTATCTACAGCTTGTTAAAAGGTGTAGATAAAGAAGGTTCGAAGAAAAACAGCTCTATGAAACTGAAAGTAAATTCATATTATGCCTGGCCAAAAGCATGGCCCTTTTTGGAGATGGTTAGAATATTTATTGATACAAGAAAATTTAATCATCCATACAATCTTTAACCCTTTCCCAAACAAGACCTAGGTTTGACATCTCTAGTCTATATACTGTTTGGTAAAATATTTAGAGAAAAGAAGAAATTCTGGATAACCAGGAATTTCTTTTCTCTCAATATTTTCTATGCTTGTTGCTATAACCTACATATTTCTTACTTTTGGCACTCATTATTTTGCAGTCTGCAACTCCTTTCTAATTTGAGCGGTCACAAATTTTGTTATTTTGGAAAAAGATTAAGCTGTAATGATAAACTGGATTTTATACATTGTTGATCTTCTCTTATGGTCCTTTGGATTTTCCTGATCAAAGCCATTTTGTCATATATGTCATTACATTTCTATCAAAACCTAGTAACTACAGCTTGTTTAAAGCTGTAGTTACGAAGTTTTGGAAGAAAACAAAAAGTGTATTACAACTTGAGAGGTCCATTTTTGGCATGACAGGTCACATATATTCACTTATGAATATAAATACATGTCTATTTTGCTGCAGAATAACCTCTTTGAAAAATGTAAGAGATGATTTAACTTCATTGACCAGGCAGATTTAAACAAAACAAAAAAGTAAATCAAATGAAATTTAAGAAATGATATAACTAAAATCTTAAAACAAAAACTCAGAATATTTTTCTGAGAAAATTGCTCTTCTTGAACAAAAATATACAAAAATAAATAAAAACATAAGAAAAATATTGATTAGAAAAGAAATTGAAATGAAAATGCAAAATAACATTGTTTTCTCATTATATATTAAATATGACTTTAAATAATCAGAACAGATGAGAGCAAAACTAGTTTAAATGCTTATCTTACACATGGGCACTTTGCAAGCTTAGAGCAGACCTGTTGTAAGAGATTGCTTAAGTTTTCATTACACTTCAACTATTTTAATTCCAACTCCTTAACTTAGACTAGTTTTGCTCTTTTCTGTCGATTATTCTTTATCATGTAGCACAAAAATATGGCAATTGGCTATGAATATGCATGATATAATGAAGTAAATGAAAATTCATGATTAATGATGCAAGATGATATATAATTGGTCCATTTAAATGAGGCATACAACATTGTTGATGGTCAAGTTGAAAAATGTTGTAAATACAACTTTTATTTTGTGTCTTTTATTCAAAAACCTCCTAAATGCAGATTGTTTTAAGTTGCAGTTACAAGGTTTTTAATGAAAAGCCATGTTGTGTACTTACAAACATTTTGCACTTATCCCTCAAACTTCATTCATGCAAGAACAATTTAAGAAATAAATACATCTCTCTGAAATATTTACATTATATACAATACTATGTAGAGTGAAATATTTCGAATGAATTCTAATGAGAAAATAGTCTTTTATCAACTCATTTTCTTGGATATCTATGGTAGCACAATGGTTAGGCCAAGGCCAGAAAAATGAGAGAAAAATAAACTCAATTGCACAAAGTGCTTCATAATTTTGCATTTTTTGTGAAAGAGTTTTTGAAAGCTCTTTTCTCTAAAATTTTGGAAGACAACTTTAATTCATATAGTAAAAAACTTTAAAGCCATTTACAGAAAACAGCAGTCTTTCTTCAAGACTACTGCAAATTACTATGAATTCACATTCAACTTTTAACAGTCTTGAATTAATGACAGTTGAACTTATCTAAATGCAAAATGTAAGATATGGACAAAATCTTTCACACATAAATGCAATTATTTTCCAACTTAAAAATTTAGTGTAAAAACCTTGGAAAAAGTATACGACTCTATTTGAACATACTAAAATTTTTACACTAATTTTTTAAATTGCAATATTGGAAATCATCATTATTCAATTCAAATCAAATTTCATATTTAAGAAAAATTCACCCGCAACCATTGAGATAATAGTGTAAACTACTTCTATATTATGCACATAATGATGTCATGATCAAATCTTTAATGAAACAACCAATGTGAGCTGCATAAGAATAGGGTTGCAATTGTTAAATGTAAACATATCACTTGCAACCTTCTCTTTAAGACGGCAAGTTGCTATAATGTTTGAAGAAAATAACAATCTAGGTTTTATTACAAAACTATTGTAAGTACATTATAGAATTATATGCACTTACAATAGTTTTACATAGAGACCTTCACAATCCACATCTATGCCTTCTCACTCAAAAACCGAAATTAATTTCATAATTTCAACTTACTTAGAACTACTTATTTGCATTTCTCTCTTTTATTTTTGGTTGCCAAATTATGGCAAATATAAAAGAAAATACAAGTAGTTCATCTTACTTACTATTAAAGACTTTTCACTACATAATCCTGACTTTTAACGACCCAGAGAAAACAGAATTTGAACGCATCGTGACAAAAGGAACATTCATCTCCTTTTCTGAAACAGCTTTCAAACTCTTGTCTGTACAAATTCCATCTTTTCAGTCGCATCCATTTTTGTCTGCAATTATGTTCAATTAACCCTTTCCCAAACAAGACCTGGTTTTGACGTCTCTAATTGAATAGGCTTGGGAAAACATTGAAACAAAAGAAGAAACTGCTGATAACCAGCAGTTTCTCCTTTTGTCTCAATATTTTCTATGCCATATTTTACACAAATCCTTTCTTTAATAAAAATCATTTTGTCATTTGTGGCAGTTTTTGAAGTGGATCACCCTAAAATCGTATCGTTTGGTAAAGGGTTTAGGACCAGACAATATGTTCTCAAGCTGCCAAATTCACCTCATGTCATAGACAAAACATTTAGATTTTATCAGCACTTTCAACTAAGCCCTCCGCCTTCAATTCCGCCCGCGTAATTTCGTTCCCAATAACAGTTTTCAGTGGCTCGTCTCGCGAGTCATTCAGATGACCAAATCTACTATCCACCGTGACTTTAACGATCTCGATCTTCTTGACGGGCTCGATCTCCGTCTTTATAATCTGACTGAGGGCCCGTTCTGGAGCATGTTGGGGTACTCCGCTCGCGTTCTTCTGACCGTCTGGTTTGGGATTGACAGCCTTCTTAGTCTGGGGGTCTTGTTTTTCTAGTTCGGCATTCGGAACGTTCGGACCGTAAATGTCGTACCAAGTCAGATCATCTTGTTCCCCCCGTAGTGACATCAGTACACGAGACTTCACTGGAAGTAGATGAAACACTTGATTAAGATTAGGAACTTGATGGTTGTCAGATTTTGACTTCTTTTGTGATCATTTCAATTCTCATTTAAGAAAGTCATCATGTCATGCCAAATCAGCTCAACCACCTGTCAATAGCTACTTTAGAAAATGTCGTAACTACAGCTTATCCAGGCTGTATTTATAACATTTTTCTCAAATAGCATATGACATGTACATATTTATGCACTTCAAATAGCTTTGTGGCTTTTTTTTTAAATATGAAACGGTCCACCACCAATAAACTGAGCATGCATATACCCACGAGAACAATTAAAAGATTTCATATCCTGATATAATATTCTGTTTTCTCAAAATGATTGTAAAAGTGATCTGTTTTTCCCCTTTATCTTTTCAATGAAAATATCTACAAAATCTTTTTCAAGCAGTACATTCGTTAATCCAAGTTTTCTCTGATGAAATTCACTCTTTGATATGTTGATGTCCCTCATTTACATCAGAGCCCACTACCACTCAAAAACAACGGAAAGTTGGTCATTGTAATAAATTCCTGGTCAGGTGAGGGCTGTTGCAACAAAACAGTGCATATAAACCTTTTAGAGATACTTTTCGGTCTTAAATTTTTCAACAGGCATGACAATAAATGGTTCATTGATCGGTATCATAAGGTGTTTTAAGGATAGCGTTTAAAATCGAACGGTGAACAAAGCGCCACAACTTGTGTCTGACTTTCCATTGTTTTTGAATAGTAGTGCGCTCTGATGTAAATGAGCGACTTCAACATATCAAAGAGCAAATTTCATCAGAGAAGACTCGGATTATACATTCATGTATCACCCAGTGATACACAATACCCAGTCTTCCAGCAAATACCTATTAGTGAATACCTTAATTTATTCCATTATAGGTTTCAAATTCAGAAACCTTGTTGTATCTTGTTTTCAGTCATCTACTGGATAAGGTTACCTTTACTTATTCAAGTTTTGATTAAATGTATTTAGTGTCTATACTAGTTGACAGCCATTGTTATTTTGAGACAAGTCCTCGGTCAAAAGTCTCATCCATAACAAGTTTATAGCTAAAAGTTTTTCAAGACTAGAGCCATGAACTGCTTTGTCAAACGACAAATCCAAAATATTGCATAATACCGCTTGTTACTCCTATGCTATCAGGAATGGCAAAAAAAATTTGTGCTAAAAATAGACTGGGTTTACCATTAGGTTTTGATAAATCATCAGTGTTGTTATAAAATCTTGTAACTACCGCTTGAATCAAGCTGTAGTTACAAGATTTTATAACAGCACCTATGGAAATACTATTGTTTGTCCGAATTTACGTCACGGTTAACTGGATAAAAATTGTTCCCTGTTTAATTTCTTCACTAATGTCCTTTTCATAAGTTTATACACAGACATTACACTTACTAGGCGGCGTGCAGTAAGCGTCCACCTTGGCACTACCAATGTGCGGCCCCATCATGGGCGAGGGTTTCACCAGTTGTGGGTTGGTGCTGGCTGGAAGCCCCACATTACCATGGCTACCGTACCCAATATTTAGAGAGGTTGGGGTCCAGCTCCCAAGAAAAACAGCGAAGCAGAGAACCAGAACCTGGAATTAGTTATAAACTGCCCATAAACAAACTGAGGCCATATTCACCAACCTTTCCAAATTTATTTTTAATTCAAAATTACAAAACAAGCCATCTGATTGGACGAGACATATGTCTCGCCCAATCAGATGGCTTGTTATGTCATTTTAAAGTCATACTGGGAATTAGGCTAGTTGGTGAATATCACCCCAGATCCCCATCTATACATGCAGAAAGGGACCTGAACCATTTCCCAAACAATACCAGAAATTGATTCATTTTGTAGAATAAACTTGACAAAACATTGAAAGAAGTGAAGAAATGATGATTATCAGCATTTCCACCTTTTCCCTCAATATTTTCAATGCTGTATCATACAAATTTCCTGTATACTAATGTCTACAGCACCATTCAATTAAGAATCGTCTGTAGTTTTGTTGTTTGGGAAAGGGCAAAATGAACTTATTTGATTTCATTCATGTAGAAAGGAACTTCACAAGAAGTTATGTGCAAAAAGTATCCATCTGAATTGTCTTTACTAAAGAGTTCGACCAGTCAATGGGTCCATTTGAATAAGGACCAATGAAATTATTAACCAATTTGTAGTGTTGTGTCGATAGTTGCCAGCTATCGAAAGCTATCGGATTGAGCCCAAAATCGGCGACAATCGATTGCAATTTTCAACTATCGATAGTTGCACTTTTTCTTTTACAGTTAATTTTCCGGACATTTGGTTCTAATAATCAAAAAAGAAAATTGATGAATGAAAGTTCCAGGCTATTTCCTTACTCTCCCCCAATCTCTTGCAATGACTTTTACAAAGTGAAAGTAGGAGTTTATGGGTCCCGAAGTTTATGCAAAGTAAACAGAAAGAATGACTTGATTGGTAGTCTGCTATTTACCAAAATTAATCGAACATTAACAATGACTTTTGATGGATAGATTCCAGCATTTAAAGCTATAATTAAGTAATGAAAATTGCTTATAGTTTAATCAGTTATTATTTATCATGCAAGTGCTTTAAAAAGTGTTAACGATCGAAATATTTTGTTCATAGCATTTCAAAGAACATAATTCCACTAGATGCCGAAGGGCAACATGTCGAGCCCGCTCATTTTGAAGAAAGAAGACCATACCTATGTCTACAGCTGTCATTACAATGGCGTTGTAAAAGTGGGGACAAAATAAGTTGGAATGATGGGGATCATGGTGAGACAGTTTATTGTTCACAAAATATTACATGTCTATGTATTTATAACGAGATACCAGAATGGATTAATTTGAGTATACATATGTGACCCGTCACGCTAAAAGGGACCTTATGCTAAGTCCATAGACCCGTCACGCTAAAAGGGACCTTATGCTAAGTCCATAAAACCAAATTACATTTGACCTCAAAGTTTGACCTTGACCTTTGAGCTTGGAATCTGGTTCTTGCACGCGACACTCCGCCTTACTGAGCTTGACATTTGTGCCAAGTTAAGGAATGGCCCGGACAAGCAAAAATCAACTCATTTTTTACATTTGACCTCAAAGTTTGACCTTGACCTTTCATCTTGGAATCTGGTTCTTGCACGCGACACTCCATCTTACTGAGCTTGACATTTGTGCCAAGTTATTTCTGAATCCCTCCATCCATGGTGAAGTTATGGCCCGGACAAGCAAAAATCATCTCATTTTTGACATTTGACCTCCAAGTTTGACCTTGACCTTTGAGCTTGGAATCTGGTTTTTGCACGCGACACTCCGCCTTACTGAGCTTGACATTTGTGCCAAGTTATTTCTGAATCCCTCCATCCATGGTGAAGTTATGGCCCGGACAAGCAAAAATCATCTCATTTTTGACATTTGACCTCCAAGTTTGACCTTGACCTTTGAGCTTGGAATCTGGTTCTTGCACGCGACACTCTGCCTTACTGAGCTTGACATTTGTGCCAAGTTATTTCTGAATCCCTCCATCCATGGTGAAGTTATGGCCCGGACAAGCAAAAATCTTCTCATTTTTGACATTTGACCTCCAAGTTTGACCTTGACCTTTGAGCTTGGAATCTGGTTCTTGCACGCGACACTCCGCCTTACTGAGCTTGACATTTGTGCCAAGTTATTTCTGAATCCCTCCATCCATGGTGAAGTTATGGCCCGGACAAGCTCCATCCGGACGGACGCACGCACTAACGCACGCACGCACGCACTAACGCACGCACTAACGCACATACACCGAACCGCCATTGTGACAACTATGTCGAGCTCACCGCAAGCGGGCTCGACAAAAAAGCAAATCTAGTAAGGGGGTACCACTTGATTGGTAGTCTGTGATTTCAGTAAAATTAATTGAACAAGAACAATGTCTTTTGATGGATATATTAAAGCATATGAGGTGCATTTTAGTAATGAATATTGTTCAATCAGTTGTAATTAATTAATCGGGTGCTTTAGATCGTATAAACTATCAGAATATTATAATCATAGCATTTCAAAGAACATAATTCTCATCCTAGACTGACATACTCATCTGCAAACAATAAAGCACACCATCAATAAAAGAAGTCTAATTGGAAAACGACAACAATAATGTCTCCAAATTGATCCACTGACAAAATTTAGCTTAGTTTGTTGACATGTTTAGCGAAGTCATGCTATCACATCGGCAGTGAGAAAACAGAAAAGTCTGTCTGAAGCTGGTAAAGAAATGGATTAATGGCGATGATTCCTACCTGTCCTGGAACTTCATATTTCATCACACATACATCATGTATGATGAATAGTTATATAGGTAGATACATAAGCATCCAAAGCAACCAAGGGCAGAAAGATAAAATTTAAACAAGAGATGTTTGTAAAACATATATGCCCCCTCAAGGGCCTACATTTGATGTAGGTCAAAGTCCAAGGTCAAGTTAACAAGGTCCAAGGTCATGGTCAAATATGAAAGGTCTTGGTAGGAGGTGTCTATGTGTGAAATATTAAAGCTGTATATGTAAAAGTAAAATGAAACATAGGCCAGGTTAAAGTTTTTAAAAGTAGGCCAAATGCCAAGGTCAAGGTCATGGTCAAATGTGAAAGGTCTTGGTTGGAGGTGTCCATGTGTGAAATATGAAGGCTGTAGGTGTAAAAGGACATGATATATATGCCTGGTTTCAGTCTTTTTAAAAGTAGGTCAAACTCCAAGGTCAAGGTTGCAATATTCAAGGTCATGGTCAAATGTGAAAGGTCTTGGTAAGAGGTGTCTATGTGTGAAATATCAAGGCTGTAGGTGTAATAGGACATAAGATAAAGGCTAGGTTAGATATTTCTAAAAGTAGGTCAAACTCCAAGGTCAAGGTCCAATGTCATGGTCAAAGTGAAATATCTTGGTTGGAAGTGACCATGTGTGAAATATCAAGGCTGTATATGTAAAATGACATGAAATATAGGCCAGGTTAATGTATTATAAAAGTAGGTCAAACACCAAGGTCAAGGTCACAAGGTCCAAGGTCATGGTCAAATGTGAAAGGTCTTGGTCGTAGGTGTCCATGTGTCAAATATCAAGGCTGTATGTGTAAAAGGACATGATATATCGGCTAGGTTAAAGTTCTTTTCAAAGTAGGTCAAAGTCCAAGGTCAAGGTCACAAGGTCCAAGGTCATGGTCAAATGTGAAACGTCTTGGTAAGATGTGTCCATGTGTGAAATACCAAGGCTGTATGTGTAATAGCACATAAGATATAGGCCCAGTTTATTTTTTTTAAAAGTAGGTCAAACTCCAAGGTCAAGGCCACATGGTCCAAGGTCATAGTCGTATGTGATAGGTCTAAGTCGGAGGTTTCCATGTGTCAAATATCAAGGCTGTATGTGTAAATGGACATGATATATCGGCCAGGTTAAAGTTTTTTTTTAAAGTAGGTCAAACTCCAAGGTCAAGCTCACAAAGTCCAAGGTCATGGTCAATTGTGAAAGGTCTTGGTAAGATGTGTCCATGTGTGAAATATCAAGGCTGTATTTGTAAAAGGTCATGAGATATATGCCGGGTTTAATTTTTTTTAAAGTAGGTCAAACTCCAAGGTCAAGGTCACAAGGTCCAAGGTCATGGTTAAATGTGAACGATGTTGATAGGAGGTATCTATGTGCGAGATATCAAGGCTGTATGTGTAAAAGGACACGAGATATAGGCAAGGTTAAGAATTAAGTGTAAAAATCAACAAAGGGCAATAACTCCAAGAATTTGATTGGCAGAGTTACGGTTCTTGTGCACTGCACCTCTCCATAATGATATCTATTCACCTGTAAAGTTTCATGATTCTACCTTACATATTTTTTGAGTTGTGCTCCGGACAAGAATCAAGTTATAAAATCAACAAAGGGCAATAACTCACAAAAGTTGATCGGCAGAGTTACGGTTCTTGTGCACTGCACCTCTCCATAATGAGATCTATCCACCTGTAAAGTTTCATGATTCTACCTTACATACTTTTTGAGTTATGCACCGGACAATAATCAAGTTTGAAAATCAACAAAGGGCAATAACCCAAAAAATATGATCAGCAGAGTTACGGTTCTTGTGCACTGCACCTCTCCATAATGAGATCTATCCACCTGTAAAGTTTCATGATTCTACCTAACATAATTTTTGAGTTATGCTCCGGACAAGAATCAAGTTATAAAATCAACAAAGGGCAATAACTCAAAAAATTTGATCAGCAGAGTTACGGTTCTTGTGCACTGCACCTCTCCATAATGAGATCTATCCACCTGTAAAGTTTCATGATTGTACCTTACAAACTTTTTGAGTTATGCTCCGGACAAGAATCAAGTTATAAAATCAACAAAGGGCAATAACTCAAAAAATTTGATCGGCAGAGTTACGGTTCTTGTGCACTGCACCTCTCCATAATGAGATCTATCCACCTATGAAGTTTCATGACTCTACCTTTAATACTTTTTGAGTTATGCTCCGGACAAGGTTTGGTCTACGGACAGACCGACCGACCGACCGACCGACCGACCGACCGACCGACCGACCGACCGACCGACCTTCCGACCGACCGACCGACCGACCGACCGACCGACCGACACTTGCAAAACAATATACCCCCATTTTCTTCGAAAGGGGGCATAATTAATTTTCCCCAATTTAACAAGTTTTCATGTATAGGCTCAATTTTACAAGATGAAAGATGATAATTATATTGCTTTTCTACCAATCTCTTATATATGATACTGAGTTAGATCTACATATTTAGGCTATGAAAAAAACTTGCTCAAAAAATGAAAAAGCCAGCGTTATATACATTCAAAGACAACTAGCCTCAGAAGCAACTCCTCAATACCTTGTTTAAATTTGGCTCAGTATTGGAGTAGCATCATAATTATGCAGTTAACACATAAACAAATATACTTAATTATGATATTTACTAGGTTACACTGATGGACTTTTTTTGTTTACAAAGAACCGATTGTACAATCGATAATCAATCGGTTGTGACTTTCCGATTATCGATAGTGATTTTGCTGTCCGATATACAACACTACCAATTTGCAAAGTGGAAATATTTCTAGGTTTTGCCATATTTAATCTGTCTCAGCATCCCTTTCTACATGAAGAAATGTTGACCCATCAAGTTATACCATACCATCTTTATCAACTTTTACCCATTACCAAACAGCAAAATTTTAGGGTGGTCCAAATTCAAAGATGATGCAGACGACACTTTCAAGTGACTGAAATTGTACAATTTTGGTCTTTCTGGTAAGAAAACATTTTGGGAAATGAAGAAATTGCTTGTCACAAGCAATTTCTTCATTTTCTACAATGTTTTTGAAAGTCTTTATTCTGTGGGGCATCAAAAAGCATGTGTTGGAATGGATTTACTAAAGTATCAATGGAATGGGTCAACTTACAATTGAGCCGGGATCTGGAAAAAAGTCCCTTATAGCATTTGAGACAGCCATATTTCAAGACCACCCTGTGCCTGAGCGAAGACTGGCATACACCGATGCTGCTCTTCTATGGTTGCTACAGGTCACAAAGAAGCTATTAGAGAACAACGTGGATCCTGATCAGACTGTGCGTATGCACAGGCTGGTCTGGATCCAGGTTGTTCTCAAATGCCATAAAGGACGTTTTTCCAGATCCTGGCTCAATTACTATCTAAGACAATGTACAAACTGGATTTATACTCTACAACCTTCAGATATCTGCCCATTTAATTCTGACAAACATGAAGCCTTTATTGTCAGTTTTGTCCGGAAATGCTGTCGTAACATTTTCCAACCTTACAAACAATATAGATCTACTTTTGCAAAACTAAAATGGCATACGAAAATGAAAACGGTTGTTGTATTTGAATCCAATTTGCACATGATGATCTTAACAAGTCTCTGTCTAATTCATACTTTCTCATATATTCAGTTAGTTCCGAACTGTGTTTTAATTATTATTATTTTATTTTAACAACACAAATGCGAATATCAAACTAAATGTAAAGGTGTCCAAGTACAAGAATTAGTGAAGAACAAGCAAAAAGAAAGACTTTCAACAATATTCTTGAACTTTTCACATCTTTATGAGATGATCTAAATACTCAAAATAGAAAGTGGAGAACAAATTTCAATGTTTGATCAAGATTTGCATTGAAATCCAAAAGTGCAATGTACCGGTAAACAAAAACAAGTCATTTTTAAAATGTGTAGAGCAAAATGTGGTTTCATTGTAAAAGTATTGTAAGTGCAAAGGAATTATAGACACTTGCAACATTTTACATGTATCCCTCACAACAAAGTTGAAGTAAAATTAGACAGAGATTTTGAAACTATAATCAAGGTTTGGGGGATAAAGAATAACCTTTTCCCAAACATGACCTGGTTTCGACATTTGGGAAAACATTAAGAGAAAAGAAGGCATTACTGATAAACAGCAACATTCTTTTCTTTCGATTTTTACTATGCTATACTACTTTTGATCAAATGATTTGTCATCTGCAATTTTCAAATTCGACCATACCAATTGTTTGGGTAAAGGTTAGAGCTGCATGCAGACAACACATAAAGGTTATATAAAACAGTGAACAGGGACAAACAACAATGTGAAATATGTTAACAACAGTGAAACATGCCTTCCTTAACAACATAATGAACTATTGTGGGATACTTGTGGCTAAATAACTCTGAATATCCCACACAGGGTTAATATTGCAATTCCGTTCTTTTCCAAACTATACAAGGTTTTGATGTCCCTTGTGAAAAAGGTTCAAGAAAACTTCCAATCAAAACAAGATTCAGCATTTTTGCACTAACATTTTCAAAAGCTTCAAAAGGTGTCACTGTTTTGGAAAGGGTTACTGGAATTTATTGAAAATACTTAAGAGAATATTTAGAGAATGTATTTTCTCCTTTTGACTAAAAATATTCTGCACTAAATAAGTCATAGGAAATGCTACAAAAGTTTTGTAAGTGCATATCTAAACCCTGTCCAAAATAAGACCTTGTTTTGACTTCCTGTAAAGAAAAGGCTTAGAAATACATTGAGGCAAAAGGAGAAAATGTATAACCAGCATTTTCTCTTTTTGCCTCAATATTTTTTTAGCTACATTGTACACATATCCTATCTGTTCAAACACCCATTTTTCGGTTTGCAGCAGCTTTCACCATACACCTCATCTTCGCAAGCCAAGGGTGACATCTACAACGTAACGTCGTTTCTGTATTCACCCTTGGCGGATTTAGTCCGATTTTCTTGGTCTCCTGGAAAGCGTTTTCATTGGTTCCAGGGAGGTCTCGCTAGAACCAATCAGATTGTCGACTGATACATTTGTTATGAGTAACAAAATCATGACAACGGGCGGGAAAAAGCATTGCATTTGCAACTCAAAAACGCGAAGATGGGCGATTTTTCCTAAGAACTTCACTGCAATAGACAGGAATTCCCTAACTTTAATCGACGAATTATTATACTTTCGACAATTCGACCAAAAAAGCAGCTAACTTTTACATAATCCGCATGACGTATGACGCGAAAGACAACGCGCGTTAATGACATCATCAATAATGGACGTAAACAACCAGCAGAACAACCGCTAGGCGGCGCTTCGCGATTTCAAGAAAATCGGACTAAATCCGCCAAGGGTGAATACAAACGTAGGTGGGTTCAACCTTGGCTAGCGAAGATGCATACACCTCAGCTGTTTGGGAAAGGATTAATAAACATGGACTTACAAACAATGTTGCACTAGACTCTAGATGTACTTTATCATTAGAAAATATTCAAGTACAGATATTCAATTTCATTTAGGGACAAAAACTTGATTGTGTCAATACATATTATACCAATAACTGGAGTATAGTACAATGGTGTTATTGTATTGTGAATATTTGATGTTGTAGATCAGGAGATACTTTTATCCTTTCCAATACAATCTCCGATTTTGACTCCTTTACTAACTTTCCCTTACAAAACAGTCTTAACTGTTCTTATTTGAAAGGAGCTACGGACGACAGAATGGATGTTGATAAAGATAGGATTTGTGCATAATATAGCAAAGAAAATATTGAGGCAATCAATTTAAGTAGAAAATACTGGATATCAGCATTTTCTTCTTACGTCTTATCATTTTCTTTCGCCTTTTTGACTAGGCTCATCAAAGTTGTGTCTTCTTTAGGAAAGGGTTGCAAAATCCTTGCTTTTTTCTTTATTACAAGTACTTCATCATCTGAAATACCTTTGTAACTAGACCAACCCAACACAATGTTGCTAGGAAAAGTCCACAAGTTTTGAATTTTGTAATCATTGAATGAAAAAATGCTTATAGCAAGGAATTTCTCGTCTTTACCCTTTATATCTTCTACAACATGGAATACGAAATTCAACTTTCCACTTCAATTTTTTTCTGCCTGTGCAAATCTTTACAAATTGGATAAGGAAACACATGTTGTTTGGTAAAATATCAAATAAGCAGAAAGCATGATATCTAGCTCTCTGTATGTATTGATTTTGTTGGAAGCTGTATGAATAGATATTGTGTGGGCAGGTAACAGATTGCAAAATATATAGACTTATCAAACCCTTTCCGAAACATTGAGACCTGTCCCTGGTTTCTCAAAAAACTTAATTACATACTCATGAGTGCATGCTCAACTTCAATTGAATACCAATCAACGTTGATTGGCATTCAATTGAAGTTCGCGTGGATTTCGTGTGATTTCAGCATGGAGCTCAGATTTGAGTCTGAGAACGTACTTAAGACTTTTCGAGAAACCAGGGCCTGGTTTTGGTGCCCCAAAAAGAAAAGGCTTGGGGAAACATCGAGGCAAAAGAAGAAAATGCTGGTCATCAGCATTTTCTCCTATTGTCTCAATATTTTCTGTACTATTGTGTACATTAATCCCTTCTAAATCAATTTCCATTGTGTTAACTACAGCAGATTTCAAATTGGGCTAGTCTAAAATTGTGGAAGGGTTCATCGAAACATTTTCTAGTCAGTCCTTTTCTTCCTGTAGGATATATTCAAAGCAAGTTATTGTTAACTTTCCCATAATATTTCATACAGGGTTGAATTGGTCTTATTACCACATTTTACAAATATTTTTGATTCATTAGTTTTAATGATGAAGATCTCCATGGAAACATACAAGTATGACAAAATAGGCACTGCTGTGTACAGATACTATTATCAATGTTGCTATCTTACTGACAATAAATAAATCTACATTTTGAACATAATGTCAGACATTGTCATGATTTTCTGAAGGAAAGTATTGTATTTTTATTCTATTTTATGAGGAGTTGTAAATCAGAACATGCATCAGTAAGCCGTTTTAGTGATCATTTAAGTAATGTGATCATTATCATTAAATTGATCGTTATCTACGCTCCACTAGTGCATGGGTAATGATGTTTTAAGGATGTGCAAAAGTTGAAATATTCTGTAGGTGAAATTCAGAAAGAGTTAAACCTAGCTCATATGACAGAAGTTTATAATGAGACAAGACAGAACTAATGACAATGGTTTGCCATCATTGTTCTTATATTCAAAATCATCTTAACTTTTGTACAATAGGACCATTCTGGCAACAATAAAGCATGAAACCTTTCCTTGGAGAAAGATGCAATATTACAGAGGAGTTTGATGCTTTAAAATAGTCTGATTAATTAACCCATTACCAGACGACAAAATTTTAGAATTGTCTAAATTCAAAGACAATGTGGATGACATTTTCAAGAGAATAAAATGTTGCCATTTTGAACTTTCTGGGTAGAAATCAATGTGGGAAATGAAGAAATTGCTTGTCACAACCAATTTCTCCATTTTCCACAATATTTTCGAAAGTCATTATCTTGAGGGCGTCAAACAGTATCATAGTGTGGTAATGGATTAAGTCAATAGCAGCCTTCAATTTGGACTAGTAAAATATCCATTATGAAGTAGGCTTCACAATGCTTGTTTACTGATTAAGCATGGGTGATTACTTTTGTATGTACATCTATCAGTATTACAACAAGTAGAAAGAAATTCTTCATTTAGAGATAAAAACTCGGATATCTGTTTTTAATTGTGTAGATCTACAATTATTTTTATTTTTCATCATTTCATACTATCATACAATAATTTATTGTTCAAACTGAGTGTTTTTCAACATGCTTGTGGCATATTGATAAATTGTAATATATAAGGAAATTGGTTTATCATAAAAAATTCATGCACTGACATTTACATATGTTTAAACTCAAAATTGGTAATTGAACTTTTCCCAGACAATATAAACTTAGACTCTGCTTATTTCTATCTAACACCATTCAAGAAAAATGCTTAAAAACAAGAGGACCATGATGGTCCTTAATCGCTCACCTGAACTGAGATTCACAAGGTGAGAAATGATAGCATCCTGTCCCATGATATCTAAAAGAGCATTATATTTTTCAATAGTCTTCATCCTTGTGACTAGACAAACACTCTGAACATGTTTCATGAAGATAGGACAAAAATTGTAGCATCTACATTACCAACAAGGATTTTGTCTTTAAGGTCCCTTTTCCATGACATCCAACAGAACATTCCCACTGTCAATAGATTAATCCTTGTGACTAGAGAAATAATCTGACTAAATTTCATGAATATTGAGCCAAAATTATTGTCTCTATAGCGCTAACAAGGATTTTGTCATTAAGGCCCCTTTTCCCATGCTATCCCATAGAACATTCCTATTTTCCTCAGAGTTCATCGGTGTGACTAGACAAACACAAGTTTCATGAAGATTGGACCAAAATTTTTGCCTCTAACAAGGATTTTGTCATTAAGGCCCCTTTTCCCATGATATCGACTGGCATATTCCAATTTCTTATAGGGTTTATCCTTGTGACTAAAACAAACATTCTTTTAGTTTCATGAAGACTAGGCCAAAACTGTTACTTCTAGAGTGTTAACAAGATTTTGTCATAAAGGCCCCTTTTCCCATGATATCAAAATGGAACATTCAGATTGTTGATAAGCTTTATCATTATGATTAGACAAATATTCTGATCAATTTTAACAAAGATTAGGCCAAAATTATGGCCTCTAAAGTGCAAACACAGATTTTGTCATTATGGCCCATTTTCCCATGGTATCCAAAGAAATATTCAATATTTCAATTCTCTGTGACTACACAAACATTCTGACCAATTTTTATGAACATTGGGCCAAAATTGTAGCCTGTACAATGCTAACAAGAATTTTGTCTTTCAGGCCCCTTTTCCCATGATATCAATGAGAAGGTTCCAATTATCAACAGAGTTCACCCCATATAAACCCCAAAAATCAACAACATAGGGCCCTATGAAAAAATTCCGTTTTGAGATGAAAAGGTTTTCCAAGTCAAAGATCAAAATGTTAGAGATCTAACTCTTAACCCCTATATAAACCCCTAGAATCAACAACACAGGGCCCTTTTTTCATTGCAAATGATTTGGTAAAGAGTTAAAGAGAATATATTAGTTGCAAAATATAAGCAAGTCTGATTATAAATCCAAAGACTAGAGATTCAAATAGGAGAGGTTAAGGGATTTCTAAATTGCAAAATATCTTTCAATGTTTATCAAACCCTGTGATGTGGGTATTCATTTGAATGATCTAATCAAAACTATTTAAATGAGTACCAACAACAAAGGATAGCTTAAATAACAAATAGAATGTATTTACCCCCTTTTACATGCAGCTCCCCTTTCTGGCGGAGTTTGTGTAAACAATTCCGGTCTTTTGTTTATTTAATAGGATTAGACATTTCCCCAGTGGGGGATCAAAACCTCATAACTCCAGCTTTGTCAAGCTGTAGTTACGAAGTTTTGACTCCCACTAACCATATGTTACCTGTTTGATTTTTTAAAGAATTTTCTTAGGATTTCTAAAGTCTGACACTGCCACACCCACATTTTTTGACAAATCTTAAAATTTGTGGACAAATTACCAAAAGAGTCACTAAAAGAACATTCCTGCCAAGTTTGGTTCAAATTGGCCCAATGGTTGATTTTTAAAGAATTTTCTTACGATTTATAAGCCCCGCCCTGCCACGCCCACATTCTTCGACCAATCAAAAATTTGTGAACAAGTTTTGAAAAGGGTCACCTCAGGAACATTCCTGCCAAGTTTGGTCACAATTGGCCAAATGGTTCTGGAGGAGAAGATGTTTAAAGAAATTGTGGACGGACGGACGGACGGACGGACGGACAGACGGACGGACGGACGGACGACGGACGGTGAGCGACCACAATAGCTCACCTTGAGCACTTTGTGCTCAGGTGAGCTAAAAACATTGTGGAAAATAAAAAAATGCTTTTAACAAGCAATTTCTTCATTTACCACTATCTTTTCTATCCAGAAAGGCCAAAAAATGTGATACTTTGTTCACTCAAAATTGTCATCTGCAACATATTTGAATTTTGGATCACCACAAAGTTTTGCTGTTTGGGAAAGGTTTAACCAATTAGGATGATTAATAAGCACTGAAAAGCCATAAAACTTGGATCATGTGATTCATTGCAAAACTCTAATAAAATAGACAATTTACAATAGTTATATAATAGGACAAACCAATACCAATTTATGACAAAAATGCTTTCAAAAGCACCAAGGGTAAAGAAGAAAGTAATGATAACAAGCTTTCTATCGTTTCTATCAATTTGATAGTCTTTAAATTATTTCAATATTAATATGTCCATTTTGCATTGGTCATTAGTGAGGGCTTCAGATCATACATACAAAACACATACAAAAGCTTCATTATATGCAAAGTTCTATTCTATTTTGTTTTCAATTTCTTGTTTCTATGGTTACATACCATAAGTCCAGTCTGAGGCACGGTTCCGCTGGGACGGATTTTACCCACAAGGCTTTGCAACTTCTGGAGCTGACTCAACAACGACCTGAAAAACAGATATATTCAAATTAACCCAGTACCAGACGGCAAAATTTTAGTCTTGTCAAAACTCAAAGAAGTTGCAGATGACAATTCAAGTAAATTGAATTCTTCATTTTTAGATCTTTCAGGGAAGAAAACATTGTGGGAAATGAAGAAATTGCTTGTCAAAAAGGCATCACTGTTTGGGAATGAGTTGAAATGTGACAGTGAAATGTGACAGTGAAGTCTTTCTGTATCTCACAGAGACAAACAAAAATTTCAGTATTGGAAATGGGAGTATTCCTGACAACAATTTGTTCTTTCTTTAATGTACAACTGATGGAAATATTTCATTACAAAATAATTATTTACTTTTTATTCTGGGTGTTGCATGCAATTACTTGATTACAAAGCACTTTAAATGACAACATACAATGAAAATCATGGCAAGGTAACATATTTCACAGACAAATTGACAAAAGCAATTAATACCCAGCCCATTAACAATACATTTTCTAGTGATATTTTTGCATGATAGATGAAAATATTTTTTCTGGAAAAATTGTCATGATAGATGATTTAACTCTTTCCTAAACAATGAAGCCTTTTTATACAAATACAGAAAGTTTATGCCAAATTAAGTCTTATCACGGTCCACTCTTTTCTCTTACAGTTGCCATTACTCATGAAGAAGCTATTAGAGAATAACATGGATCTTGACCAGACTGTGCACTGGATCCATGTTAGTCTCAAATTCCATTAGGGCCATTTTACAAGATCCCATCTCATTTGCAAAGTAAACCTTTCCTAAACAATACCCCTGGTTTTCAAGTCCCTTAAAGAATAGGCTTGAGAAAATATTGAGGCAAAAAAAGAAAATGCTGATAATCAGCATTTTCTCCTTTTGCCTCAATATTTTCTTTGCTATATCATACTTAAATTCTTTCTTTAACAACATTAATTTTGTCGTCTGCAGTAACTTTCAAAAAGGACCATCCTAAAATTTTAGTCGTTTGACCAGGGATGACCAACCTACCTATTACTGTTCTCTAGTGTGTCCACTTTCTTTCTGAGGTCATTGTTTTCTTGTGAGAAGGATTCAACTCTGAAATATAAATGATATCAGGCTCATCTACCCATTCATCTAGAAATATGAAATACAATAAGTCAGATTACCTCTAAAATTGTAAAACTATAAAATATATCCACAATCTTCATATGGCCAAGTGCAAATAAGCATTCAAAATTTATGTTCCAGCAAACAGCAAATTATTTTGAAAACATCTGTACCAGTATCATCAAAATAGGTTAGTTTTCTGAAATAAGGATGCATTTTCTAATTTTGCTGAAAATTTCAGACAAATTGGTCGAGTCGTTCAAAAGATATAAAAGATTGAATATCGCAAAAAGGCCAAAAAAACAGCTTTTTTGTGTGACATTGATCAAAAATGCATTTTTGTTTTTTAAATATTTTTTTTTATTAAGCAATAAATAGGATGTTGGTCTTTAAATTTCTCATCTAGAGCCAGTTTCTGAAGAAAAAACAAACACAATTTGTCAAAAATCAAGAAATTCTTTGTTTTTGCGAAATTTTTAAAAAACGCCCAAAATGGGCCAAAAATCCAAAATCTGGGTATTTCACTGTAGGTGGATGCCACAACCACAAGGAAAGTGGTTCATGAGATATTATAACACACATGCATGGTGGAAAGGATGTAGTTTCTGATTTACATCACTTTTTTCTTTTTGATTTCATGTCAAAATTTTGGTAGTCTTTTTCTTTTAACAAAATTTTGTCCCAACAGTAACGGTTGCCACCCTGCCTTTGTTTTTTGATAGCTATTATCATTATACAGATAATTTCTGGCATCATTCACAGCCCCAATTTTTCCCGAATGGTTGTCAAACACTTTCCATTTTCATACTTTGTTGTATCTACATATTTACAGCAAGCACATCAAAGAGAAACAATGTCCCAACAGTAACGGAAAATGTCCCAACAGTAACGGTTACATTCTTGATAAGCTGCTCTTGTCTAGTAGACTATATAAGATGTTTCTTAGCTGTCCTGTGAAACTTCAAGACATCCATGATAAGTTGATACTAGCATTACAAGTTAAATATCAAATGAGCCAAACGTTTCAGGGGTTCGAAGTCAGGCCTTAATAGAATGGCTTCTGAAAGTTTATTGTCCAAGCTATAAATTGATTCTTTTTAAATGACAGTATGCATTAAACTTATTAAATTTAATCTGTAAGACTCTGAGAACAAAAAACAAGTGACTAAGAATGACTGCATAAACCTTACTGTAATAAATGCATGCCTAAATTGATTAAATGGCTGCCGTTACTGTTGGGACAAATTTCCAGACAATTTAATTCAAGGAGCTACTCGGTGAAAAAATGGTTTCATTAGTTTTCAAGAAGATTTGGCAAGCCAAGAAACCTTTCTCAAGCTACAAAGTGCATTAAAAGACTCAAATTGTTTGAACATTACTGAAAAAATTAAACACTGATAAAATTCTATTGGACCTACAGAATGCTGAATGGCAAGCAATTTTACAATTTATGATACACATGTATTCTTGATCTCATTAACAAGATATGTCTCATATACATGTAGCAATTGATATAATCTAAATTTGATAGATAAGATAGGAACTTCTTCCACTTTTTATTGTGTATACCTCAACTAAATGCAGATTTGCCCAAGTCAAAAATGATACTTTTTTACTAAGTTATTTAACCACTGAAACTTTGTATCTTTGGAACCTAAACATAGCATTTAAAAGGGGTTGAAATAAAATGCCATGCATGTATCCTAAGAAAAAATACAATATACTTGTTCATGTTTGAAGGTGAGTTATAAAGCTCATACGATCAATCATCATATATTATAATTTGATATACGTATAAGATACAAAATATCCATTATATAGACAAAAATTAGTTTGCACATGTATTTTAAATTTTACTCTTTGGAGATGTCGAAAATGGCAAAAAGTCATGAGATAGTCATTTAAACAATTTTGTTTTACCTTAATATACATTCACGTAGCCACTAATGACTATATAATAATACATAATAGTACTACCATACACAATTTATCAGCCCTGCAAGAGTTTTAATCAGATACTGTCTTACAGAATATACAGATAATACACCAAGAACAACAATTTCATAGGTGAAGTTTAATTTGAATGAATGTATAAGCATATATTTATTCATTCATAAGTTGGTATTCTTTATCAATTTACACGTAGTGGATTGTTTTAACATTTTCAGTTTGATTTTACTTTACAAGTATATACTGAAAATGCTGTAGTAACTTTCAAGTCATGAATAATTGGTCAACCAGTGCAGTCCGTTATTTTCTTGTCATTGTGAGAACAAATTTTGTCTGGCATTAGCAGATCTATTAGAATGAATAGCACTATTTAATACATGGTTTACGATAATTTTGACCCCTCCTATTGAAAACAGGGTTAATGAAGTGAGTTGGAAGATGTATTTAGTTATCACTATTGATTTAAATATTTTGGCTGGGAGAAAACCGTTACTGTTGGGACATACTTTAGTTTGAAGTTAATCTGTGGAAAATTGCCTGGAATCCAGTAAATTTTCTTTAAATGAAACTATGCCCTTCTTTACCTGTTTCAATGTGTTTCTTATACAATTAACCATTTTTAAGGTAGCTACACCATCAGCGAGTTGACTATTTGGCTTTGAGCACTCACATGATGATGAAATACATGTAAACCAGATTTTTTTTATCTTCCTGTGAAATCAATGCTTAGTTATCCTATCTAAACACCAAGATGATAAATCCCATTTATTAGTAGCCTTTTTAAAATGTTATACGGCTCTAAATACATGGAAGCTATTGGTGTCCCAACAGTAACGGCAAATCCGTTCATTTTTAAATCGCATATTACAATGTAACAACACGAACTATTGAATTAATTCTTGTTTTTTATTATTGAGTTAAGATGTCTTTTTATTTTCAAATTATTTCATTAGACATATGTTGCTTTATCTTCACTGAATATAAATAAATTCAAGTATGTTTTCAAAACTCATTACTTTTCAAAGCATTTATTTTAATATTTTTCTCAAAAAATCAAATGAAATGGACAAAAAAATGGGTAAAAAGTTTGTATATGACATTGGCTTACTATGAAACAAAATATAATTGACAGTCCTCTGAGAAAAAATACTTTTTTTGTTCCTTATAAAACCAATAAAAAATGAAAAATATGCCCCAAATATTATAAATAAAGCCAAAATAATTTTTACATCAGACTTAATTTCCTCAAAAACATAACTTTTTTGCAAAGTTGAACATATATGCTACCATAAAAAACAACTGAAACATACAAAAACAAAAGTTCATTTTTGGACATTTTGTCACACCTTATTTGCACTTGGCCATATGGGTGATTTCTGCTATTGTATGCAATCATGCTTCATTATTCCGTGACTTAGGTTAAACTTGTTTGAGGTTTGAAGCCTCCTTAACCTTTCCCAAACAAGAACTAGTTTTGACGTCCCTAATACAAAAGGCTTGGGAAAACATTGAGACAAAAGAAGAAACTGCTGATAACCAGCAGTTTCTACTTTTGTCTCAATATTTTCTCAGCTATATTGTACACAAATCCAAGCTTGATCATCATACATTTTGTCATCTGCAGCAGCTTTTCAAATATGACCACCCTAAAATTGTCTCGTTTAGGAAAGGGTTAACAGAATCTCAGGCATACTACACAGCTGGAGGACCTTATTTTTGACTTCAAGTATTTTCTCATCCAGAACGACCAGAACAACCTTTCCAAGCCTCCTGCTTGTCACCAAAAATACTGGTGGGGTTACTGTTTTTCTATTATCCACCAACTGGTGAGATGCAAACGTGGGATAGGAAATTCATTGCGACTGAACCAAATAACTCATGATCTTAGCGACAGATGCATGAACTACTGCCCAATGACTGTGGTACATATCAATGTGGGAGCATAAACTATATTTACCCTTCCCCAAACAACAAAATTTTGGACAGTTCCAATTTCAAAGGTGTTGCAGCCAATAGTTTCAAGTTGATGAAATTTATCAAATCTTCGCATTTTGGGGTAGAAAACATTGTGGATAATGAAGAAATTGCTTGTTACAAGCAATTTCTTCATAATCCAAAATGTTTTCCGCAGTATTTTCTTTGAGGGACGTCAAAAAGCGTCAATGTTTAGGAATGCATTAAATACCCACCTTTTCTCTAATGCTTCAAGATACTCTTTTTTCTTCCGTCTGCTCTCCTGAGCTGAGATCTAGAAATAGGAAATGTGAGTAACTATGAATGTTAACCTTCATCATTTCAACTTTACATGTAAATGGCTTTAAAAATATCAACATTACCCACAGTAGAAACATCATTAAGGGTAAAACCATCATCAGATGACAAACTGAACTATTCAAATTTGAAAGGTGTTACAGACAACAATTTCAAGTTGATAAATTTTTAAAAATCTTTGCATTTTGGGTTAGAAAATATTGTGGAAAATGAAGAAGTTGCTTGTCACACACAATTTCTTCATTTCCCCTCATGTTTTACAAAGCCTTTACTTTGTGGGGAGCCCAAAAGGTGCCGCTATGTGGTAATGGGTTGAATAAACAATTAATAACAAAAGGTAGAAGGACCAACACAAAGGGTCTTTTATAGTAAAGGTCATTATATGAATTGATGAAATTAAATCTTTCCTTTACATAGAAAGCCAAAATCTCAAATTCTATCCTTCTAGATCAAATTTTCTAAAACCAAGGGGGTTCAGTTGATACAAACAATTATAATTGTAAGAGCATACAAAGATACTAGCATTTAAGACAGTTTTGCAATTAACCACTATATACTGCCTCACAAAAGAAAGATAGAATAAACAAATTAACCCTATCACTTATAATAATTGATATCGACATCTCTTTTTTTATTCAAAAGCTGCTGTAGATGAATGTGTGTTGAAATCTTGGCTTGTATTCAATATAACACAAAAGCAAGGACTTGGTTGCAAAACCCTTAATTCATTATTTACTGAACAAGCACTAATGAGCGTTACTACAGAAGGATAAAGTGTATCCAAAATCAATAAGGTTGAAATTTAACCTAGCAACCATGACTTTCACATTTTATCTAACATTTTCTGAAGCTGGAATTCGAAATCTTATCCAACTAACTTTTTACCCCTATTTGAATGAGAACACCCAAGTAAGAAACAGAAGAAAATGCTGGTCACAATACTTCTTTCCAATCAATGTTTCCTGAACCTTGGTTTCAGGATATAAATTTCAAAACCAAACCTAATTCAAGAAAGGGTTGACAACATGTATCATGATATAATTCACACTGTATGTTATAAAGCATTATTTTACATACAAATTATCTTGCTAACAGTGAATGCTCATTTAATATGCATGACATGCTAGAGTAAAGATATTTGGCCTAGTAATAATAATAATGCCTTATTATTATTTTATGCAAGTTCTAAAATAGTCAGTCTATTTGGCCTTTATCAAAGACAGTTTCTTCATTATATCAACAGATTGGTAGATTCATTGGAGTTTTAAAAGATTAGTTCGAAATAATCAACAGAATGAATTGAGTTTTACATGGTTTTATCTTTTTCCTCAAAACTTCATATTCTGTAAAGTGTAATACTCCTATCTTTATAAATATCCATGTTTTTGTAGGTTCCAGTTTTAAAATTGGTCTGAATTTTTGCTCTTTGGGAAAGAGTTAAAGTAGTAAACAGCATATTATCACAAACTATCTTTTGATTCGTAAATGAGATATAGATCTATCTAGTCCACTGTTGTAAATATAGCCGAAAAAGCAATTTAACTTCGATCTTACAATAGGCGAGTGTTAAAATTTATTATTGAATTTATAATTAACCCTTTCCCAAACAGCAAAATTTGAGGATGATCCACTTCAAAAACTGCCACAAATGACAAAATGGATGTTATTAAACATAGGATTTGTGTAAAATATGGTACAGAAAATATTGAGACAAAAGTAGAAACTGCTGGTTATCAGCAGTTTCTTCTTTTGTTTCAATGTTTTCCCAAGTCAGTCCTATTAGGGACGTCAAAACCAGGTCTTGTTTGGGAAAGGGTTAACAGAATAATGGAATATGTACTATAGCCTTATTGTTGGACTTCAAGCTAAAAGTTGAGCTTCTGATGTCAAATATTGATTACACCTTTTTCACAGTAAAAATGATCACTGTATAAGGACTATTCAAAATTATTCCTATGTTTACCTTATTTTTAATCTTGCGTCTAATTTTCTTCAGATTTTTCTCCTCCTGTTTTGTAAGTGGCAGTTTGGATGGTATTGGGTAGCCCTCGGATATCAGCGTCCGTTTTTCTTCCTCCGTGAGGACCAGAACGCCCGATGTTGGGATTTGTTGGAACACTATGTCCACATTGTCACTCTGCAAATAACAAATCAAAATGGAATAAGCAAATGGGCAACTGCTTTAAGAAATGGCATTGAAAATTAAAATCTATTGAAAATTGCTAGGAAAAAATATTTGGTTGTGAAACACCAATGCTCCCGTAAAGGCAATTTTCTTGAAATATTTGCTACAAACTGGAAATTGACCAATATTTACATGCCCCAAAATTTAAAGTGCAGGGCCATACCAAGGATAGAAAGCTGACTTTCTGGAACTTACAATCTAAAGTAAAATCCTACACATGCTCATTGAATTTGTTTAACCCTTTCCCAAACGGCAAGATTTTAGGGTAATCTGCTTCAAAAACTGCCAAAAATTACAAAATGGATGTTATAAAAGATAGGATTTGTGTAAAATATGTCCCAGAAAATATTGAGGCAAAAGGAGAAACTGCTGGTTATCAGCAGTTTCTTCTTTTGTCTCAATGTTTTCCCTAGCCTATTCTATTAGGGTCGTCAAAACCAGGTCTTGTTTGGGAAAGGGTTAATTTCCTCATTTTGGCAGTAAACTTATAAATTGATATCAAGATTTAAGACAAAATTAAAATCATACAAATTATGAATAAAGGTTGAAATACTGGATAATATTTCGCTGCTTTTCTACAAAAACCTCATAACTGCAGCTTAAAACAAGCTGCAGTTACGAGGTTTTCGTAGAAAAGCAACAATTTACAGAAAGTCTGCCTACCTGACTAGATGAGTATAGGGAATGAGTATAATGTCGTGATGATGAACTCGTCGGCGACAACGACGAATATGATGCTGATGATCGCGCGTATGGAAGATGTCTGACGGGGCTGGAGGGTGCGGATCTCTGGGGACTGGGGCAGCTATCACTATCACTGTTACTGCTGCTCGGGGGTGTGGGGGGTAGCACTATAGAGTCTATGTTCACTGTAAATATACAGAAATATGATTTACGACAATGCGCCGAGAGAAAAGATGGAGGCAACTTACATAGAGAAACAACTAAACACCACTTGGTCTTCTGCATCATTAGAACAGTATTTTTGCCAATTGGATGAGGGTTCAATTTTAAGTTGAGTTACAAAAAATGCTAAATATTGAACCTTTGTGTGTACTTAAAAGCTACAAAATGTTTTAACAATACCCATTCTCACCTGGGGTTGACCTCAATAGCGTAAGTTGAAAGTGTTAAACCAATAAATACCAATTATGTAGAATTGATTTGATGAATTATTCACATGCCCTCAAAAACAATCAGTCTTATCCAGCACATATATAATTTACCGCATCATAAAATACGCCTTCACAATTTTGTGAGTGGCAAAGTTTTGGACTTCAATGATGATGATGAATGAATTTAAAATGTCGCAGGTGACAAAATTGCTATAAAAGCATTGAGGGAAAAGGAGAAATTGCTGGTCTCATGCTTGGTTTCGATGTCTTCAACAGACAAGATTTGGGAAAGCATTGTGGGAAAAGGAAATGCTGATGACCAGCAGTTTCTCACCTGCCCTCAATGCTTTCTATACTATTATGTCCAAACAGCATGCTTTTCTTGCATTTACCCCTTCCCAAACAAGACCTTGTTTTGACGTCCCTAAAAGAATAGGCTTGGGAAAACATTGAGACAAAAGAAGAAACTGCTGATAATCAGCAGTTTCTCCTTTTATTTCAATATTTTCTGTGCTATACCATACACAAATCCTACCTTTATAAACATGAGTCTTGTTGTCTTCAGCAACTTTCAAATTAGAATGGTCTAAAATTTTGTTGTTTGGGAAAGGGTTAAATTTTCAAGTCTGCAACACCTGAATTTCGTCATACCAAAGCAAATTGTCATTCAGGAAAAGGTTAAATCCAAGTGAGTTCCTTTATGCATGGCAAAGGCCATATACTTTACCATTATGACCACTTTGAACCATGTCAGTACCGAGTTTTGTGTAAATAATTAAATGCATGAGGAATATATATCTTTATAATGGAATAGCTTTCTAATGATTATTTCTTTTTCTTTAACAATTACAAAGCAATTATTCGGAGAGAATATGAGTTTAACCTATGCCTGTTGCAACATTTTTTCACAAAATGACAAAGAGAAAAGACCTTAACCCTTTCCTAAACAGCAAAGATTTAGACCATACTAATTTGAGAGCTTTTGCAGGCAACAAAATGATTGTTGATAAAGATGAAATTTCCATACAACGAAACACAGGAAATATTGAGGAAGGAGAAAATGCTGAAAATGCTTTTCTTCTTTCGCCTCAATGTTTTTTTGTAAACTTTCTATGTTTGGGACATCAAAACCAGGTGTATGAATTATAATTGTACAAACTTTCAAAGATTCCAAACACTGCAAGAAAAGGAGAAAAGTTATATAATGAGAGTCACCTGTTTGATCCAGAGCATCAAAGACATCTGGAGGTTCTGTTTTTACTGTGATTTTGGGTAATACTGATCGTTCTGACAGAGTTGTCTGCCCTTGTGACGACGCCACGATGATTGTTGGTTGTTGTTTAGTGACGGTGAACGTCCGTGTTAGCACTGTGGGTGTGGCCGTCGACGTCATCTGTAGGGGGTCATGGTCAACGGGCTCCGATTTCATGATCAGGGAGTTGGTCGCAGGCTTTACTGTAAGGTCTATGGCATTGTTGTTTATCAAAATGTCTGAATCCAAATCTGAAAATAAACAATAACATGACTTTGAAAGAGATGGTTGATGTAAATTATATCAGGTCTAACACCATTTTACACATTCATATCTTGTTGGCTGGAGCACCTATCCATGAACAGAATCTGCAATTTATTTCCTCTTTTTTTCCTCACTGTTTACAAAAATCTTTCTACTATGGATAATCAAAACCAGGTCTTGGTTGAGAAAGGGTTAAACAATGAAGGATACATGTTTGCCCATATAATATTTATGGTGCATTTTCTATGCTGATCAAAATGTACTTCACTTCAATCAATAATCATTCAACATTAATCGATTTTGAACAAGAAATGTAGAGTAAATTTAGTGACAATATAAAATAAATGTTGTTTTCCCCCTCGGGGACATCAAAATTCAATGATCATAGATTCTAAATTCCAATTAAACAAAAAATACATTTGTCAGCATATCACAACTTTTCATTATTTTTCTTTGAAAAAAATATCAAAGAAATGTAATACAATGACGCTTATCATAATTACATAGAAGGTGTAAGGGTTCACAAAAATGACAATATTATTACTTGTGTAAATTTGCCTTGAGGCGATGGTAGATTTATTTCTTCTAGTTATAAGGGATATGAATTGACATGTACTGACAATAGCTAAAGGCTATTTCAAACTACTACAACCTCAATTGTACACTTTCTCAAACCACAAGAATTTGTACTCTTCCAATTTCAAAACTGCTGTAGACGACAAAATAGATGCTGAATAAAGATAGGTAGCATATATTATAACATAGCACAGAAAACATTGAGGCAAAAAGGAGAAAATGCTGGTTATCAGCATATTCTTCTTTCACCACAATGTTTTCCCAAGCCTTTTCAATTAGATGTGTCAAAAGGTGAATTTATTTGGGAAAAGGTTAATTTCAATCCTTAATGTCAACAGTTGTAATCATAATATTGAACAAGTACTTTTCAACCTTCATTGCCTCAGATCAGCTTAATTTTACAATCTTTGCGCTTATAGAGAATTTCATGGCTTTTTGTATACTATGATACTATTATTAAAATTTGACGTTTGAGGAGACAAATGATTTTTGTTATATGTCAGGAAGAATTTGAACCCACAACCCCTAGATAGATAGACAGACAGCGCTACAATTATTGAATAGCACAATTGGTAGCACTTTGGACTATCACAGACACTCATTAGGTCCAAGGTTTGACACCAGGCCGCAACAAACATTTTTTCTGACTTTTGCCTCCCACCAATGATTCATTAAAGGTAAACATGCAGGCAAGCAGTTGAGGGCTCAGAAAAGATATTGTGGTAGTGCTAGTGAAAGGAACGATAGAAATCCAAGGTGTTCTAGCCACTCATTTGACCACAGCAGTTGAAAAAGGTGTTAAACCCAGTTCAATCAACAATCCAGACTTGTCCCCCACATGTTTGATAAAGATGATGAAATATCTATCGTGACCATGTGACCCGCACCATGTGACCTACATGACCCACATGACTTCGACACTATATAGCAGGTGCTTTGATCTCACATCTTATCTGATAACGTCAAAACCGTGCGAAATGATTAAAATATTGTTACATTGGCCAAACTAATAGGATTTAAGACTTCAGCATAAATATGCTTTATATTATCATATATTTCCTTTTATAAAGGCAGTGTTCTCCACAGCTCAATAAGCTGTATCGGCTCCACTACAGCTTCATGTTAATCAGTGTAATTCCCCTACAGCTTCAAAACTACCACACAGCTTAATTTCTTCAAAATGGTTACCAAATAGAGGCATTTTGAGGTATTTCATGCCAAACACTGTTTAATAATACATTTTTGTCATTGTAAATGTAATAATTATGAGAAAAAATATAATGGGAAAAGAAGAAATTGCTCAAGATGAGCAATTTCTTCTTTTTCCATAATGTTTTCACTCACAATTATATGCTTTCAAAGTTTACCAATTCTCATATAATTTGCCACTACAGCTTCCAAATATTCTGCGGAGAACGCTGAAAGGACAGGAAGAACAGCGTGATGGCTCAGCGCAAAAGGTTGTAACTGCCTATAAGTTCATGCGCGGATCCAGAGGGGGGGTCATTTGGGTTTTGACCCCCCTGGAAAAAAATCCTGGATCCACTGGATGTTTATAGGCAGTTACAACTGTTTTGCAATGAGCCATCAAGTCTATTGTGGGAGCATTTCCTTACATCCCTCAATATTCTGTAGAGTCCACCAACATACTGAAAAGTGTCATGAAAGCTGAAACCTATACCCTAATGGTCGTAATGGAGAAAATATGCATCATTCATCTAGAAAATGCCAACACAATTTCCTTTAACAAGAAAAAATGTCTTTTGGTAAGGTGCATTATACTAAAAGTGCGTCAGAAGCATTTTCTTAAAAGTACAGAACACTTTTTGTATAAATTTCTTTTCCAAAATTGTTTATCCTACATTAAAATCCTGTTTTTAAACACATTGATAGCATGACCTTGTGATCTATGTGAACTAGAACAAATGTTTGTCAACAAAGATTTAATGTTATTTTAAGCATTAATCTATCTTGAAAGGGATTAATGAGATAGAAACGATAATGTTATTTTAATAAAGAAAGCAACAAAAACACACAATTGAAATATATTTTCACTTACGCAAGACTAAATTGTTTAATAAACAATCATTTTGCTAGAGCCAGTAACCGGACTTATCCCCTTAGGACATTTATATTTTTAAATGTATTTTGCGACTTGAACATTTCATAATGTTACACAGGTAAACCACCAAAACAAAACATGCCCTGGGTAAAGATTAATATACTTAAAGGTAAATTTCTATTGAAGTTGAGCATGTTCTCATGAGTATGTACTTTAAGTTTTTTTGAGAAACCGGGGCCTGGACTGTATGTCCATGAGTGAAATAGGGAAAACCAGCAATTTCTACTTTTCTCTCGATATTTTGTAAGCTAAAACATACATCAAATTATTTCCAGTCTGTAACTCTCTTCCAATAGGACGTTTATCCACTATTGTCATGCATGACATGCATAATTATGTTATATTTTGACTTACATATCAAACATTTCATGCATGACCAGGAGAGCATATTTTATAATGTGTTCAATCTTCTACATAATTTCATGGCCCATTAAAGGTATCATGCAATTTTCACAAAAAAAAGACTTCTACATCACTTTTGAGTGTCAACCAGTCCAAAAACTTCACAACAGTTAGGGTCATTCCATCAACATGTTCTTCATTAGCCTCAATGTTATCCGAACCCTTTTCTATAATGGACGTCAAAACAAGGTTTTGATTAGTAAAGGAATGATCCAATACAACATTATTTTCAGTTTTTAGCAGTGATGTTCAGTTGGGTTTAATAAGAAACATTTAATAATAATGTCTGGTAAATAATGTCTGGTACAGGTATCACAAATAGTTTTCAGTTACTGGTGACTTTCTACCACAAATAGTATCGACCAAGCAATAAAAGTCAAGCAATCAAATCTTTATATGTCTATCATTTCTCCTTCATTAACCTGTAATGTCCATAGATTATGGTATGATGTTTTTATCATGATGTAAACAGGATATAGATCCTAGATCTATTAGTATCTTTTTAACTTACAATTGCATTTTTTTGGTATTTCAAATTACATACTTTTTTCATAATTATGATGTCTTTACTATAATTGTAAACGGGATACAGTAGGCCCTAGTCCAACTACATTCAACCATTTCAACATTCCAGAATTTCATTTCATTTCCTTCCAAAACACATAACACAAAGCTTTAAACAAGCAGAGATGACAACGTTTGTAAAGCCATCTTGGCATGCAAAGGATTTTACTTCCATTGTGAAATCCTAGGCTTGCGCAGATGCAGGCAACCAAACTTAAGTAAATTCTGTGAAATGACCTTCTAGCAATAGGATATTGGCTTGATAAAGAAGAGGTGAGCTAAACTCTGAATCTGCCATGCACAATTATATCTGCACAGTGTTATCGTGAATGAATGCAGCAGCCAAACTGTGTTTATAGTGTTTCCAGACACAAAGCGCCCACTGAGTTTGGATAAATATTTTCTCAGACCTACTTAACGGACACCTGTCTTTATGTGTTCACAGGTTACTCACATTAATGATTATACATATGATAGAAATAAGAAGAATGGTGTTGGTTATATTCTGGACAGTGCCATAAGTACAGCTTATTCTAGTCAATGATGAACAAAGAGAATGTTATAACCTGAAATGCTTGGCTTGCTCTTAATCCATTACCACACATTGACTCTTTTTGACTCCCTACAAATTAATGGCTTTGGAAAACATTGTGGAAAATGAAGAAATTGCTTGTGACAAGCAATTTCTTCATTTCCCACAATATTTTCTACCCAAAATGACCAATCTGTTTTAAATTTCATTCACTTGAAACTGTCGTCTGCAACATCTTTGAATTTGGAGCAATCTCAAAATTTGTCATTTGGTAATGCCTATCTACAACTTCCACATGACAAGACAAGTCATTCATAGCTTGAAGGAGGACATAGTGATATATTAGTTCAACATACTACAGTCTACAAAGCTTTCAACATCAATTGTCAGTTATGTTGCCCAGAGAAAATAATTACATTAACAAGAAGAATTGCTTTCCAAAACATATTTTTTAGGTTGGTTCAAATTTAGGGTTTGCCTAAGACAAATTAATCTTACTTCAAGAAGGAAAATTCTCATTGATATCATAGGATGGAAAATATTGAGGAAAATGGAGAAAATGAAATGCTGGTAATCAGAATGTTCTTACATTTCCTCAATCTTTTCCTATGATTTAAAATTTAGCTGCAAAACAGAACGCCCATTGTTTGGGAAGGGGTTAAGACTAGTAGCCTACTATTTATCATGAAGTAGACCTAGGGGTTTACTTAATGAAACAAATTTAACCCTTTCCCAAACGGCAAAACTTTGGAATATTTCAATTTGAGATATATTGCAGACAACACCACGGAAGTTTATGCTAGTATAATTTTACACATTACCGGTATAACTCAGAAAATATTGAGACAAAAGGAGAAACTGCTGGTTATCAGCAGTTTCTTTTGTCTCATTGTTTTCACAAACCTTTTATGATAAAGACATCAAAACCAGGTCTTGTTTTGGAGAGGGTTAACCAAATGATGTGACATTTGAGGAAACAGTTTTATCTGTGTGCTGTTGACTGGCTTGACATTTATTCATATTGAAATGATTGTCATCTCATTACAACTACTGCTCCCAGCAATTCTCTACGGCTTACATGCTGTGGGATACTAAAATGTCAATTTAATCTTTATGAATATTAATTGCGAAAATACAATCATAAAATAGTCTATATTTTGTCTAAGCTTGTGTAATTTCAAATGTACATCAAAATTAATATCTTATCGATTTCTGTATGCATACTAGTAATACCTTGTACAAATACCAGTTTATGTTATCAAATAGATCTATCAAGTTGTCTAAGTTGAAGTTTGTTGTGGGCAAAACATGAAGTATTTCTGCAAAATAAACATTGACAAGTATAATAAAATGCTGGTCATTTTCTTCTTGCCATACAATATTTTCTCTAGAAGTTCTAATATCATACTTTTTAATATCTTCTGATTTGTACCAATTTCATATGTGTGTACATGGCATGTTTATATCTGTACATTCCTTTTTCCACGATGGGCCTGTTCAATTTCCACAACAAAAGAGGAAGTAGACCAATACTAAGGTACAAATTTTGTGCTGACAAAATAAATGTCTGGGTTTTCTGCCTTGGCAGGATTTCAGAATGATCTCATTACAAAAACCATGGTGGGGTAATAGTGCAGCCAGATAATCAGTTAATAATATGCACCTGATTAACCCTTTCCCAAACGACCAAATTCTACGGTGATCCACTTCAAAATCTGCCACAAATGACAAAATGGAAGTTATTAAAGATAGAATTTGTGTAAAATAGTGCATTGAAAATATTGAGACAAAAGGAGAAACTGCTGGTTATCAGCAGTTTCTTCTTTTGTCTCAATGTTTTCCCAAGCAATTTCTATTAGGGACGTCGAAACCAGGCCCCGGTTTCTCGAAAAAACTTAAGTACGTTCTCATGCTCAAATCTGAGCACCGTGCTCAAATCGCACGAAATCCACGTGAACTTCAATCGAATACCCTTCAACGTTGGAGAGTATTCCTTTGAAGTTGAGCATGTTCTCATGAGAATATACTTAAGTTTTTTTCGAGAAACCGGGGCCAGGTCTTGTTTGCGAAAGGGTTAACTTCCCAGTACTTTTGGCAGATCAAAGTCAGAACTCACTTACTGCTAAATAATCCCAACCCAAACAAATACTGGTTTAGAAGAGGAAGTGGGTAAGAGTTTGAGTTTATTGGGGTTTTACGCCGTTTTCAACTACCAGGGTCATATCGCGGCGGCTGGAGCACATACCCATGGATTCCTGTTGTTTCTCAAACCAGTACTACCACAACACCCTTACCGAGCCTCCAGCTGCTCGCCCACTTAGGTTAACGATTTCAAACCCATTGGTGGGTGACAATTTTGTCAGAAAGGGTATTAGCCGCGGCCGGGTATCGAACCCGGGACCTCTCGAATGAGGGTCAGATGCGCTACCAACTGCGCTAAGGCCGCGGCCCGGAAGTGGGTAAGAATAGAAAACACTTTGCCAAATGGCATAATTTTAAAATGTTTGAATTAAAAAGGTGTTGCCGAGGAAAAAGCTTTCATTAATTTGTGTACAAGATTTGTGCTCACGATCCATTGAGTCAGTGATAAAATAATAGGCACCAGTATATTCGTACCTCTATTGCCTTAATGTTTTCCAGGGCCTTTTCTACAACCCTAATGCACTTTCTGATTACATAAGCTTTCAGTCAAAACTCCTAAGTCTGCAAAAGCCATTAACATGTAAAAACTGTTGAGTTGCAGCAAAGATTGCAGCGCATTGGTTTTTGTGTGGGTTTTCTGTAGGTTGAATACTATGAATAGCTCTCAAAACCACATGGCAATTCACCGCTTTTCAGTTTAATAGCTATAAATTTTAATGTTGCCATGACAAAACTAAGATTCTCAATGTTTGACAGTGAAAGTTTGAGATAGCTACTAAACTATTCAATTAAGATAAATTATGTAACAGGTTCTTCACTAAAACTTGTCTGATTTCATTTTGTGTTTATCTATTGTTACACTGGATAAAGGTCTAGGGGACTCCAAAGTGCAGAAGTTATTAGTAAACAAGACTAAGTCAGAGGTAAACAGAGCAGATAAAGGTTAACACTTTCCCACAGACATCCATTAAATATTCAAATTTCAGTTTAAAATTTCAAAGTTACAATATCTATCTCTTACTGGGAGACATGCACATAAGTACACCCATTTAATGGACTGTAAAGCAATCATTATCCATTCATAAGACCATGTCATATTGTCTGAGAGCCGTTTTTAAGAGTAGCAGTGCATAGACGTTTGTATTTCTTCATGACAAATGATAAGATAGAGCAAACATAGACTTCTTAATCCTTGTCCAAATAAAATGTCAATGTAACAAACCACAGCAACTTTCCATTTCATAACATATTGCACAGCAATTACTTTTTGTCACACTAGGAAATATTTGAAACCTAGTCTTGATGGATCATCATCATGGAATATTCCCCTTGAACACAGTAAGCATACAACAAGGTCATCATGCACATATTGATATGCAGTCTCATGGTCCTTGCTCTATACTGCCTGCATTTCACCAAGAAATATTACAACACTTGTCTTGGTAGGCTGTAAACTATTATGTTGTCTATACCGTCTAGGGTTAGGGTTAGGGTTAGGCAGTATGCCTTCAGTGGTTGCAGCTTATTCACCATTACAAGGATCAATAAGTAACGGGACACAAAATTTACCTTCAATCTTTCCAATGTCGCTGAATTCTGAACTACCGAGGCTGTCGTTAACGGAGGAGTAGCTGTGTTCTGAGTTGATCCGTGGAGGCTGGGCCGCGTCTGTGATCATTTTGTCGTTGAGAACAGGATCTTCGAAGAAACTGTTAAGCCATTCGTCGTCATCTATGTAGTTTCCAGTACTCTGACAAAGACAAAACAGTACAATATGATTTTCCGCTTTTCTATCAATCAATAAAGATTCAGAAGCGCTGTTTTCAGAAAAGACAAAACATGCAGATTCACAAATAGAAGTTTGTGCAAGTGTGTCTATGAAGCAAGGTTAGAGTTTTGCACTTAAATGTATCTCAACATTGCACTTGAAGACCAAGTGTAGTCTTCACTTATAATTACTAAGAAAACAAAGTGCTCTTTCCTTTCGGAAATAACTCTCTGTCTGTCTATCGTTTAATCATTACCGCAACATTCTCGTCTTCATTGATGACAAACAAAAATGGTATTATTCCCAGGGTTACCCTAAAACTATTGAATCTATACATTGATTTGACAATAACATGCAATATTAGTTTCACAAAGCCTTCAACAGAATGCATTTATTGTCATTGTATTAATCCACATTTGGGTAGAGTAAATGTCTGAGGTCATTTTGGCACTGTTGCTCACAACAATCTACATACATTCTTCTCAAGAAATTCTTTGTCATTTTAAAGAGGTGATCTGTGTAGAAATGGCTAAGTGTTTCTTGTTAAGAGCAAATTTGAGTCTGGGTATTATGTCTGGAAACAGAACACCCAAGAAATACCCTTCATCAAAATTACATCATGTATTCTGACAGGCTGTTTGGGAAAGGGTTAACATGCAAGATTTCTTCATGACTTATTTTCTGTACAAAGCAGCATTTAACCAGGAGTAAGAAAAAATTGGGCGAAGATAAAGAGTTGGCAACTAGATGGTTCTAGAAATTACTGCCATTGTTTCAGCTAATGTGCAAGAATTCACCAAACTAGGCAAAAACATTGCATGGTAAAGGGTTCATGTAATCCAATTAGAAGTAAGTTTGCAATAAGCCTGGGTCTGCACACAGGTTGTTCTAGAAACATCTCCCATTGCATCATGTTTTTGACAAGCTGTTTTCGCTGATAAAAATTTTATAAGAATTTTTAGATTTTAAAAGATTTATGAGAGATTTTATCAATGTAATGGACAGGCCAAATTTATTTTATTTTGAAAAAGGTTCACATAATTCAACCAGGTTTAAGTTTAAATTGATATATCTGGTATGCATGCAGTTTATTCTACAAACTTCTGCCATTGCATCACATTTTTGACAAGCTGTTTCAGCTGATTTTTAGGATTTCATCAGAAAGGCTTCAGGCCACGTCATTTTAACCAGGCTGGAAGTTAGGATGTGTACACAATGTACATGTAGTATTATGATTACTTAATTAGTCAAAACTTAGTATCAAGTTTAACCCATTACCACTGTGCACACAATGACTCTTTTTGACTCCCAACAAAATAATGGCAATGGAAAACATCATGGGAAATGAAGAAATTGCTTGTGACAAGCAATTTCTTCATTTCCCACGATGTTTTCCATTCCAAAAAGATCCAAACAGTAAAAATTTCATTCACTTGAAATTGTTGTCTGCAAAATCTTTTGGACAACACTACGTCCCTTGACAGCCAGAAGTGGCTATCAGCAGTTAAATTTTAACTGCTGATAGCGACTTCTGGCTGTCAAGGGAGTCTAAAATTTTGTATTTTGGTAATGGGTTAAACACCTGAAAAGTGGCAACATCAAAGTTCAAGTATGATGACTGTGTTGGAGAGATGTTGAAACAAGTAGTAGTGAAAAGTTAATACGACATTTTATGCAATTCCATGCAAAAAATAAATCCCCATTTCAGAAAACGAGCAAAATGGTGATGCCAAACATTCTCTCATAATATTTTGTTTTCCAACACTCTTTTGAATGAAATTTCCAAATAACTGCTGGCATAGGCTAAGTGTGAAAATGTTGTTTACAAAAACCAGTGGCAGATTGACAGTCACTTACAAAAGAAAAGTTTTATTGCAGAGCCAGCAAATATTCAAATTAAAACCAGATTTTATACAGTGAGGTTTGAATTTCCCAGAGTTGGCAAAATTTCAGAGAATTGTTTTTGTTTCTTTGAATGTTTCCTCTTGAATTCTTTCATTAACTCGCTACTGGTCTTCTTCACATTTACAGTCAACTACATGTAGGTTTTATTTTGTATTCTCAGTTTCTTTAAAACCCATGGAATTTCTTAAGAGTTCAGAATTGTTTGAATGTAGGCCTAGGGTAAATTTCATGAAAATATTGTCAGCCTACACATATTTTCTTCTGCAGATTTTTATGAGAATGAAATGTGCAATGAATGTGTTTTTTTTACAGCAATGACTCAGCATTTTATAAACAGTGTGTCGGCTGTCTGTCTGCTGTAGAAACAATATCACAATCTGCCACTTCAGCTAACTTAAATGTTTCTCACACAAACATTTCATTTAACGTCTCCAATAGAAAAGGCTTTGGAAAGCTTTGAGGGAAAAGAAGAAAATGCTGATGACCAGCAATTTCTCCTTTCCCCTCAATGCATTTCCTCCAATGGTGATCAAATATTCTGCTTTTAACCATTAATTTTGGCGACTGGACATCTTTGAATTTGGTTCAGTAATGAATAATTGTGTGGTTAGAAAAAAGGTTGAACAGGTCTGTATCCGGCATAAAAAGATATAAATTTTAGGTTTTGCACAGTTTCAAAACAAAACATCCCTCATTTAATTATCTGGTTAATTGTAATTGTTTCCTGGAAAATGGAAATGGTTGCCTTTTTTGCCATCTTTTATACAATGTTATAGAAAATGTATGAAGTCACAGTGGTAAATACTGTATGTTTTCCTTCTATCTCCATCTCATAGTAGTTCTAGCCACAGTATCCTCGAAATGACTCATCCATGTTGAAAGGTTTTAAAACTGAATTTTTCTTCTTGTAGTAAACTTCATTTTTTGAAGAGTGGTATTCAATTCCCAGCACATATCTGGACAGGAACTTGTTTAGTAGCCTGGCAGAAAAATGCATGATGCAAAATGTCATACGTCTGTAATTTTTCTGGGGTAAAAATACACAGACTCTCTCATGATGACACCATTTTGGGTTTTTTTCTCTCAAATACCTTGTGACTGTGTGCAACTTGAGAAAAGCTGAAGTTACAGGGTTGTGGAAGAAAATCAGTCATATGATAGGGGCTAACAGGAATGAGATTGGCATCTCATTTAACCTTTTACCAAAGGGCAAAGTTGTAGACTGCTCCAAATTCAAAGATGTTACAGACGGCAATTTCAAAATGGTGAAATTTTGAAAATCTTAGTAGTCTTGGGTGGAAAACATGGTGGATAATGAAGACATTGCTTGTAACAAGCAATTTCTTCATTATTCACAAGATTTTCCCAAGCATTTTTCTTTGAGGGCGTCCAAAGGAGTCGCTGTGTGGTAATGGGTTAAGATGTTGATGGCTTATCAAGTATCCCATTAGGTACAATAAACTCCTCAACTTCAGCAGTGAACTTTGACCTTTTAATTTACTATTTTTTTTACTCCTGAAGCTTTGAAAGGTCAATGTCCTTACAGACAAAAACAAACTTGTGTAGCCATTCAGCCTCCCTACCCACTAAGATAATGTATTTATTAACTTATGACAACTTAAGCCTACGAGATCACTTTGTCAGAAAGTATATAAGTCTAATCTGTATTTATACGAAAAATTGTGAATCAATCCATTTTTGATCTTGTATGATAACCTAGATCTATATAAATATTCATTTATGATTATCAATGTATGAAATGAAATGACTGTACAAATGATGTACAAATAATGAGATGTTTAAAAATATTGATAATAATGTGATGTGAAAATAACCAGTGCGTCATTGGTATTATATCATTGATACATTTTGTCTATCATAATTAGAGATGGTCCTTTTTTCAAGTAATAAATGAAATCTCCCGTAAAGATTTTGATCTGGATTGGTAGATTAAGCACAGCTGACCTACTTTCAAAAAATAGTTCCATGAAATACGGCATCCTTATCAGCCATGAAATCCTATTTGCTATCAGGTTTCTGTTTTGAAGCAAGTCTGGTTTAGTAGGACAAGGAAAATGTGGTATGAATCCGGAAACATTTTCTTTCGACATAACCTGTTACTCCTTTTTCTAAAGATAATAATTACATATTACTATTCGTTGTTGATCTAGCTGCGGCGTCGTAGCCCAATATTTTATAGTCAGATCTGATAATGTCTTCAAAACGAGCCACAAAGTCGGGCTACAACGCCGCACAGGCATACACTCAAGACTGAACCACTTCCATCACAGTAACAGGTGGCGAGAAGGTAATTGTAAAAATATAATAAAACATCTAACTTGAATTCTATGTTTGGCATCCCTGAAAAAGTTTCTTTCTCATCATTGATTTGGGGAAATTTACAAAGTGGTCAGGCCTATGCAACCACTGTGTCTGGGAACAAAGGATAATGCAATTCTAATGAATGGTTATCCAGATCCAAAAACGCGAAATATCACAACTGTTGCAGAAGACAAAAGTTCTAGCTATTCGAAATGATGAAATTGATAGATTGTTGTAAAGAAAATAATGAGGTCAGTAGCATTTTCTTCTTCAGTATAAATTATATCAGGATAATCCGAGTCTTCTCTGATGTAAATACGCTCTTTGATATTTTGATTTTTCGCTATTTTAAATAGCGGAAAATCAAAATATCAAAGAGCGTATTTACATCAGAGAAGACTCGGATTAATATCAGGAACGTCGAAACCGGAGCTTGTTGTGACACAAAGTGTGAGAAAGTGTAATCTAGTCTTGAGAAGAAACTGCTGTTGAACTTCTGGAAGAAATTAATCACCAAAATGTTATTATCACCCAATAGGGAGAAAGGGCCAGTGATCAAGTTATCCTTTTGTACCATAATCCTTGTTCATATATAGCCAAGTATTTGTCCTTTACATAACGAGCCAATTAACCACTGATCGGGATTAGCCATCATTGTCAACCATGGCCCCTATCTCTGTCATCACAAGAACATCCTTCTTTAATACACATTTACTGACAAAATGTATCCTTTTCCAAAAATGACAAATATCTTGACTTTAACAAAGCTTTTAGGTAAGGATGGGAAATCGACAAACAAATGTTACTAGTCTAAGGTTGTCATGGTAGAAATATTAGGTACATGAAGAACATTGTCCGAAAAGATGAACTGCTGGTTATCAGTATCCTCTTTTCTCCGTCCAAACAAGGACGTTTTTAAGGAAAGGGTTACAATGGTATGGGATAAGACACGTAATGTACATACAATACATGTACCAACATCCCACGGCGATCCCAACTCCTAATTTATACAACCCCTTTTGAAATCCGCATTAATGACTAGCCCGTCGTTTTGGTCCCCTATGTACCTATGGCTTTGGTTGGTAGAAGTTTAAGTCGACCAGAAGAAATCAGGCTAAGACTGCATACGAGTGTGGCCTGGCCTTGTCGACACCATTATGTACTACATGTATAATAATACAACTACCGGTATGTATGCCAACTCAAGATGACAGTGGTTTAAAAGAGTATATGGGGCCTACCGGTAATTGGTTAATTGTAGAGATTTTGTTCATTGTGTCTGTTTATGTCTATAGAAATCCCGAGGTCACGACTCCTATTTTGTGTCTGATAAACTCTTCTATATAGAGAATCTAAAATGGAAAGTTGAACAAGGGACCCTGTCAAAACTTATATATCTTCTTAATGCAGTATCGTCATTTATCAAGTGGCTTTCAATAAAATTGCTATGCCACCCTTAGACTGCAAAGGTTGCGAAACTAGCTGGTCCTTTCGATACAGATAAAAGTTTTAGCTTTAGAAATTCATTTTATAATTTACAGAGTTGAACAGATCTAGAATGAGGTAGGCCTAGCATTTGTATAGGTTCAAACCACATCCAAACATGGATGTGAAAATATAATAATTACTTTTACATTTTCATTCTTTGCCTGTCTCATGATGATATACCCTAGTGTATTGGGTATTTATATTCACGTCTGTCACGTTTCTGTTCTGTACAAATGCGACACCCTATCATGTATTCATTGTGGATAAGTCACGAGTTGGGTTATAATGTAATCAGAATTCAAGATAGAATTTTGCATTCATATTAGGATGAGTTAATATTGCATGAACATACATGCAAATTGCAAAATCAATATACTTTTGAGGTTTTCCTCTTTGTATGCCAAATATGGAATATAAATATTGAAAAGGCTGGTCATATTAAATTTACCCTAATAAGACACTTTAGATCATACTAGGGGGTGTACTATATTCGGATAAAGATCATATTGGGTAGGCCTAGATCTATTCACCCGTGATATTTGCGTAAATTCACGATGACAAAAGTTTTGAATAGGCTAGGCTTACGAAACAGGAGTAAAACGTCACGATCGGGTGTAAAAATAGTATTTAAGGTCTACACCTGTAATTATTCAGTCACTTAACGTGTCCGATTAGAGTGCCATCCGAAAATGGTGTAATTGTCAAAATTGACGAGTATTTGATAATTTAGTTTTATACTAAGATAGACCTTCACCTCGACGTCGTATGTCAAAATCAAATGTGTTTTCAAATCATTTACCAAATGCGGGCTGTGTCTTGCAGGATGATTCCAGTATCTAGCTATGGCGTCGTAGCCCAAACACAGATGGCCTGTTCTGCGAGTCCACGGTACTCCACAAAATACGGGCTACGATACAATTGCTGATATGACATACCGGGGTACGCTTTAACAATATTGAGAACTCTGTTTGGGAGACTCAATTATGAGTCGCTCAAATAAGGTTCTCAATATTGTTAAAATGCCCAGAGCACGCACCAGACTATCAAAACACAATCTTATAAAATTCGTCGTTACAACGGCAGACATAAACCTGTCGTGTGTGAGAGACAGGGAGAAAACAAGTGGACACCAGAGGACACTTCACTGATTCCAATTTTAGATCAAAATTGTCAATACTAGTAAATCCTCCTAAATTGTCCAAAATCGTGACGTAAGCCGCCTCTCAGACGTGTTGTTCTTATCAAATCGGGAAAGATGTGAGCCAATCCCCAATGGCAATGAATTTTATGCTAAAAATAGACTAAGTTTACCCTCATGTTTTGATAAAGCGTCGGTATTGTTATAAAATCTCGTAACTACGGCTTTAATCAAGCCGTAGTTTCGAGATTTTATAACAACACCCACGAAATACTATTGTTTGTCCGAAATTACGTCATGGCAAACTGGATAAAATCGTTCCCTATTTATGTTACCATTTGTAGAAGATCTAGACTGGTAAATTTGGACAAAGAATAAACAAACGAGGTTGAAGGAATACAAGGGCAGTGTTTTCCTTCCTGTATGAACATTCATTTCAGTTTTAAAGCCTTGTCTAAACAAGACTTATGCTTCACTTTTAAAACAGAAAAGGCTTTGGAAAGCATTGGAGAGAGAAGATTATACTGTTTTCTCCTAACCCCCAAACGTTTTACATGCTCTGAATATTCTGATTTCCATAACATGATATGTCTACGACTGATTACATGATTCGTCTGCAACTACCGTGAACTTGTGCCACCATGAGCTTGTCTTGTTTTGGAAATGGTTAATGCCTTTATAATGTTCATATTTGTCTTTTTCCACGTTTGGGAAAGTGCTATTATATTAATGATGGTAAGGACAGAATAGTGGGAGTTTGAACTCTGACCTTCTGACACAATCCAATTTATTCTCGTCCATGTTCAATACTTATCTGGCCACTAGATCTGTCCTCGAGCAAAACGACGACAATTTATGACGACAAGCAATAATTAATTGCAGTGGTACAGGATGTTTTTAATAAATAAACCTTCAGAATGACCTTTTTAATTAGAGCAAAACCTATAGTATGCACGGCAGTCCAAGACCTCAATCTATCAATATTATTATCTGTATAATAATCATCATTATTATCATTATTGTTATCATCATCATTCTCAATATTATCATTATTATTACCCCAAGAGTGCAATGTATAATTATCATTTTCAATGTCTCGACGAGATTTGTGTGTGACAGTGTGTGATATATACTCACTTCCTAAGTCCTATTATAGATATTAATCTATGGAAAATACATAACTATCTAAGCATTCGACCCATTCCTATTTTTGGGTGCCAAATATCCTTTTACAAAAGACGCATTGGACCAACTTTGCAGGTAATGTGGATCGTCGGTGGATTTTTAACTTAATACTATTATCAATACAGAAAACTGACCTTTGATCACGGTTTCATTTTGAAGTCTAATCAAAAGCCACTTGTCTTCATAGTTCAGATCATCCCTCATGATATTATAGGACAGTTTAGTCATTAAAATGATTAGTAAATTACAATGCACTCTAAAAGGTCAACCTCTCGCATAACTGAGAATTCAAATCTTGTGCCTTTTCTGACGTGACTTGAAATGGGTTAATGCAACACCGATTGGGCAGTATGTTCCGAAACAGACTTGATTGTTTCTGTTTGTGAAATGGTAAATGTCAAATGTCAGTTATCAGGAGTTACTATCCACCATGCCCTTTACCCAGTCGTTTATCGCTGGATCATCCCAGTCTCCAGGTCTAAATTCCACGAATGTGACGAATAAAATATTTAATTAACTCATAATTCATCTAAACTTTGCCATTTTCAAAACGACTACATTCTGTATATGGCCAATTTCAACGGTGGAGTAGATGGGTGCAGACGATATTAATTTGCTGAAAGTTTACAAGGAGTGAATCCTGTACCATAGTCAATATTGTGAGAAAATGCTTTTTATAATCTGCAGTTTCTTCTTTTCCTTTAATGCTTTTAAAGCTACCTTGATTATGGCAGTAAAAAGCAGGACTTGTTTGACGGTTGAATAATTAGATAAGTAAAGAATGTAGAGATCAAATCATGGTTGAAAGTAGGTCAATTTGATAGAAATGTGTGCTTTTTGGCCTTGAAGAAGGCCAAATTTAGCATGTCATTTTTCCCAGGGCGTGCAGAATCACTATCTTGTGAAAACGTTGAACGCAGATAGATAGTGTTCTTGCGCGATGAAAAGTAAATCGGAACTGGATTAGATATATACTACTTTATGCAGATTTTGAAAATTTCGACCCATGTACATTACAAAAGAAGTAAATACATACGTTGATAGTAGTAAAGACATTTAAAATCGTAAAATATTTACAATCAAGAAATCGATTGCAACATATATTATGCGCGGATCCATTCGCCGCCAATAATCAACATTGACTAAGCAGCCAGTCTACAATATTTCCAGTCTATTTTTTTTTATTTTCGGACTGACTCATTTGACGCATCACTTTATCCATTTTTGGATAAAAATCACTACGCGGTGCGCATAACTCCAAAATCCTGTCGCCAAAAAGTAGCAAGCAGAAAATTGCAACTACAAATACATTTGCAACAAAATAAAGTTTGATTTTCGTCTCAATTTCATCTAATAAAATAATTAATTCAAATTAGATTATTCATTTTACTCTATGCAAGCATATGAAGCAAATATGCCGCGTGACAGGAAGTCATGAGGAAGTACCACGTGCATGCATTTTATGGGCGCTGACATCTTGAAAGTAGTTAACCCAGAATGCCCACCAGAGATAGATGGTAATCGACAGGTGGCGACATCTACTGGTAGATATTGAATAATCAATGATTATAGTGGGTTTTCCCCGAATCAAAATTTCCGTAGAGGTTCGTAAGCAAAATCTAAATATAGATACCCTGCAGACGCAAGATTATGACGATGTATTATTGCGATTAAATCTTTTTTAGTCTGGTTTAAAAAGAAGATTAAAGGGTTTTCGAGAGGTTTTTACCTGTCGATGATAGAAATATTAGTTATTTTCGGAAATAAAATGGAGTCCGATCTGACCCGAAGGAAAATTGATACGTCGGGTCTAACCGGACAAATAATAATTATATATTTTAAAATTATGTCGCACTTTAAACAGCAAGTTCAGTGGTCGAGTGGTAATGTCGAAGTCTCAGAACTCGGGGAACCGACGTTCAATTCCAGCCATCAGTGTGTATTTTTTTTATGAAATACTCGATGCAAATAAATATCTTAGAGCGTCCATTTGTATTTTATCTTATCTAAAACCTTTCCAAACAAAATTTTAGATTGTTCCAAATTAATTACGTAAAAGTGCAAACATAATTATTTGAAATAAATCTAGTTCGATTATCGGCCTGTCCGATCAGACCCGATGTGTCCGAAATAACCTGTCGTTGATGACTCATTTTGTTTTCCTTATGGTACCCGGTTTTATACGCTTAATACATACTTCTCATTACCGATGCCGGGGAAAAGGCTTAGAATTTTCTGATTGTGACATAAGATACAGTTTTTGTCTTCACCTATCTAAATAATGGCTGACGATCGCTTAACTGTCCGAAAGTCTGCATGTGTTCAAATTCTTCAAGGCCTTCAGCGCTTTCAGCGCTTTGATTTTTCAAAGTTCCGGGTTTGGAAAAAATCTACTGTCGCGGCAAGTAATAAAGAGCTTCCGTGAGATTGGACAAAAGGTGAAAGAGTATACAAGTGCTAGTTGGTATTTTTCAAAGTCTAGATTTTTATGTAACTGTTCTGTTACCTTTTCCCAAACAGCAAAATTTTAGTGTTTTCTTAGCTGCTGCAGACGAAAAATGGATGTTGACAAAGATCGGATTTTGTATAATAATACATGTAGCATTGAAAATATTGAGACAAAAGGAGAAACTGTTGGTCATCAGCAGTTTCTTCTTTTGTCTCAATTTTTTCACAAGTAATTTCTATTAGGGACGACAAAACTTCGTCTTTTTTGGGACAGGGGTATTGGTAAAGGGTTAATATAACGAGCTAAACAGTGAGTAATTATAATTTATAATGACCACCACAGAAATTCAGGATTCAAGTGTGTCGGAAAAGGTCCTTGAAAAACATACTTAGACCATTAGTCGCGGTTTTAATGACAACTTTATAATATGTGAAGACAGATGAGAAATTGTTAACCGAATAATTAATCCGAGTCTTCTCTGACGTAAATACGCTCTTTGATATTATGATTTTTCGCTATTTACGAAAAATCATAATATCAAAGAGCGTATTTACGTCAGAGAAGACTCGGATTACCGAATAATATGCCTGTACATGTAGGCCTATGTCGATCAAACATGCTTTTTCTAGACAGTAGACACTTCATTTCGATTTTTCTATTATAAGATATCGCTGTTTTACAACAAAAAACCCATAACTGCAGCTTTTAAAAGCTACAGTTACGAGGTTTTCGTTGAAAAGCGATGACATCTAATAACTTTGTATGATTGTATCTTGTAAAAATTATGGATGCTGTCAAATGTCTTGAAATTCAGAATTAGATGGCTGCAGCAAATCAATGCGTGAACTAGGTGTTTCTCCTGTGCTGTTCGGATGATTATTCATGATAACAGGCTATTCTACCGTACCCCTGAGTAAGGGAGATGGCCTGGGTGATGCATCATTTAACAGTGGATACGCATGATGTCTTCACAACATAAAAATATGCATAATTAGCGTCGAACTTGAAACCCCTCGATTTAAGCCTTTCCCAAATGATGGATAGTTTCAACTTTGTCAATCGGAATCACAACCATTTCCACTCCATGCTCCTACAATATATCCGTTTACCGCATAGTGACGCCTTTTGACACCCACATAATGGCAAGATAAAGGCCTTAGGAAACATCTTGGAAAATGAAGAAATTGCTTGTGACAAGCAATTTCTTCATTACCCACGATGTTTTCTACGTAGAATTTGAGTTTATTGGGGTTTTACGCCGTTTTCAACTACCAGGGTCATATCGCGGCGGCTGGAGCACCTACCCATGGATTCCTGTTGTTTCTCAAACCAGTACTACCACAACACCCTTACCGAGCCTCCAGCTGCTCGACCACTTAGGTTAACGATTTCAAACCCATTGGTGGGTGACAATTTTGTCAGAAAGGGTATTCTACGTAGAATTTTAGCAAAAAATTGACAAATTCCATGAACTCAAAATTGTCGTCTTTGACAACACCTTTGAATTTGGACAAGTCTACAGTTTTGTCGTCTGCCCACTCTGGTTATGGGGCAAGACATCGTCATAGGTAAAGGGTTTGTCAGTTTCAACATTTAATACAGTAGCCAAATTATCCGGTGACGCCCTCGCAATATTAGGATTCAAGATTAATGTGTATTCGGAAATATAGAAGGGACGCAGTCACCCGCGGAGGGATAAAGCTGGGGAAAATGGGCGTTACCCTGTTTACTTTCACCCATGTGATAACTACCAACAGATTATGGGTTATCATTGATTAACCCTTTCCTAAACAAGACTTGGTTTCGACGCATTGAAATGGCTGGAAAAACATTGAGACAAAAGGAGAAAAGGATGATAACTAGCAATATCTACTTTTGTTTCACTATTTTGTGTCATATTAATTAAGCGCACACAACCCTTCTCTTAATCAACCTCCACTTTGTCGTCTGCAGTGCTCAGCTGTATTTTTTTGTTGTTTGGGATATTGTTCTACAGAAAAAAATCCTTGTACCAGGCTAACTGATTCTGTGTTGTTGGTAGAGATATTGGGATAGCAGCAGAAATGATGAAATTGTAATTATTAACCCTTCAACCTGTTGCTTATCTCTACCATATGTGTTAAAATGTAGGTCATATGGCGTTAATTAACTCCATAATTGGACAAAATAAACTTATGAACGTTTGAAAACGACAAAATTGAATACGAAAACATGCAAAATTACACAAGAACAAAGCTTTCCGAGAGCTGTCAAGATAAATTTGACAGGGATAAAATGTTCCATATGGTTTTTGACGCCCCATGTGGTTCAGAATGAGTACGAAACTTACCAGGGTCGGTGTAGCGTGAAATACGTCGTTATCCAAAAAGTCACCCATTTCGGTTTCCATATCGCCGAATTTATTATCACTATCACAAAGAAGATCCATATCCGTTATGTCCCGGGGGTGCGAAGTAACCCCTGGGATAGTCGAAACCGTGAGAGAATCGGGAGGAACTGGGAAAACACCCTTCTAACTGTCAGTATGTTTGTGAAAGGAACTCCGTTAGGTTAACACAAGTAAAATATCACTCCGCAGAACAAATAACTCCCGTAATCTCACCACTGACCTATCATAGCACGGTATTTTCCGATATACTAAATTACCAACAAGTTAAGATCCACCATGGCTTTGACGTAAAGAAAGATCTACCCACAAAATCAATACTATAATACAGTTGTATTGATCTCACGTCCAGCACAGAGCGCAGGAATATCCCGATAAACATCCAGATAGGGAAAGACACGTTCGGTAGATGTGACCACTAGCCAATCAAATCGCGTGGTTTTGAATCGTTTATGCAAATTATGTACGTAATATATGACGTTTTGTTTTGAATGGGATTCCCTTACGCTAATTTTGACAGGTCCGTTCACACTGAAAGTTGAATTTAAACTGATGTAATCAAGAGCTCTGACGGGCTTATGTAGACTTTCACAGACCTTCACCGAGCACCATAGGCAAATTGATAAAGAAGATAACATCTGCGCAAGGAGCGATAATTGATTTCCAGAAAATTAATAATTTTTGCTCATTATCATAACATACATCTATCTAGGCCCAATCTAGCATATTGTATGTCCTGCCTAAGTAGTAAATATTCCACAGAACTGTATCAAGATATTATTTTAATTATATGAATGGATCTAGATCTCGCTCAAAATCGGGATTTGAAATTATCTTTTAAATAAGGACGTTACACATGAATTTCCATAGAACTTTCTGCAAAATACAATGGACATGCGCGGAAAATATGCAAGACCGAGGTCTACTTAATTCAGCATTTTTACAAATGACATACATGTATTTTGAAGTTTGCATAGAAATTCAAAAGCTGTGCAGACGACAAAATCAATGTTACAATGTTCAGTCAATTTGCACGACAAAACGCAAAAATATCAAGGGAATGGAAGAAAATGCAGTCTGATCACCATTGCTTGTACAATGTTTCATCAAATTGTTGAATTTCAGACGAGATGAAAATGGATCTGGGTATCGAATCAATGGACGACAGACACATTACATGTCAGGACCTTTACAACATTAATTCAAATCTACCGGAGAACAAGAATTTAGAATAGTTGGCCCCTATGTGCTTAAGTGTTGTTTGATCAAGATCCGTCATGTTCTTATAATAAGCCAGTCAAGAATAGGCAAAGTCTGGGCTAAGTTACCCAGGAGAAAAATCAAACCAATGACTTTTATTCAGATCGATCTCTACTTAGCAGCACATCATCCAATAATCCTTTCCGGAACACGAAATGCTTGTGACCCATCACGATGAAATAGAATTAATTTAGGAAAACATTGAGAGAAAAAAGAAACTGTCGATTATCAGCAATTTCTTCTATTCCCTCAATATTTTCAATATCGCATGATATACTTTGTCTACTTTTGACATCAACTACCGTCTACGGGTAAAGACAGCGGCAGCAGCTGCTTCTGTTGCTCGGATTTTAATAATAAGCCCCATAGTCCTTTACCACACGACGTAAAAGATTCAAAATTGATGATTTCGGATAAACAGAAAGATAGAAATTTTAGGGAAAGGGTAAATAAGTCAATTAAAGTCGTTCTCTCTTTCTCTTCTTTGCATGTATGCGTAAAAAATTCTAAGCAATTCTTTGAAAAGAAATCTTTGATAAAGGGATCGAATTCATCAGCCGGAATTGTTAATCCCTATTCGGATGTCGACATCATGTAATTATTTCCCAGTTTTCCCCTATGTATAGGACAGGGACATTGATTTACAACTGGTCAGTCACATGTGGTACAATATGTGGTCAAGAAATTATCATTTCATTTACTAAGTTCGCAATCTGTGTTACGTAGATTTAGCAACATGCACTGAGATGAGCTAGGACTTTACTTATTTTCACTCAATGTTTCCAAATGTCTTGTACGGATGTCAAAACCATGGCATGTATTTTAAAAAACTCACAAATATCATACAGTACAATATAAATGTTGAAATATTGAATCGATACCCTCCGCTGTAAGAGGATCTGGTCACATCTGGTACAAACATCGTAAACAAAGATCAGTCAATACTCCTTTACCAAACATGAATGGATTGTGAGGACGTGACAGAACGGTAGTTTAGCAAACACCTAGAACATTGAGAAGAAAATGTTGACGATCAGCATTTTCTTCTGTTTTAACATTTCCATCGCTATCAACTCTTTCCCAAACAGCGAAATTCGAAGGTGATCCACTTCCAAAACTGCCAGAAATGACGAAATGGATGTTATTCAAGACAGAATTTGTGTAAAATATGGCATAGAAAATATTGAGACAAAAGGAGAAACTGCTGGTTATCAGCAGTTTCTTCTTTTGTTTAAATGTTTTCCCAAGCCTTTTCATATAGGGACGTCAAAAACCAGGTCTTGTATGGGAAAGGGTTAAATAAGAACACAGTGCTAAAGGTAGGTTTCAATTTGGTCGTTTTGTAGAATGAAATGCCCATGTAATTGAACCAGTCGGATAATTTGTAGTTTGGGAAAGGGTTAAATGATCTAAACCCAGTCTTGAACACAAAACCATGAAATAACAAAGAGCTAAAGAATGATTAATGCCTCAAGATTTACACATTCTTGGTTACTGCAGCCGAGCTGTTACATCGCCAAGACGCTTACGAAAACATTGACGGCAAGGATGAAAGTATAAAGTACAGAACTTCCAACCATTTTGACAAAATGTTTCTTCTATTCGTGGCAATTTGTATGCAGCGAGAACTTCTGATGTTCATTTGAAGCTGTTTGCTACTTCTGCCAATATAATTGTCGTATGATTGATGCTTTATCATTTCTCAAACAATGTCCGATATTTGCGATCTCAACACAGAACATTTGAGAAAAGGACAAAAGGCATGAGAAGCAGAAACGTTGTGTGCTTTAATAAAGGAATGGAGTGAAACCCTGTGAAATGTGTTTCAGTTTAACCTGTGTAAGAAAAGAACGAATGCATAGAAGAATAGTAATGCTGATGACCATCATTTTCTGATTAAGATATATACTCCTAATGAGATTCGCGCGACGTCGGAATTATTTGGGCGCGGTCGAAAACATTCGGCGGTGGAACTTTCAACCGCCGAATGTTTACGACCGCGCCCAGATACGTTCGGATAGCCTACGTAACGACGACGCTAGGAAAAAAATCCGATGTTTTATGAATCTCAAAATGGCCACATTACGGGTATTCTGTCTTAAACAATCATAGATTTTGCTATAATGAATGTAGGTGCGACTTTTGGCCCCCAAAAATGATTTACATGGCTACTATAGGCTACACAGAAGTATCAAGCCACTGTACATGACTAGAATGAATGTCTTCAGAACTAGCATGTATACAATGATCCTACATAAAGTGAAAACACATAGGACTACAAAATTGAATTAGAGTAAATAAAAGGGTGGTCTGGTCTACGGTACATGTTTCGTTATTTCATTAAAATCTCATTAATCCAGACTTTTTGTTGGACAAGAAACATATAGTTTCCCTTGTTACACTTTCTCCAAACTAAATTTTCTGACATATCACTACTTTAAGCCCTTGCAAACACAGCGAAAAAATGGACTTCACATTTGAAAGCTGCTACAGATGATAAAATGGATGTTACTAAGAATAGAATGTGTGTTCAATGTAGCCCATATTAGACCATGGATCCAAATCAGCTTTTTCCTAAGTGCGGTCTTATCAGGACCTAGTGTGCTCCCTTACAATTCCTATGCATAATGATTATTTCTCATTATCCACACTCATTCAATGATACACATTTAGAGTGATTCAAATCTGAAGGTTTGGTTGGAATTTCTCTTCAAAATTAACCCATTCTCAACCAGTGATACATTTTTAATTCTTTGGTAAACATTGAAGAAAAGGAAAAATCCGCTGATGACAAACATTTTAGAACTGCGTTTTCTTCAATCCCCCTCCCATCAAAAAGAACTTGTATCCTTACAGTAAGATTTTTTGGCATCTGCATCCAGATAAACCGAGTCTTCTCTGATGAAAATTCGCTTTTTGATATTTGGAGCAACAATCTGACATAAAAATATCAAAGAACAAATTTTCATCAGAGAAGACTCAGATTAGCACCCAGAGTGAATTTGAACCAGTCTTAATTTTATCATTTGGGAAAAGAATGTAACCCCGTATCTTACAGATTTCAAAGAAAATACTTCAAACGTCTATCAAAAATCTAAACAGAAAATTAAACAAAAAGGTTTGTCAAAACAACAAAGAAAAATACCAAAGCAACAAAGCTGATGTCAACCAAGATAAATACAATTTTGTAAAATCAAAAATCAAATATATCACAGATACATAATAAAGCTATTTTTGTAAAGATTTGACAAAGCATATTCAAATTTATGAAATAATATTATTTTGCTCATAAAAAAGCATATTTTTTTTATAATTTCATTAGGTTGTTGATATAAGAGATCAATATCAGTGACAAATATTTCATAGAAATTCATTAATCTAACTAAATATCCCATGTTTGGGTTACTGGTGTTGTTGTTTTTTCAACCCTTTCCAAATACTGATGTCTTTTGATATACACAAGAGTTAAAGTTTGGGGAAAATAATGAAGAAGAGAAAATGTTGATTATGAGCATTTTCTCCATTTTCCTCAATATTTTTCACCCCATCAAAGAGTTTCATTCTGACAGATAAATTTCGTCATCTGCATTAGGTCCAAATTTCGTTTGGAAAAGGATTTAATGTATTCCAAGACAACAGAATGTCTCATTTCATATACTGTTGCAGACAAGACATTTTTGAAATTTTATAGCTCTTTTTGCAGACTTTCAAATATAAATAAAATAAACCTTTCACAGCCCTTAAAGATCTTGATGGAATGTATTTTCTTTTCATAATGGTAACATAATAACATAAATTCTAATACTGGTAAATAAATTACTTTTTAAAATATGGACGGATTCTGAATTGCAAATAAACCATCTATATACAAACATATTTGAAAGCAATCAATTCCATGAAAATAAAGCCAATCAAGAGTAATTCAATTAATGAATTATTTTTTCTGCATTTGATGTTTATTATTCCAAAAGTTTGTTGAAGACAAATATAAATCATTTTAATAACAAATACAAAATATGTATCATTACATAATAAATATAGAAACAAGACATACTTAATTCTTATTCAACATGCTTGACTCAACCCTTTCCCAAAAACGTATTTCTAAACAAATTCAAGTAAATAAGGGGTTAAAGATGTGAAAATAACAAATAGATAAAGAATGATATCTTGAGAAGATAGAAAATATTGGGGGAAAAGGGAAATATGCTGGTATTCAACATATTTTCATTTCCTCTAAATGTTTTGAAATGCTGTTTCTCAAAAGAATGTAAAGCCCATGAACTGTTTGGGAAAGGGGTAAGAGTACAAGATATATTATGATTTATAACTTGATTGACAAATCAATTTCAAAGTCACACAATCAGAGTAGTGAATATTTGTTCTATATTTGCAATGTTTACTAAAACACTTGAGATCTGAATTACAGTGTTATATTTCAAATCATACAAACCCGATACTCATGTTGGGTCTTGAAATATTGCTCCTTTTCATCTTAACTTTGTAAATATAGCTTTAAACAAGCTGTAGTTAATAGGTTTCTTATGAAAAGCCATTTAATATTTTCATTAGTGTCAAACTTTCTTTTTTATCATTTTCTTTTTATGGAAAAAAACTAACAGTCTAAACAAACAAAATCAAATGCCCAAAACATAAAATTCAATGAAACAAGCACACACATCTGAAAGAGTTTTATATACCCCCAGCATAGGGTAATCATCCATAGAATTACAGAAATAAATTACAACTTGATAACAAAATTCAATAAACGCAGATAATGATGTTCCCTTCTTATTTCATTTTTTATCTTTAAAAAATATATCATTCACAAAATAATTTTCATACAAAACAGTTTCATATTTCTCTTGCAATTTTTTGTAATTTTATTTAGTAACTATTAAACAATTTCAACACATTGATATAAAATGTATAGAGTCTAGTTTTCAGCACAGATCTATGACGCTGCTTTTCAACAAAAATCACGTAACTGCAGCTTAAACAAGCTGCAGTTACGAGATTTACGTTGAAAAGCAAAGATAAGATGTATTCAGTAGTTGAGAGCACAGAGCAGGGCGACGCCCCTCTTGATCCAGTGTTTCTGTTCCTTGTCTGTTGGTAGTTCCACCGAGAATACAAAGTTGGTCGAGTGACCCGTCGTAGATAGGGTACCTGAAGTAGAATCATTGTGGAAAATGATTAACTAATTCCCAAATGGTAAACAATTACACTTTTCTATCTTGAAAGTTGCTGAAGAAAACAAAAATGACTGATAATAGGAAATGATTCATGTACAATATAGAAAAAAATATTGAGGCAAAAGGAGAAAATGCTGGATATCAGCATTTTCTTCTTTTGCCTCAATGTTTTCCTGAGTCTTTCCTATGAACTGAGATGTGCCTAATTTTGAGCATGTGAAAAAGGCTATGATATCCAAGAGGGAAAAGAAAATTATGATAGTGACCGGCATTTTCTACTTTTCCATAAATGTTTCCAACGCCATAGCTACTGGTTTCAAGTTTAATATTTACAATATAATGTATTAAAAGGAGGAGTAACAAAGCGTAACTGTTTTCTCCCATGCTTGAATGTTGGGTGTATCAAAACAATATTTTTCTTCCATTACATAGTGAGATAGTAATCTTCAAACAGATATTATTCAAATGTTAATTCAAAAATTACTCCACCCTACTTAAACCTAATTTTACTAAATTTCATATTCATATTATGAGTGAAATAGAGCATAAAGGATAGTAGTTTTATATCATTTAAATAACTCAAATAAACAAAATAAGTATGATATACAATATCAGCAAGGTCATACAACAAGTCTGCATCGTGATTTCTTGTTTTGGGGAAAACTTTTGGAAGTCAACAAATTAGTTTCAGCAGTAACAAGGATTTGTAAAATGAAATGAACTTTTATCCCCTTCTCAAGCAAGCCCTGATTTTGACACACTTAAAGATTTTGTCCTTTGGGAAAGGGCTAAAGCATTATTTCAATATGCACAAAAGAGCATTTAAAATCTATATCTAATAAGGAAAAGATACAGTATTTCCTTAACAACACACACCCAATCACACAAACATTGTGATAAAATCATCAAAATTTACTGTTAGTCTAATCAATTCAATTATCAGCTCATTTCAAAAGATCTGTCACTTCATAGAAGATTTTATCTTCAGTGCTCCATAAATAAGAAGGTACCTTATTATAAAGAAGGGAGGGGTATCGTTTAATGGATATAAACCTTTCCCAAACAATTCCCAGATTTCATGTAATTAGCAGAAACAGCCATGTAAAAACCAGCATTTTTGTCATCTTCCATAACATTCTCATGTACAACATCGAAATCTTTTTGTAAAAGTGACATTAATTTATTTTTCATTTTATTTATTTCTTTGTCGTCTGCAACTCCTAAATTGGACAAGTCTTAAATTTTGTTTTAAAGGAAAGGATTGAGCAATCAAAGCATATCTAAATCTTTTATACATGCAGAACGGTTGCTTTGAGCAAATAAGGGTTGCAAATAGAATTGCAGAATTTAGCACAATGTTAATCTTAATCATTAAGAACTGTAGAACTGTTTTTTGGACAAATAAAATTGCAGAATTTAGCACAATGTTTATCTTAATCATTAAGAACTGTAGAACTGTTATTTTGGACAAATAGAATTGCAGAATTTAGCACAATGTTTATCTTAATCATTAAGAACTGTAGAACTGTTATTTTGGACAAATAGGATTGCAGAATTTAGCAGTCAAAGCCTATCTTAATCCCTAAGAAATATTTAAATGTTGCTTTTGACAAAATATGTTCAATCACATACATGGACACACATACAAAATAGTGTATCAGTGACAGGTGTTGTTGCTGAAAGTATGAGAATTGGTCTAGCTCACCATTTTTATCCAAAACAAAGCAAAGTTTTGACATCATTATGATAGAGATCATGTCATCAATTACAGATACACTTTTGAATTTAGAATGGTCATCAACTTTGTTGTCTGGGTAAGGGCTAAGACTGGATGTAAACACAGCAGGTTGTAGACCCAACACAGACTGACTGCAGGTAAGTTTGCCCTGAAGGTTGAGTGTTTGTATGTAGTACATGTAGTACATGTAACTGTCATGGACTGTGCTGCACACAAAGAGTGCTCTATGGTATCAACTTGACAGTCTGACCACAGGGCATGTTACAGCCATTTATGATCACTTTGACACATAGCTCACCGTTTTATGATTTTCAATAACAAATTGTGAAACCTTTTTTGTTTACATATTTCATGTAATCAATACATTGTATTATAATGATATTTGGCAAAGATATAGCATAATTTGTGTTTTGTGATTTTGAACACTAACTTGCAGAACCCAAGGGGTATGTCAGGTTCAAATGCCCGTCCCCCTTGAACCCTTTTAATACCCTTTTGATCCCTTTTCGTTTGTTATTTAGCTAAATTGACCATATTGACCTTTTAACCACTATTTCAAAATCTTTAACTAGATCTGTTGCGAAGCCAACAAATACCCCCACCAGCACCTTGTCAGGTGAAATGCGTCTTGAAATAGAGCACAGACCTTGACCTTTGAATTATGTGACTTAAAATAGGGCTCCTTTTTTTTATCAAGGGCAACAACTGAGTAAAGTTTCATGATCCCAGGTCAAAGGGTTCTTGAGTTCGAGCACAGAAATGGAATCTAAATAAAGTTCAACTGTGACCTTGACCTCTGACTTATGTGACCCAAAAACAATATGGCATCTCTCTGAGTCAAAGGCAACCTCTGTGTATAGTTTCATGATCCTAGGTCAAATAGTTCCTGAGTTACAGGAAGGAAATGAAAAAGTCTACAGATACGTGGATGGATGGACAGACAGACATGGTGAAACCAATTTACCTCCTCTACTTTGTTGGTTGAGGGTATAATACATGGGCATCAGAGACGGACAATGCTCCCTGAATAAGGCATTGTCACAATAAATGTATGCCATGCAGAGCTAACATAAAGCTAACAAATGTTAAGCCCCCTTTTTGCATGACATAATTTTTATACCCAAATTTCACATAGTTTATTGTCAAGGGCATCTCATTTACTACTCAAATATGAAATTTCATCAAATTCTGACCAATAGACTAGGAGAAATTAGAGAACAAGAGGCCCAAGAGGGCCTGAATCGCTCCACTGGCTAAAGTAAAAGAATTATGTCATGCTTTCTTGTAAGCCTCGCACTGCCAAATCTTGAAAAGGGTCACCCATGGAACATTTCTTCCAAGTTTAGTCTGAATTGGCCCATTGATTTATTTTTAAAGAATTATTTCAAGGTTTATCCAATTCTAATAAGCCCTGTCTGGCCACATCCACATTTATAGACCAATACCCACATTTATAGACCAATCAAAATTTCACTGACAAAGTATTTCCCAAGGAACATTTCTGCCAAGTTTGTACTAAATTGACCCAATGGCTGTTTTTAAAGAATTATTTCATGATTTCTCCCATTCTAATAAGCCCCGTCCTGCTTTGCCCAAATTCATGGACCAATCAAAATTTTACAACCAACTGAAGTAATTGGACATGCAAGGAACATTTCTACCAAGTTTGGTCAAAATTGGCCTTGTGGTTGATTTTGTAAAGAATTTTTCGTGATTTCTGCCATTCTGATAAGCCCCGCCCTGCCATGCCAACATTTATGGACCAATCAAAATTTCACAGACAATTTAAGTATAGGGTCACTTAAGGTGCATTTCTGCCAAGTTTAATTGAAATTGGCCCTATGGTTGATTTTTAAAGAATTATTTTGTGATTTCAAATTTTGTGAAGTCAAATAATCCCCACCCTGCCACGCCCACATTTATAGACCAATCAAAGTTTCATGGACAAGTTAAGTAAAGAGTCAACCAAGGTACATTTCTGCAAAATTTGGTCAAAATTGGCCACATGGTTGATTTTTAAAGAATTATTTTGTGATTTCTCCAAGTCTGATAAGCCCCACCCTGCCACGCCCACATTTATGGACCAATCAAAATTTCACACACTTCAAGTAAAGAGTCATCCAAGGTACATTTCTGCCAAGTTTGGTCAAAATTGGCCACATGGTTGATTTTTAAAGAATTATTTTGTGATTTCTCTAAGTCTGATAAGCCTCGCCCTGCCACGCCCACATTTATAGACCAATCAAAATTCTTTGCACAATTTAAGTAAAGGGTCACCCAAGGTACCTTCCTGCAAGATTTGGTCAAAATTGGCTCATTGGTTTGAGAGAAGAAGACTTTTAAAGAAAAAGTTAACGGACGGACGCACGCACGCACGACGGCCACAACGCCATGACAATACCTCGCTGGCCTTCGGCCAGTGGAGCTAAAAACTGTATTTTACCTTAAGTCCCCTTTTCCCATGACAAGGCCTCAAATCCAAAAGCCAGGAAAAACGCATCAGCATTATGTCATAGGGAGCTCACATGGTAAGTTTCATTAGATTTGGCCCAAGGGTTATGGAGCAATCACTCCGGACGGACGGACAGACAGACAGAATGACGGACGGACAGACAGACAGAGCGGCGACTATATGCTCTCCCTTCAGGGAGCATAAAAAGGGAACACATGCATTTGTCTAGTGAAGGGAGAGGATGCAGCTGACAATATGGGTCAATACTAAAACAATGGCTAAATATGGAAAACAAGGGCCATAAATTAAGTGACAGTCGTCATGACAAGCTGTGAGGAGACATTATGGAGGACCATCAAAATACATGATTACAGTCCTCTATACCCCTGTATTGTCCGCTACATTAAAAAATGTTGTAACTGCAGCTTCAATTTATAAGAGACTTTGAGTGAGTCAAAGGTAAGCTGCATCTTTTACAGAGCAATTTAAACTGAATAATGGCTAGAATATGTTTTAAGGCTATAGTACCAATCACCAGGGAATTGGAAAAGGGCTTTTATGGATTCAGATTAGCCTGTGCCTAAATATTGTCAGATCAGAACCTAACTAGCTTTCTAAAGAATGCCAATGGACTTGAAGAAGCTATTAGAGAACAGCATGAATCTCGATCAAACTGTGTGAATGCAACTGTTGTAATTTTGAGGTGCTATGCAGAGCAAATTAGGAGTTGGGACACTTCAAATAAAGCCACTCACCAGCTCTTGTCAATGTCTTATAACACGGACAATCATAGATGCCACTCTCTGGCACCTTTCTGTTGGGTTCAGGTATGAGCCACAGTACTGGGAGGTCCGTGTACAGCTCCTTCGGTCGTGACTCAGTCAGTTGGTGGTGAGTGTAGTCCCAGCGTGCTCCCTCCACAAACAGGCCATTGATGTAACATCCATCCTCCGGCGACTCCTTCAGCTCGTCTGACGTCTCTCTCATAACCTGCAATCATACAAAACATGCACATGTAAACTTGGGTCGTGACTCAGTCAGTTGGTGGTGAGTGTAGTCCCAGCATGCTCCCTCCACAAACAGGCCATTGATGTAACATCCATCCTCCGGAGACTCCTTCAGCTCGTCTGACGTCTCTCTCATAACCTGCAATCATACAAAACATGCACATGTAAACTTGGGTCGTGACTCAGTCAGTTGGTGGTGAGTGTAGTCCCAGCATGCTCCCTCCACAAACAGGCCATTGATGTAACATCCATCCTCCGGAGACTCCTTCAGCTCGTCTGACGTCTCTCTCATAACCTGCAATCATACAAAACATGCACATGTAAACTTGGGTCGTGACTCAGTCAGTTGGTGGTGAGTGTAGTCCCAGCATGCTCCCTCCACAAACAGGCCGTTGATGTAACATCCATCCTCCGGAGACTCCTTCAGCTCGTCTGACGTCTCTCTCATAACCTGCAATCATACAAAACATGCACATGTAAACTTGGGTCGTGACTCAGTCAGTTGGTGGTGAGTGTAGTCCCAGCATGCTCCCTCCACAAACAGGCCGTTGATGTAACATCCATCCTCCGGAGACTCCTTCAGCTTGTCTGACGTCTCTCTCATAACCTGCAATCATACAAAACATGCACATGTAAACTTGGGTCGTGACTCAGTCAGTTGGTGGTGTGTGTAGTCTCAGCGCGCTCCCTCCACAAACAGACCGTTGATGTAACATCCATCCTCCGGACACTCCTTCAGCTTGTCTGACGTCTCTCTCATAACCTGCAATCATATAAAACATGCACATGTAAACTTGGGTCGTGACTCAGTCAGTTGGTGGTGTGTGTAGTCTCAGCGCGCTCCCTCCACAAACAGACCGTTGATGTAACATCCATCCTCCGGACACTCCTTCAGCTTGTCTGACGTCTCTCTCATAACCTGCAATCATACAAAACATGCACATGTAAACATGGGTCGTGACTCAGTCAGTTGGTGGTGTGTGTAGTCCCAGCGTGCTCCCTCCACAAACAGGCCGTTGATATAACATCCATCCTCCGGAGACTCCTTCAGCTTGTCTGACGTCTCTCTCATAACCTGCAATCATACAAAACATGCACATGTAAACATGGGTCGTGACTCAGTCAGTTGGTGGTGAGTGTAGTCCCAGCGTGCTCCCTCCACAAACAGGCCGTTGATGTAACATCCATCCTGGGAAGACTCCTTCAGCTCGTCCGACGTCTCTCTCATAACCTGCAATCATACAAAACATGCACATGTAAACATGGGTCGTGACTCAGTCAGGTGGTGAGTATAGTCCCAGCGTGCTCCCTCCACAAACAGACCGTTGATATAACATCCATCCTCCGGAGACTCCTTCAGCTTGTCTGACGTCTCTCTCATAACCTGCAATCATATAAAACATGCACATGTAAACTTGGGTCGTGACTCAGTCAGTTGGTGATGTGTGTAGTCCCAGCATGCTCCCTCCACAAACAGGCCGTTGATGTAACATCCATCCTCCGGAGACTCCTTCAGCTCGTCCGACGTCTCTCTCATAACCTGCAATCATATAAAACATGCACATGTAAACATGGGTCGTGACTCAGTCAGTTGGTGGTGTGTGTAGTCCCAGCGTGCTCCCTCCACAAACAGGCCGTTGATGTAACATCCATCCTCCGGAGACTCTTTCAGCTCGTCCGACGTCTCTCTCATAACCTGCAATCATACAAAACATGCACATGTAAACATGGGTCGTGACTCAGTCAGTTGGTGGTGAGTGTAGTCCCAGCATGCCCCCTCCACAAACAGACCGTTGATATAACATCCGTCCTCCGGAGACTCCTTCAGCTCGTCTGACGTCTCTCTCATAACCTGCAATCATACAAAACATGCACATGTAAACATGGGTCGTGACTCAGTCAGTTGGTGGTGAGTGTAGTCCCAGCGTGCACCCTCCACAAACAGACCGTTGATGTAACATCCATCCTCCGGAGACTCCTTCAGCTCGTCTGACATCTCTCTCATAACCTGCAATCATATAAAACATGCACATGTAAACTTGGGTCGTGACTCAGTCAGTTGGTGGTGAGTGTAGTCCCAGCGTGCTCCCTCCACAAACAGGCCGTTGATATAACATCCATCCTGGGAAGACTCCTTCAGCTCGTCCGACGTCTCTCTCATAACCTGCAATCATATAAAACATGCACATGTAAACTTGGGTCGTGACTCAGTCAGTTGGTGGTGTGTGTAGTCCCAGCGTGCTCCCTCCACAAACAGGCCGTTGATGTAACATCCATCCTCCGGAGACTCCTTCAGCTTGTCTGACGTCTCTCTCATAACCTGCAATCATACAAAACATGCACATGTAAACTTGGGTCGTGACTAAGTCAGTTGGTGGTGAGTGTAGTCCCAGCGTGCTCCCTCCACAAACAGGCCGTTGATATAACATCCATCCTCCGGAGACTCCTTCAGCTTGTCTGACGTCTCTCTCATAACCTGCAATCATACAAAACATGCACATGTAAACTTGGGTCGTGACTCAGTCAGTTGGTGGTGTGTGTAGTCTCAGCGTGCTCCCTCCACAAACAGACCGTTGATGTAACATCCATCCTCCGGAGACTCCTTCAGCTCGTCTGACGTCTCTCTCATAACCTGCAATCATACAAAACATGCACATGTAAACTTGGGTCGTGACTCAGTCAGTTGGTGGTGAGTGTAGTCCCAGCATGCTCCCTCCACAAACAGGCCATTGATGTAACATCCATCCTCCGGAGACTCCTTCAGCTCGTCTGACGTCTCTCTCATAACCTGCAATCATACAAAACATGCACATGTAAACTTGGGTCGTGACTCAGTCAGGTGGTGGTGTGTGTAGTCCCAGCGTGCACCCTCCACAAACAGGCCGTTGATGTAACATCCATCCTCCGGAGACTCCTTCAGCTTGTCTGACGTCTCTCTCATAACCTGCAATCATACAAAACATGCACATGTAAACTTGGGTTGTGATCAGTCAGTTGGTGGTGAGTGTAGTCCCAGCGTGCTCCCTCCACAAACAGGCCGTTGATATAACATCCATCCTCCGGAGACTCCTTCAGCTTGTCTGACGTCTCTCTCATAACCTGCAATCATAAAAAAACATGCACATGTAAACTTGGGTCGTGACTCAGTCAGTTGGTGGTGAGTGTAGTCCCAGCATGCTCCCTCCACAAACAGACCGTTGATGTAACATCCATCCTCCGGAGACTCCTTCAGCTTGTCTGACGTCTCTCTCATAACCTGCAATCATAAAAAAACATGCACATGTAAACTTGGGTCGTGACTCAGTCAGTTGGTGGTGTGTGTAGTCCCAGCGTGCTCCCTCCACAAACAGGCCGTTGATGTAACATCCATCCTCCGGAGACTCCTTCAGCTTGTCTGACGTCTCTCTCATAACCTGCAATCATACAAAACATGCACATGTAAACTTGGGTCGTGACTCAGTCAGTTGGTGGTGAGTGTAGTCCCAGCGTGCTCCCTCCACAAACAGACCGTTGATATAACATCCATCCTCCGGAGACTCCTTCAGCTCGTCTGACGTCTCTCTCATAACCTGCAATCATACAAAACATGCACATGTAAACTTGGGTCGTGACTCAGTCAGTTGGTGGTGAGTGTAGTCCCAGCGTGCTCCCTCCACAAACAGACCGTTGATGTAACATCCATCCTCCGGAGACTCCTTCAGCTCGTCTGACGTCTCTCTCATAACCTGCAATCATACAAAACATGCACATGTAAACTTGGGTCGTGACTCAGTCAGGTGGTGAATATAGTCCCAGCGTGCCCCCTCCACAAACAGGCCGTTGATGTAACATCCATCCTCCGGAGACTCCTTCAGCTTGTCTGACGTCTCTCTCATAACCTGCAATCATACAAAACATGCACATGTAAACTTGGGTTGTGATCAGTCAGTTGATGGTGAGTGTAGTCCCAGCGTGCTCCCTCCACAAACAGGCCGTTGATATAACATCCATCCTCCGGAGACTCCTTCAGCTTGTCTGACGTCTCTCTCATAACCTGCAATCATAAAAAAAACATGCACATGTAAACTTGGGTCGTGACTCAGTCAGTTGGTGGTGAGTGTAGTCCCAGCGTGCACCCTCCACAAAAAGACCGTTGATATAACATCCATCCTGGGAAGACTCCTTCAGCTCGTCCGACGTCTCTCTCATAACCTGCAATCATACAAAACATGCACATGTAAACTTGGGTCGTGACTCAGTCAGTTGGTGGTGAGTGTAGTCCCAGCGTGCCCCCTCCACAAACAGGCCGTTGATATAACATCCGTCCTCCGGAGACTCCTTCAGCTCGTCCGACGTCTCTCTCATAACCTGCAATCATACAAAACATGCACATGTAAACTTGGGTCATGACTCAATCAGTTGGTGGTGTGTGTAGTCCCAGCGTGCTCCCTCCACAAACAGACCGTTGATGTAACATCCATCCTGGGAAGACTCCTTCAGCTCGTCCGACGTCTCTCTCATAACCTGCAATCATACAAAACATAGACATGTAAACATAACCCATTACCAGACGACAAAATTTTGGACTGTTCCAATTTGAAAGATGTTGCAGACGACAATTTCAAGTTGATGAAATTTTAGATTAAATTTTGGTTTAGAAAACATTGTGGAAAATGAAGAAATTGCTTGTTTCAAGCAATTTCTTCATTTTCAACAATGTTTTCCCGAGCCTTTTCTTGTGAGGGAGTAAAAAAGGTGTCACTGCGCAGTAATGGGTTAACCTTATATCCAACTGCAAAATCTTTGGCAAGTACAATTAGAAAGTAGTTGCAGACCGCAAAGTGATTCATTTTGAAAGCAGAAAATATGTATGCTATAGCATAAAAAAATGATTTTCCAAGTCTTTTTTTAGGGGACATCAAAACCGACAGGCCTTTCTTGGAAAAAAGCAAAAACAGTAACATGTTTTCAACACGATAGAATGTTTATATTGATCACCGATGTTTCATGTTTGTAAGGTTTTTTTTAATAAACAAAGCAAATTTGCAATTGAAGCAAAAAAACTTTCCTCCCACAAGTGTTTGGATGAAAAAAGACAAACAATGTGAAGGCCATGGTATTGCTATATGACTTTATGTGAAATAATTGTTGTCTACACAAGTTTCTGTTAGTTGTATTTTGTATGCTTTACTTGGTGTTAAAGTCATGCCACAACCAAAAACTATTTTATAACAATCAAAATAAGTCCATGATTCTTGGGTCTGGCAATAAGTTCATAACTTTATAACTTTTTGTTTTGAAGTATGCTATTTGAATTTAATCAAAAGTCATTTTGCACTTGAACCACTTGCCAAACAACAAAATATTTAGACAGTCCAATTTGAAAGCTGCTATAGTCAGCAAAACAGAAGTTGCTCGTTGTCATAGTGTTTTCAGATTCCATTCCTAGTATTAGGGGACATCAGAGCCAATTCTTGTTTGAGAAAAGGTTACATATTTTTGGATAAGTTGATCCAAATGGCACAAACTTCTATATTTAGGTATTATCATTTTTGCCAGAACTTTCATCATATAAGTTTGACGTATTCAGAATGACAATCTGTTGCCCATACAATGTTTTATACCTATACAACATAGTCTCTAAACAAAGGTGTACATACAAGGTAAATCCCCTTATATGGGATTAGAAAAGATTAACAACCAACAGATGGAGTGTTAATCAATTACAGCAGAGAACTTCAAATCATCAGTAGCTAAAACGTGAGAACACAGTGATGAGATTAAAGAGATCAGGGGCCAGTCTCATGAAAGTCCATTCCCACATACTAATACTTTTTGATGCATCACAAGATAAAGGCTTTTGAAAACATTGTGGAAAATGAATAAATTGCTTGTGACAATGTTTTCTACCATAAAGACAATGGGATGCAAAATTTAATTCAGGTGAAATTGTCGTCTGCAATAGCTATGAATTTGGACAAGTTAAAATGTTGCTATCTGGTAATTAGTTAAGGACATGTTTTTGAATTACACAAGAGCCGTCAGAGACGGACAATGCTCCCCGAATAAGGCTTTGTCACAATAAATGTATGCCATACAGAGCTAAGATTAAGCTAACAAACGATAAGCCCCCTTTTTCCATGACATACTTTTTAAACACAAATTTCAAGTAGTTTATTGTCAAGGGCATCTGATTTGCTACTCAAATATGAAATTTCATCAAATTCTGACCATTAGACTAGGAGAAATTAGAGAAAAAGTGTATTTGACCTTAAGTCCCCTTTTCCCATGACGAGGCCTCAAATCCAAAAACTGGGAAAAGTACATCGGCATTATGTCATAGGGAGTTCACATGGTAAGTTTCATTTGATTTGGCCCAAGGGTTATAGAGAAATCGCTTCGGACGGACGGACAGACGGACGGACGAAGCGGCGACTATATGCTCTCCCTTCGGGGAGCATAAAAATGTCCTACGAAAAGTTTGGGACAAAAATTGCATTTCCTAGGTCTTGAGACTTTGGTGATAAGAGATTATTGTTGTAAGATATTGGCAATCAAAAATAAATCCCAGATAGGGTGCAATCATGCAACTGGCCCCTTATATGCTCCCTGGAAGAATGCTGTAGAAAACTAATGGACAGACAGGTGTATGAACAATTGAAAACAAATACATTGTATTTAATTTTCCTTCAAATTTTTGGGTAGGAACACAGAAACTTTTAATTGAATGAAAGGTGGACCAAAAATACAAGGGCGGATTCAGGATTTTTCAGTTCAAAGTCCAAATGATGGCTTTTTTTCTTATTAGAAGTTATATAGTCAAAATTCAATTCTAAGCCAATTCCAGAGGCGGTCATGACCCCCTGACCCCACCCCTAGATCCACCCTTGAAAATAGGGAAAAAAATTCAAGTGATAGAGATAGGTCAAAATAATGTTTTGAAAATTTGTACAAGAGCTGCATTTCATCAAAAGTATTGGTAATCAATCTAAGCTGTTGCAAGCAAACTGAAAAATAGATAGCTTCATAGTTATTTATTTTTGATATGTCAATACAGAGACCTTGGACATTGAGGAGATGGACATTAACACTTTCACAAATAAAATTTGAATTTCATGTTCCTATCAGAAATTGCTTGGGACAACATTTGGGAAAAATATAGGAAACATTTTAAAATCATGTCTGTGTCCTTCAAAAAGAAGTTTGTGTAGATCCAGGTAAGACTGCACTTACTTTTTCGAAATTGGTGCCTTATTACTTATTCATTAACTTTTTTTTCTGAAATCTGAATTATCAAGATCAGCATTTTTGAAGGTACAACAAATCGTTGGCAAATCTAGATGTAAAATGTTAGACAAAATACTTTTGTATAATGTTTTGTATTTGCTAGGTATGCTACCATATTTATTCAGAACAGTTTGATGCACAATAGGATAAATGTATAAAGGATTTATAATCTACATTGATTGGGAGGAGTCTAACCCTTTCCCTAAATGAACCAAATTTTGTACAAGTACAAATCAAAACACATCGCATATGACACAATAGAAAGTTCCAAAATGCAGAATTTGTATGTTAAGGTATGGAAAACAATGAAGGAAAAGGAGAAAATGCTGATCATCAGCATTTTCTCCTTTTCCTTCAATGTTTTCCAAATCTTTCTCATAAACAAACACAAAAACCAGGGATTGTTTGTTAACCCATTACCACACATTGACTCTTTTTGACTCCCTACAAGATAATGGCTTTTGAAAACATTGTGGAAAATGAAGAAATTGCTTGTCACAAGCAATTTCTTCATTTCCCACAATGTTTTCTACCCAAAAAGCTTTAAAAATTTGAAGTTTCATCACATTGAAATGTCGTCTGCAACTTCTTTCAAATTGGACTATCCCCAAATTTTGTCGTTTGGTAACGGGTTAAAGGAACAAATGTATGGTTTATTACCTATATAATCAGGAGACAAGCTGTTCCAGGGATGAATACAACAACAGCTCAAAAGGGCTTATTTATATGAGACTTTAATCAATATGCAACAGCAGGGCACTTGATTAACTTTATAGGAAATTCTAGAATTGGTGAAATATCACGTGAAACAGCACATGATTTCTGATGACATCTTTTATTTATGAATTAGTATTAGTTAGTCAAATAAACCATACCCATACCCAAGACTTCTTTTGACATGTATACCTTAGAAAAAGCCTTGGAAATTCATTGATGTATAACGGCCCTGAATTAACATTATAGGAACATCATTCTAGACTTCATGAAATATCACGTGAAATAACACATGATTTTGGTGCAAGTCAAAAGATTTCTGATGACATTTCTTATGAGAGTCCCATTGCTTTGTCAATTAAATCCTAACCAAACAAGACTTGTATTGATGCACAATGTTTATTAGTTTATTTATGTCTCATCTATGTATGTAATAAAAACAGGCTTTGGGAAAACATTGATACAAAAGTAGGCCCCTTGCTTAACACTATAGGAAAATCTAAAATAATTGGGGAAATATCTGACGCTGGATCTATGGAGTCCCATTGGTTAGTGAATTAATCCCTAACCAAACAAGACCTGTTTTGACTATGAACATGAGCTTCAAAGAGCATCGCATATAGGCATCGTCAGTAAATTAAACATTTTTTTCTTAACCCTTTCCAAAACAAGACCTGGTTTTGACGTCTCTAAGAGAATAGGCTTGGGAAAACATTGAGGCAAAAGAAGAAAGTGCTGATAATCAGCACTTTCTCCTCTTGCCTCAATACTTTATGGGCTAAATTGTCCACAGATTTCATCTTTATTTGTGTTCATTTTGTCACCTTCAGCAGTTTTCGATTTGAATCACGCCAAAATTTGTCGTTCGGGAAAGGGTTAATTGAAGGGCAGATACCTCAAGAATGACAAGAGCTACCTGAATTTCAAAAGCTGCATGCACAACTAGACAACATTAGGGATTTAAAGGTTAAAAGTTTTGCTGTAAATTATTTTGTTTTCTGCAATTCTTTTCGAACTAGACTGACCTACAATTTTGTCACTGGGAAAGGGTTATACACTGATTCTTTTATGAACCTAGATGGGTACCTAAAAATATCTAAATAAAGATAAAATACTTGGACAATATAAGCTTCTTCCAAAACTGGCATTTTGCAATAAAATGATTAACAAATGGCAAACTATATCCCATCTCATAAAATGTCTTGTACAATCAATAAGGCAGAGCTGCCTAACATAACATTGATGAATGATAGCAGTCTCTACATCTTTCTATACGATCAAAGGGAGACAATTTGACTGCTTAATTATTTTGTTGTCTTTCATTTTGAAAATAAAAGTACTAACACCTTTCCAATCAACACCTGGTATTGATGTCCCTAGAAGGAAGTTTTTGAAAATATTTAGAGGAAAGTAAAAAAAATGCTTACAATAATAATTTCACCTTTTCTCACATTGCTTTCCAAGCTATCTGTGTGTATGACAATATCAAATAGATCTTTGCTGATCTAAAAATGGATTCTGTATCCCCGCTCATTTAACCTTTCCCCAAACAAGACTTTCTTTTTATGTCCCTTATGGAAAGGGCTTGGAAACATTCAGGCAAAAGATGCAAATGCTAGCAACTACCATTTTATCCTTTAGCCTTAATATTGTCTACTCCCAATTCGTCTACTCCCAATTCGTCTACTATTTTTGACAAAAGTCCCATTTCGTCTACTTTTCTATACTTTGTATATCAATATGATATTTTATTATTTATATTAAATTGTTTGCATTTTTATTGTATTTGTGAATATATTGACTTAATATCTTATCTTAAAACAAAAATAATGTTGTTTATTGATGATTTGACATGAAAGTAGACGAGTTGGGACAGTAGACGAATTGGGACTCAATGCACTTAAATAACAGTAGACGAAATGGGAGTAGACCAAATGGGATGTTACCCTAAAATGTATGCTTCCCCATCAACACCCATTTTGCTGTCTGTGTATCCTGTCAAATGGGAACAGTCTATTTTTCCTTGTTTGGGAAATGATTAATTACAGAAGTCCCACATACCTGGAATCCAAAGTTGATTGTATCGATGGAGATGACCTTCTTTCTGGCAAAGTTCTGCAGGGTACCGGTCAAGAAAGCTTGTGGGAAGAAGAACCCAGATATCCAGTATACCTGTAATGGAGGAGGATTTGTTTGAATGGTCTTAAACCTATTACCAGACGACGAAATTTCAAACTAGTCCAAATTCAAAGATGTTGCAGACGACAAATTCAAGTGAATAAAATTTTACATTTTTGGTCATTTTGTACAGAAAATATTGTGGGAAATGAAGAAATTGCTTGTGACAAGCAATTTCTTCATTTTCCACAATGTTTTCTAAAGCCTTTATCTCGTGGGGAGTCAAAAGGCGTCACTGTGTGGTAATGGGTTAAACCTATTACCAGACAACAAAACTTTAGACTGGTTGAAATGCGACAATTTCAAGTAAACGAAATTTAGAGGTTTTTTTTGCCTTTCGGGGTAGAAAACATTGTTGGAAATGAAGAAACTGCTTGTCACAAGCAATCCTTCATTTTCCATGATGTTTTTCACAGACTTCATCAGTAGGGTATCAAAAGGCGTCACTATGTGATAATGGGTTTTTAACCATGGATTATTATGGTTTCTCTCACCAGTACTACCGCAACATCCTTATCGAGCCTCCAGCTGCTTCCAGGTTTATAATTGTGAGAGACAAATGCCAGAAAGGATATTAGCTACAATTACTCAGTAGGGATGGAACCTAGAACCTCATGATTAAAACTCTTACACTACCAACTGGCAATTGAGAAATGGAAATGATCTCATCATTTTAAAATTTTGCATAGAAAGACGATTTTATTCATTCCAAAACAACAACTAGTAGACATCCTTTATCAAATGGTATTTGGAAAGCATTGAAAAAAAAAGAATATGCTGAAACCAGGTTTTTCTTCATTTCTCTTAATGCTTTCAATGCTATAATGTTCAAATTCCAGAAACTAAATACAGTGCACTCCATTTATAACGAGTTCGGGTAATATGAGATACCGTCTATAACGAATACAGTACAAAGTCCCTGTCTTTTCCCTTCTATTTTCCCTTTGTTTTATACCGGCTAACGCGAGATTGGTTTGAGCGAAAAATCGGCTATAGCGTACATATTTTCTTGTACAGTGTGATATTGTATTTCACTTTTAGTGGTGTGTATTAAAGTATCAAGAGTTATCTATCTTTATGCTCTCTAAAAAGGAGATTATAAATGTACCATAGTTCACTTCCGGTGAAAGCGAAAGTAGACATGGGCAAGTGGATTTTTTTCTTGCGTTCTGTTACAACTCGGCTTTAGCGAGACATGGCTATAACGAGGCATTAAGTGATGTCCCCGTGATCTCGTTATACACGGAGTGCACTGTAACAATAATGTTGAAACACTGCATCCAGACCAAAATCTTGTTGTTTGGGAAGAAGCATTAGTGTCAATTTTCCGTAAATATAATAGCCCTGTCCCACCTAACCAAATTTTACACCGAATGCATACCAAACTAAATTCTGCATATTCGTTAAAGATTCGTTCCAGAAACGGTTTATGTTCGGTATGTTTTTGGTGCTTTTAGTCGACATTCCGCTGTGTTCGCAGATGCACAAAAAAGTTTTTGAGCATGAACAAAATTTTTCAACGAATGCAGCGAATAAAAATTTCGAAAGGACTTCAGTAACGGTTCGCAGAGGGATCGGTAGGCACGCGTCTGACATTCGCTGCTTTCGTTTAGGTGTCGGTAATAATTCGCCTACAAATTCCTGTTCGGTATGTTCATCATGATCGCACCAAAGGACTAGCGTTTGCACTCCGATAAAGGTGCGTTTATTTACCGATCAGACCGAAAAAACAAACAAACCGCTAACAAAACACACCAATCCTCACGATACCATTCCGAATAAGACGTTACATTCGTAACTCAAACGGTAGGGATTCGTTCATGTTTGGAAACGAATTGGGGTATATTTCGGAGAAATAGTTGCTACAAGTTCGTTACGTGTTTGGTGCATGGTCAGTACAAAATCGTTGAAAACCAAAGCTCACCAAATAAAATGACAACAAACACTGCGAATTTCGCACTTGACATACAGTACAAATTCGCTATGAATGTTCGGTTAGGTGGGTTCGGGCCTATAACAGATACCACTTTCTTTTTCCAGTTAAATTTGATTATATGCGGTTAAGTACCTCTTTAATTGCAATGGTCATTTTGCAGTGGCTGGAGACCTAACAATGGATTCCTGGCATTTCTTTCACCAGTACTTCCACAATTTCGAATTTGATCCTTAAAATGCTCTCTCACATAGATGATTCACATCCATTGGTGAGAGACAAAATTTTATGACTCCTGTAAAATGTCAGAGTAATATTGGCTGAGACAGGGTTTGGACCCACAACAACTACAGTCAATCTTGCTCAAGCGACCACGTGCATTAAGCGACCTTTTGCTTGAAGTGACCACTCTCGGGTCCTCCCGATGAAATTCCTTCTTTAAATTGTTGTATTAAGAGTTTTTTTCCATAACGCGACCAGCGACCGGCATATTTTTGGCCCTCAAACAATAGAATGTTATTTTAAGCGACTGTTCCACATTACAGATAATTTGCAAAAGGTGTCAAACGCATGTAAAGCTGTGAAATTTGCCCAATTAATGGCAATTTTGTCACCTGTAGATTCAATCAAAACTGTAAACAATACGACTCGACGCTGACCAATGGGGCTTTACGAAAGAAAAAAACTTTAACCAATACGAAATCGCATATGATTAGTTGTTGGTGCACCCATTTGTTGTGTATTCTGGATTGCCCTAATTCATTTCGAATAATGTTCCCATCATAACCTATGTACACATTAATCTGATTTAATGAGTAATCTTGGATTGAAAAATCTAAATCTGTCAAATCATATCTAAATGCAAACTATCTACTGTGGATTTATCAAGTTTGTGTAATTTACCTTTCTAAAGTAACCGAAAAAGTTTTATTCGATTATATTATCAACAACCTTAAAATCAAGTCCAGTCCTCATAGAAATAAACAAAGGGAAATCATTCTAATGTCATTCCAAAAGTCTTCGAAGTTACATTTATATTTTACTCAGAATTGGTGAAAAATAATCCTGTATGTCATCAATTGCCATTTTTATTTTCACAAATTGACTAAATCAAAGATTCTACCCTATGTCAACGGAATATTTCTCGTAACTTCACAATGAATTAATCAAGATTCCATTTTCGTTATAATTCTCTCTTTTAGAAATTTTGCGGGTAAAGAAGAACTGGCATGAAATAAAAGGTTTTGTATTAAGAGACTGATTCATTCAGCGACCATTTTTGGGATTCCCCAAGGGTGGTCTCTTAAAACAAGATTGACTGTACTTGGATAGACTCTGATGTTATTGACTGAGCTATCCAGGCTTGGCTTTTCAGACAACTCCCTCTGTGTAAGAGACATAATACTTACAGAAGGTAGTCCTTTTTCAATCCAGTTCTGTATAAAGTCTACTCTAGATACCAGATCTAACACCCAGGATGCTAGAGGCTTCAGAGATGGATACGCCTGCAATACAACAAGCACATTTGTACATTATAAACAAGACAAAATGTCCAAAATTTACACTAACAACAAGGAAAACAAGATGTCAAAGATAATGTTAACACAACTAGAATATCACTGAAAGTGATCATACCCCCCAAAAGCGCTGTGTTTGTGCATTTTGAAATGTACATTTCCTATAAACTGTGAAATGATCAAGTGAGAAAAAGAGCAAACACACTGACCAACACATGGTAATGTTGCAAACATTGCTTAATTTCAACAAATGACCATAATTCAATCAAAAATCAATGAACCATGACCAAAATTTTATATGCACATATTTAAGAACAACTTAGCGTAACTATTTAGTTTTTTTAAAAATCTATCCAATAGTTACTGAGAAATTGAGCGGACAAGAAAATTTACTCATGGGCCATTAAAAATCAACGGACCTTGACCAAAATATTACATGCACATTTCCACTTGGTAATGAGCTCACATGTGAAGTTTGAATAAAATTGGTCTTCTAGTTTATGAGTAATAGAGTGGACAAAATATCAAAAAACTGATCAACACATGTTGATGTTGCGTAAAATGGCAATTTTCAACAAAGGGCCATAACTCAGTCAAAAATTCATGAACCATAACCAAAATTTAATATGCAAATATGTAAGTACTACTTAGCATAACTGTAAAGTTTTTTTTGAATTCCGGCTATTAATTATTGAGAAATTGAGCGGACAAGAAAATTCACTCAAGGGCCTTAACTCTGTGAAAAATCAATGGACCATGACCAAAATATTACATGCACATCTCCACTTGGTAATGAGTTCACATATGAAGTTTGAATTAAATTGGTCCAGTAGTTTATGTGCAATAGAGTGGACAAAAAATAAAAAAAAACTTATCAACACATGTTAATATAGCGTAAAATGGTAAATTTCAGCAAAGGGTCATAACTCAATAAAAAATCAATGAAACTTTACCAAAGCATCCTTTGATATGCACATATTTGAGAGCTACTAAGCATAACTGTAAACATTTTTTGAAATCCATCCATTAGTTACCGAGAAATTGAGCGGACAAGAAAATTCACTCAATGCCCATAACTCTGTGAAAACCATAATAAGGATTATTGTCTTAAACAATAAAGCCTTAATTATTTCAGCAGAACATTAAATTTGGTTGAAGGGAGATAACTTTTGAGGTAGGAAACAGAGCTAACTCTTTTTCAACTTGGTTGTCCCCCTTTTTTCCCTAAGACAAAAAGTTGTTTCAAAAAAGTTATCTCCCTTTTTACTTCATGAATCTTCACCAAGCTGCAAGCCAAAAAAGTTGAATTTAAATCCATCATCATCTTGGAAGAAATTATGTCTGGAAGGAAGAGTGGGACCAAAAAGAGGAGGAGAGAGGCCAGTACTGGGAGAGAGGAGGCACAGGAGCCCTTGGAGAGGGTCCAAATCCTGGACCAGGCCCTAACAGAGAAGGGTAAACCCATGGTAGAATTCGCTACCATTAGGGCTGTATCAATGAATTTTCAAGTCCTACAACATAATGACTCCGATAATAAGCCTGAGATCATCAGTTTTTGGGAAGGTTTCAATTTAAAACATGTTCCTGTATCCTAAAAGGATAGAATTAGACAGAATGAATTTGTAAGATTTTATCTAAATCTTAGGAAGCGTCAGGTTTTTAACAGAAATGGACAGAATTTTCATTATCTGGTTTACACAAGAGCCGTCATAGACGGATTATGCTCCCTGAATAAGTGTTCGTAACAAAAATGTATTGAGCCCCATTTGTCCATGACAGTCAGTTCGTACATTGATCGAAAATGGTGTAAGGCGTACAACATTTCATTTGCCACATAGGTACAGGGTTTCATTTAGCTGCAATATCGTAGCCACAAACATGATATAAATGGGTACCCAGACCAAAATTCAAAAAGGTTTCGGTTACATTATTGCAACTAGGTTTCATTGTATTCTGACCATTAGATGAAAAGAAATTAAAGAAAAAATAATCTCTGACGGACGGTAGTATGGACGGAAGGACAGCGTGGTGACTAAAAATAGGTCTGAATGTATCCCATTTGGTTGTCCAATAAGCTGTAGAGTACTTAGTATATTTGCTATTTCCTTGCAGTTGATAGAGTAAGGCAGAATGCTAGGTCTAAGAGCTTTTGTCATTGATGCACAGTTTCCCCCCCCCCCCAGTCAATGTAGCAAATAGGAGTACACCAAAGGACCAACAGGAAAAGTTGACTTTGGTAGGCTTGGCCTAGATTGCCGGATAATATATTCGTACATTTACCTTAAAATGTACATGAAATACAATTATTACTCAAAACTATATTGTCTTTTAATGCTCATTAAGAAAGTTGCTAAGATTGATAGGTGTCCAAAACTTTCACATGCAGGGCAATAATTTCTAAACGTCCATTTTTGCAGAAAGTTCTATCAATGCAATATGTGGTCTTGCAAAACATCATCATCTGGGGCAGATCCATAGGGGATTCGGGGGCTCGACGAACCCCTTCCATAGCCTGATTAATTCATTTTCATGCAGAAATTCAGTCAAAATTCCGTAATACTTGACAGAAAGCCGCGACCAATGGCAGTATCGCCAATGAAAAGAATCAAAGGTATAAAACATGATTTACTGATGACGAAGTAGTTTTTCGGGGACTTTAAAGGGGTCCGGGTTTTGCATAACTGATTTTGGTTTAGCAATTGAGAATTGTCAGTTATTAAGCAATAGTGCAGATGGTCAATTTGACAGTCTTCAGTTTGGAACTCTGCAAGGTGATGGAAATCTGTATATGTGTAAAGTGGCCTACATAATGGCAACAAATAGGTTATATCAAACTGCTGATATTATTTTTGTAAGAGCTATTACTAATAGTTGCCTCCATAATTGCATGGATAAGATATTGAGACCAGATATGTGGAAAAAAAATTTAAGATCTATAACTTAAAGCAGGAACGGCCCATTCCTATCCACCAGCTGGTAACTTTATTGCTTTGAAAAACAATATGCTCTAGGTCTTGCTAATATGTTGTATGGTCTTTCGATTCCATCTGATATTCAAAAAGAAGCCAGTGTATATTGATAACAAAGTCATTTGCGAATTTTTCTTTTTTACCCATTCAGATGTTACCCCATGAACAAGATATCAGTTTCACTGCAATATTACCGGTATCTGAAAGTCCTCTAGATAAATTTCAGGATAGTCGAAGCCATTGAACAGCTCTTCAAACTGTGTCAGAAGATGATCAAACTAATGGCTCAATGTCATAAATTTTTTAGCTCACCTGAGCACGAAGTGCTCAAGGTGAGCTATTGTGGTCACTTTTTGTCCGTCGTCCGTCTGTCCGTCCGTCCGTCTGTCCGTCTGTCCGTCCGTCCGTCCACAATTTCGTGTTTACACTCTAGCATCTACAAATATAAGGCAATCTTGACCAAACTTGGTCAAAACATGTATGGCCATAAGATCTCGGATGAGTTCGATTATGGGTCAGATCGAACTAGAAATGCAGGAGTTATCTGCCCTTGAATGCGAAAAATACTTAGTTTTGACATTGTTTACACTCTAGCATCTACAATTATTGATCAATCAAGACAAATCTTGGACATAACATTGCAGACCATAAGATCTCGGATGAGTTCGATTTTCAGTCTGATCTGACTGGAAAGACGAGAGTTATGTGCCCTTGAATTTGACAAAATTGCCATTTTCGGCTGTTTTTGACCTTGTTTACACTCTAGAATCTACAATTATTCATCAATCAAGACAAAACTTTGACACAATGTTTGGGACTATGAGATCTCGGATGAGCGTAATTTTCAGTCTGATCTGATCAGAAAGTCGAGAGTTACTTGCTCTTGAATTTGACAAAATTGTCATTTTTGGCTGTTTTCGACGATGTTTACACTCTAGAATCTACAATTATTGATCAATCAATCCAAAACTTGGACACAATATTGGAGATCATAAGATCTGAAATGAGTTTGATTTTCAGTCTTATCTGATCACCAGAAAGTTGAGAGTTATGAGCCCTTGAATTTGACAAAATTGCTGTTTTTGACTGTTTTCGACCTTATTTACACTCTAGAATCTACAATTTATGACCAATCAAGACAAATTTTTGACACAAGGTTGGAGACCATAAGGTCTCAGATGAGTTTGATTTTCAGTCTGATCTGACCAGAAAGATGAGAGTTTTGTGCCCTTGAATTTGATAAAATTGCCGATTTCGGCTGTTTTTGACATTGTTTACACTCTATAATCTACTATTATTTATCAATTAAGACAAAACTTGAACACAATGTTTGAGACCATAAGATCTTGGATAAGTTTGATTTTCAGTCCAATCTGACAAAAAGTGGAGAGTTATGTGCCCTTGAATTTGATCAAATTGCAGTTTTCGGCTGCTTTAGACCTTGTTTACACTCTAGAATCTACAATTATTGACCAATCAAGACAAATCTTGGACACAATGTTGGATATCATTAGATCTCGGTTGAGTTTGATTTTCAGCCTGATCTGACTAGGAAGTCAATAGTAATGTGCCCTTGAATTTGACAAAATTGCTGTTTTCGGCTGTTTTCGTCTTTGTTTATACTCCAGAATCTACAATTATTTATCGAATAAGACAAATCTTGGGCACAATGTTGGGCAAGATGAAATCTTGGATGAGTTCGATTTTCACAATGTTATTGACCATAAGTTCGTTTTTAGTCTAAAAGTCATAAATATTTTTTGAATTGAAGAAAAGTGTTGCTTATATCATTTTGGTTCAGGTGAGCGATATAGGACCATCATGGTCCTCTTGTTACTCTAGGTATATCAGATAAAAGCAAAAGAAGAAGAGAATATAAGACAAGGATGTAAAAAAAAAAATCACTTGTATAGGAAAAATTGGAACAGGAAATTTACTTGTCTGGGAAAAATGAAAGATAACTTTAAATATGGTTAGCTCATTTATTTGTAATATAGCCACCAGAACACAATTTTATTTACAATTTTCTTTCTTTTAGAACACTGCTGTGGTAAAAAGATTGCTCTTACGTCGCTGATCATAGGCTGATCCTACTATAAGTTGAGAAGAGAACTTTCATAATTCGTTTAGCTAAACTTTACTTATCTTTAATTTTTCATTACAGAGATTTGGTTTTTGGGTGACTCCCTGATCAGATGGGCCGGGGTGACATATCAAAGCAGACCACGGAGGCAGTTAGAGAATATGTCCCTCATATGGGACGGATATAGCGGCCTTCGCTTGGAAGGCTTGCATTCAAAGGTGCAACTAGGTGTCATCCAGGGTCGACAGCCATCCATTTTGTTTCTCCATGTGGGCGGCAATAACATCACCAGCACAAACCAGTGCAGAATAATTAGGCTGTTACAACAAGAACTAACTTACTTATTTGATACTTTTCCAGAGGCAGTTATAGTTTGGGTCTTTATTTTACCCCGCTTGTCTTGGACGACACCAGATGGACAGGCAGAATTTTCTGCCATGAACAGGAAAAGGGCAAAAATAAATAGAACTATTTCTAGATTTGTTTTGAATCATCATAATGGAAAAGCTTTGTATGTAAGATCCATTGACACAAAAACTTCTGGTTTCTTTAGACCTGATAATGTGCATCTGAGCAACATAGGTAATGAATTGTTGATTTTTAGCTTTCAGGAAGCGGTTGCAGAAATAATGTCAAATAAGGAGAAAAAATTTATTGAAGGATGATGCCTTAATATTGGGGGACAAATCATTGCTGATTTGTTGTGGCGGAATATTAAGGCGTTTGTCTATGGGATGGTGCCAATCCTGAATTTAATCCATTTTCTTTAAGGAAATCATAGATATTAAGTAGGATGGAAACAGGAATCAAATGAAAATTTAATTGGAAGGAATATTATATAATTGGAGGAATGGAGACAAGGATTGGATTTAAAGTTTTAATACTGATGGTTTGACCCGCCAAAATTATGGCTAGGGGAGTTAATAACTCTCTTTTAGATAACTGGTTTTGAGACAGGGTCCCATCAATAATCTTCAATGCTTTTCATAGTTCAAAATTTGCATGCTTTGGCCCTGCTCGGAACAGGCGGACCTATAGCATAAGGTATTTGGCATTATAAACAATAAAAGAGGAATTGGATGGAAATAGGAAGGAAATAGGGATATTGAATAGGATGAAAATAGGGATATGGAATTTTTGGAAAAAGGAATATGGAGAAGGATGGAATCAGGAGTCAAATGATAAATTAATGGGAAGGAATATTATATAATAGGAGGAATGGAGTCAAGGATTGGATTTAATTTAATATGGATGGAGACTGGAGACCGGAGACATAAAAGAGTAGGAGTAAGGTCTGGCACCATCCCATGGACATCCAAATTATTCATAATGTTCCACACAGCTATTCATCGACAACTGGTGGAATTTATCAGGTTATAACATATGTTTTCAATGTGGTCAGAACATGCCATTCTTACTGTAATATAGAGAAATGTTTGTAAAAAAAAAAAAAAAAAAAAAAAGGAAATGGAATCAAAATTGTCTCTGTTCTTTCTGCAAGTGTGTAGCTAACGGAATCACTTAGTCTGTCTTATTGAAAGTAATGATTCTAGTCCTATTGTTTTGGGACTGAGAGCTTAATCGTGCTCCATTGTGTTCTAGTTTATCTGTGCCGTAAAAGAGCAACTTGCCCATAGCTAAATAGCAAACACCTTGGTTGGCGGAATGGAGTTTTGCGTCCCTCACAACGGCTGAGGTTATATGCAGATTGGACCTCTGGTTGAAGTCTTATCCGAAGGACTTGAGAGATGGGGAGTCGAACCTGGGACCCTGCGTTACTGGTCTAGTGTGTTGCCACTTAACCAAATTCAACCCTACATAGCAGTTAGAATCAATATTATCAGTGTTTTGGAATTGAGACGGAATCACCTTGTTTTGTCTGTCTTTTGGATAGGAGTCAGCTTGTTCGGTCTTAAAATAATCAAAATATAATATGCACATCTCCACTTAGTAATGAGTTCACATGTGAAGTTTGAATTAAATTGGTCCAGTAGTTTAGGAGGAATAGAGCGGACAAAAATGCTACAGACAGACCAACAGACAGACAGACCAATGGACAAGCTGACTCCTATATACCCCCCAAAATGAATTTGGGGGGTATAATTAAATCCAAACAATATTTCTTAATTTCTGGGTGGTATTTGAATGAATGTTTAAAATATCAACTTGAAACTTTATGTCCGAAAATCAGGGAGTAGTTTTTTTTCTCTCTTCATCTACCGTCTATTTAACATTTTTGTTCACACAATTTTGTAAACTTCGTAAGTGTCTATGAAATCATTCAAAAATATCACACATCGACCGAAAAAATAGCTCAAAAGTGAAGTTCAAATAACTTCAGGCTATTCCTTTTATTGCTTTGGTTTCACCTGCAATTCAAGTAACTTACCTTTTTAGCCCACATAGTTGGTACTGCATTGTTAAACAGACTGACAGACATATCTTCTAGCTCCTGAGACATGACCACCAGACCTTTCAGAGCCTTCAGGATATCATTCAAACTCTTGTGTACGATGCTCAATAAACGGTTGTACCTGTAAATATATGGTACTCTCAATAAACAAAACAGCACTTAGTTCAATACCATATAATTCATGACAATAGATCTATCAAAGGTATGGAGGAATCAATATATTTATCAATAAGCCAAATTATTCATTCTTATCTAAAATACTGAAATCTCCTGTCACAAAAGCATAAGTTTATATTCTTGTTTGTTATGTTTCAGAACTCAAATACCCGTATTATCAGCGAGGTCAGCAGAAGATTTTTTGTTTGAAACAAGGTTCTTCATGTTTCATCCCTTTTTTGGTTATCAGCATTTTCTTCTATAGCATCAATGTTTTCCAAAGCTTTTTTCTAGATGGGCCAAAAGGTGTTAATATAAGGTGCGTCAAAGGGTCTCCATTCAGCGTGTCAAAAAATGTCTCTATTTGGTGCTTCAAATTGTGTCTATATATTGGGTCCACTAAAAGGTGTCTCCATTCAGTGTGTCAAAAATGTCTCCATTTGGTGCTTCAAATTGTGTCTATATATTGGGTCCACTAAAAGGTGTCTCCATTCAGTGTGTCAAAAATGTCTCCATTTGGTGCTTCAAATTGTGTCTATATATTGGGTCCACTAAAAGGTGTCTCCATTCATTTTGTCAAAAAGTGTCTCTATTAGCTGTATCAAAAAGCATGACTGTTTGCGAATGGTATGACTGATTGCCAATCTAACCTGATGACCTCCTGTACAAGTACAGTATTCATGCTCTGTTCATACAACACGGGGTACTTCTTCATCACCATCTCTAGATTCATAGGTTTAGGAACCTGACCTAGAATTCTCTTGGCTGTTTCTTCCATCACCTACAAACACGCGAGGGAATCATTTGACAAATTTTCAATGTCAATACATGACCAATAGCAATGAATTTTGTCCTAAACCGTCTGGTGTTGTTATAAAATCTCTTGAATCAAGCCGTAGTTACGAGATTTTATAACAACACATATATAATGCTATTGTTTGTCCAAAATTTTGCCATGTTAAACTTGATAAAATTGTTCCCAATTAAATTGAATTTGAAAAGGGTTTGAAGAAGAGAATGTTGAAAAAGATCAGGTATTTGCTGGATATGGTGGTTCTTTTAAACAACACCTGCTACAAATGTTATTGACAAGCAAACAAAAATTTACCATGCTCTATCTTACTTTAGCTCAAAAAGTCTTGCTCTGATGAACATGTCTGAAGTGAATAATAACAAGATTTTACCTCTTCTCTAGATTTTCCACCTCCCGCAGCTGTCTTGGGTTGTAGCAGTAGCAGGGCGTTCAGTTGATTCAGTGTCTCATTTTGGGCGAACGTGATATTGGCGTTATCGTGAAGCCCAAATATCTCTGGGGTGTCATTGATAGGCAAACTTTTGATATATTGTGTATATCCCTGAATTATCAACCAAACAGATCAGAATATGTAATTTCATCAACAAAAACAAAAATTCAACAGGTTGACATACACTCATTCATTACCACTGGTTCTAGCAAAATTTTCAAGTATCTTTAAAAGTAAGTTATAAATGTTTCAATGTTGTTTTTTAACACCATAAATACTTCAGTTACACAGGCATATACAGAGCAAACACACATGAAATTTTAGAAATTATAAACTTCAATAAAGTTATACTGACACAACAATTTCAAATTGACTTATCAATAAAAGCTGAACATTGCTGTACTCATTAGTATAAATGATGAAGCCTTATCAAAGTCTCTTATTAGTTCCTATTAAAATTAACCCACCAGAAAAGATAAATGATAGCTTGTAGTAAGAGGAGCAACACATAACAGAGAGCTACAAATAAGTGGGGGTAATGGCTTTTCAAAATGCAAATTATCTCTCAATAATTATCAAACTCTTTGTGGTGGGTACTCATTAGAATTGTCCCGAGACAATTCTAATGAGGACCCAATACATAGGATTTAGATTTTGAATATCAAATTCAGAAAGCTTTTATCCCTATTGTCTGTAGCTCTGATATAAGACCAGTATATTAGCATGCACACCACACAAAACAACACAATCTCTGTATATCAAACAATAATAAACCCTGGACATTCAGCAGATTTCACGGCAGAAATATGAAAACATATTCTTCTCATGGTTTTCATAAGCTTGTATCACACATATATTTATTACAAATATCATGGAGGTTTCAAAAAAGTAAAATGAATGAATCTACAAAGAATATGGGAAGGCGTATAGTACAATTCTTTCTACAAAAGCCCATGCTGAGAGAACTGAAGCTACAATATATCATGCAGTAAGATGTATATATTCTACAAACAAGAGCTGTCACTGTAAGATGACAATGCCCCCGACACCGCTTTGATTTTAAATTATGGCCAATCTATGTTCAAGGTCAAGGTCATCCAGGGGTCAAGGTCACCAAAGTATGTGCCTACAGAAAGGTAATGTACCAAGGAATGTTGTGGTAAAGTATGAAGCGAATAATAAGGAAGTTATGGCCAATGTTAAAGTTTTTGGACGGAATGACGGACAGACAGACAGACGGACAGACAGATGGACAGACGGACGGACAAGTCAAATTTATGATGCCTCCCTATCGGGGGCATAAAAATACAATGTAATATAGAATAATTGTGAATAAAACACGAAAAGTATCATTGAATGTATTTTCCAGAATTTCATTTCAAGCATGAAATATGTATTGATGAAACCATATAAGACGATGTTTGCTTTGAGTTTGCATTCTTCAATAGATCACATTACGTCAAAAATATACTTTTAATTTCTGCCTAGAATCTCATTCAAGTTAACTAAATGAGAGAAAAATATAATTTAGCAATGCAGTTGGTAAAACTTTTCACTAAATATTCACTATTTCTGATGATTTTGGCTGACTGAGATATTTTGTCTATTGAAATTCTGACCTAGAATTATGCCTGTATGGATATAAAATAGAGTTAAGACTATGTAATACTTAGATATAAATATAGACGGAGTGTAATTATACTAAAACTATAAAGCAGTGTGTACATAACGAAGGAAAAGTAGAGGTAGAGTAATGTCTACATCTGTCCAGAAATCTACGAGGGTTTACTGCTGAGTGAAGTAAAGGATGTGTCTAGATTGTTAGTGAAAAACAACAAAACAGTTACTGGCAAATATAACACAATCTACCCATTGGTCAAAAATTATTACTAAACGATTTCCCTTGTTTATTTTGAACGAAGATCTCGCTCTTCCTTATGACTTCCGCAAGAGTTTGTTATCCAATCATTGGCTATAAATGCCATAACAAACAAAATATCTGATACATATTTCCATTGCCTTTAAAAAGTCATGTGACACTGTCAACCAATAAAATCATTTTGTTTGAATTAATGTGTGGGCAATATTGGAGGATTATCATTGTTTGGGTGTGTGACTGAATACAAGATCACTATCTGTCCAGACTTTGATTGGATGATACTGAACAATTGTGTTAGAATGATTGAGGTTATAATACAATAGACCAAAGCAAATTCTATTGCTTGACGACAGAGTTCGAATTGATCGGTAAGAGAGATCAACTCTGTATGGCGTTAACAATTTTGTATCTGAATGAAAATGCACTCTAAAGTGGAAATTTTAACTGCAACTTCTTGTTTTCTGTTCTTGTTCAATATTGTATCTAAATCAGTTACATCTCAACAGTTCTTATAACCATTTAGGTTTTGCACAAAAGTTTGCATTTCTGATTTCATTTATTTGAAAATGAAAATCAAGCTAGTAAAAAGATTCAGTAAAGTCCTTATTTCATTCATTGCTAAAGTCTTTTTCATGTTCTAAGTTGTTAAAACAAATCTACCACTACTTAAACCCTCTCCCAAACAAGACCTGATTTTGATGTCCCTATTTGAAATGGTTTGGGAAAACATTGAGACAAAAGAAGAAACTGCTGATGATCAGCAGTTTCTCCTTTTGCCTCAATATTTTCTGTGCTCTATTTTATACAAATCTGACGGTTTTCTATCTTTATTTTGTCGTCTGCAGCAGCTTTCAAATTAGAGCACCCTGAAATTCTGTCGTTTGGGAATGGGTTAAAGATCTACCATATCATGCAATGAAATAACAGGTTACCAATCTGTTTATAAAATTTCAAAGCATGATGATGTACTTCACATGCAAATATGTAATTATACTACCACAATTCATCTTATTTATTGTAATAGCAGTCTATAAAATTCATTACAAAGGCTTTGTGTCAAAGATTTGAAAAGTGCCTCTCGACAGAGAGATATTAAATACAAGTCACAAAGACATTTAGGTTTCTTGATTTTGTCAATATTTAAACCAATAGTTTTGTGTTGTTATGCTCCCCGAAAAATTTCGGGGGAGCATATAGTCGCCACGCTGTCCGTCCGTCCGTCCGTCCGTGTGTCCGTGTGTCCGTCCGTCCGTCCGTCCACAGCCATATCTCAGCAACCCTTGGACCAAATTCAATGAAACTTCACATGTGAACTCCCTGGGTCAATACCTAGGGACCTTTTTCTCCGTTTGTAAATTTAAGGCTGCGTCATGGAAAAAGGGGCCTTAGTGTAAAAATTAATTTTTTTCTTATTTCTCTTCATCTAATGGGCAGAATTTGATGAAATTTTGTGCTCATGTAATAAACAGGATGTTCTAGACCATATTTTATAAATAATGTGTGTACAAAAAAGCTGTCATGGGAAAAGGGGGCTTAATGTATGATAGTTTTTATTTTGTGACAAACACTTATTCGGGGAGCATAATCCGTCTGTGACGGCTCTTGTTGTTTTTTTAATCAAAAGAGCATGTGAAGTACACTACAGCATACTCATATGAAAATGAGTTCTTATGTATTATTCATTTATTCATTATCATTCACTAAAACTCCTTGTTCCATGAAATGAAATTCAATATCTGAGAAAGATATATGAGCAAACAGATGTTTTTTATAGGGGGAAATAAGATAAATGAAAATCTTTAAATAAAATTTTGTCAATAATATTTTCTTATACTTGTAAACAAATATAAATATTTGATACATAGAACCCTTTTTCATTTGATATAGTCAAATCTTTACTACAGCACACCAAAGAACGGAAACAAAGCAAGCAAACTAGGGTAAAACTAACTGAGGGGCTCCTCCAAGAACCAATAAAATAATTGTGATACTATATAGGGTATATATCATCCATTGATGGTGTTACTGATGTTTAAGTGGCTCAAAAACATTTATAACGACTACAAAACTTTGAAATATTGATACCAATAAATATTTGTAAACAAAATTGTTCCACGAACATTTTTTCTCATAGTGTAATAACCTACAAACTCCTTTTGCAAACAGTGCTTTCAGTCCTTTGATTTGAAGAAGCAAATGTAATTCAAAACAATATTGGTTAAATTACTCATTTTGTAATTATTTGATCTGTCAATATGACAGACTTATTCAATTTCAGACTTTCTTTAGGTCTATTGTTCATATGTTGGACTTAGAAGTCTTTCACATTCTTGAATGTTTTGAGCCACTTTTATCGAGTAAGTTGTCAGTGGATATAGAAGATGAATATCATTATCTGGTATCACGTAATTACATTATGGTCATTGGTGGTAGCAATCTGGTAATAGGTCCCTGATTCTGAATATTTGTAGTCCTCAATCAATGACTCCTTGCAGTAGAATCCCTGTAGTATGTTCATCATACAGCGTCTGTCCCAGTCGTCCGTGACACGACCTCCGTAATTAATGTGGCCAGCTGTGTACAGTAACACCTGTAACATAGTCATTAAACAGGTTTTAATACATGTTGGAAAAACATTTGCCCTGTAAAACAACACTAAACAAGAGGGCCATTGGCCCTGAAGCGCTCACCTGATAACTTTTTGTACACCAATTTTCAGGTTGATTGGGCAAAAAATGTGACCTTTAGGGTGCACACAAGGTTTAACTAAGATTTGACCTCGTGACCTAGAATTGATCAAGACAATCATTCTGATCAATTTTCAGGTTGATTGGGCAAAAATGTGGCCTCTAGAGTGCTTACAAGGTTTTTCTAAGATTTGACACAGTGACCTAGTTTTTGACCCCAGATGATCCAATTTCAAACTTGTCTGAGATTCCATCAAGACAATCATTCTGATAAATTTTCAGGTTGATCGGGCAAAAAATGTGGCCTCTAGAGTGCACACAATATTTTTCTAAGATTTGACCCCGTGACCTAGTTTTTGACCCCAGACAATCAAATTTCGCACTTGTCCAAGATTTTACCAAGACAATCATTCTGAGCAAATTTCAGGTTGATTGGGCAAAAAATGTGGCCTCTAGAGTGCACACAAGGTTTTTCTAAGATTTGACCTTGTGACCTAGTTTTTGACCCCAGATGACCCAATTTCAAACTTGTTCAAGATTTCATCAAGACAATCATTCTGATCAAATTTCAGGTTGATTGGGCAAAAAATGTGACCTCTAGAGTGCACACAAGGTTTTTCTAAGATTTGACCCCGTGACCTAGTTTTCGACCCAAGATGTCCCATTTTCAAACTTGTCCAAGATTTCATCAAGACAATCATTCTGATCAATTTTCAGGTTGATTGGGCAAAAAATGTGGCCTCTAGAGTGCACACAAGGTTTTACTAAGATTTGACCTCGTGACCTAGATTTTGACCCCAGATGACCCAATTTCAAACTTGTCCGAGATTTCATCAAGACAATCATTCTGAGCAAATTCCAGGTTGATTGGGCAAAAAATGTGACCTCTAGAGTGCACACAAGGTTTTTCTAAGATTTGACCCCGTGACCTAGTTTTTGACCCCAGACAATCAAATTTCGCACTTGTCCAAGATTTTACCAAGACAATCATTCTGAGCAAATTTCAGGTTGATTGGGCAAAAAATGTGGCCTCTAGAGTGCACACAAGGGTTTTCTAAGATTTGACCTTGTGACCTAGTTTTTGACCCCAGATGACCCAATTTCAAACTTGTGCAAGATTTCATCAAGACAATCATTCTGATCAAATTTCAGGTTGATTGGGCAAAAAATGTGACCTCTAGAGTGCACACAAGGTTTTTCTAAGATTTGACCCCGTGACCTAGTTTTCGGCCCAAGATGACCCATTTTCGAACTTGTCCAAGATTTCATCAAGACAATCATTCTGATCAATTTTCAGGTTGATTGGGCAAAAAATGTGGCCTCTAGAGTGCACACAAGGTTTTACTAAGATTTGACCTCGTGACCTAGATTTTGACCCCAGATGACCCAATTTCAAACTTGTTCGAGATTTCATCAAGACAATCATTCTGAGCAAATTCCAGGTTGATTGGGCAAAAAATGTGGCCTCTAGAGAGCACACAAGGTTTTTCTAAGATTTGACCCCGTGACCTAGTTTTTGACCCCAGATGACCTAATTTCGAACTTGTCCGAGATTTCATCAAGACAATCATTCTGAGCAAATTTCAGGTTGATTGGGCAAAAAATGTGGCCTCTAGAGTGCACACAAAGCAAAGTTTGACGGACGCCGGACGACACACGACGGACGCCGGACACAGCGGTATCACAATAGCTCACCATGAGCACATTCATGCTCAGGTGAGCTAAAAAGTCTTGTAAGCAAAGCAGCTAAAGCATTACCTGACATCTTTTAATTAACAGACTAAATTTACCAATTTTGAGTCAGAAAGGCTAAAATACATTTAGACCGGTATATTCATGTTTTTACTATTTTGTCTAGAGCAAAAATTTCAAAATGGAATTTAAACTTAGTCAAGGAATGCTGGAAAAAAATCTTTGCATTGCCCTACATCATTAATGAGTCAAGCTGTGTTCTGAAACATGTGTATTAGAGCAATTAATGTGATGACATAGCTGAAAGGTTCATACTTTTTGTACATCATTAATTTTTGACTCAGATACACAAAATATTTCAAAGGACCTGATGCCTTCCTGCAAGATTATGTAACAATTCTGCCATTCATTTTTCTACCATCAGAAAATTCGTCACTCTATCTCTAACAAAGAAAGATGTCACTGTCTAAAATAAAAACAAGAGCTGTCTCAGGACAGCAATACACGACCATCAAGTGCTCGATTGTGAAAAATTCTAGGTCTACAATGAACAAAAATCCAGTCTTGTTTAACATATATTTTGTCATCTGCAGCAGATTTTGAATCGGACCATCCATAAATTTTGCAATTTGGGAAAGGGTTAAGCCATCAATTTGACAAAGAAACTATCCCTACCTTGAATGGAATCTGGCTGTATTCAGTAAGGAACATCTTGAGTTGACTGACACAGATTCTGAAGTCCCCGTCCGTGAACTCGTACGGAATGTTGAACCCGAGCGCACCAAACTTCCTCCTCTCTATAGCTACAGCGTGGAACAGAGCCAGGGAGAGCAGCAGGTGTTTAAACTCATGGACCTGAATAATACAGCAAACTTGTGTTAGTTGATATGCTTACTGAACTTCATTATCCTGATTTGATTAACCAGGCCATTGATTAGCTCTCTACAGAGAGTGGGGCCTAGCTGCCCAGTCGAGATCGACTGGGCAGCCAGGCCCCACCCATTGTAGAGTAGTAATCCTTTGTCTACAATTTAATTTTTGAAGAAATAAAAATGATTTTTGCAGGTAAAGAGGATGTGAATTTTAAAAATTTGGTACATAAGAGATTTTAGGGTAGTAAATAGGTAATAATTAAGATAGCGTTTTCTGGCAGTGCATGACAAACCTGCCTGCAAGGGTGTGCAATATGGCCATTGTATTCACATCAGAGTAATTATAAATTAAACAAGTCATTAACAGTATTAGTAAATCAGGGAAATTATTACCATAATTTCATCAAGACTGAAAGGAAGAATCAAAGAACAAAACACACAACAAATAATTAAACTTGATTTACAATATGAATTCGAAGTTCTTCTTATATTTCCTTACTCTTAATGTCTCCATAACAAAGTAATAATATAACAGTAACAGAAGAAATATAAAATATACAACAATACAAACATGAAATAATGTCATGTAGTGTATTTCAAAAACTGAATGTCAACTTATGCAAGACTGATTCATTTTTGGAAAATATCTGTAATAACATTTTCCTTTTATTTATAAATGCAAATCTATTTTTGTATATGAATGAATCAGCCTTTATCAACTGTACAAACTTACATCGAAACCAGGCCCATCTTCACCTACAGGTTTGGGATCACCCTAAATAGGCAACCATTTTATACGGTTAACCCAAATTAACAGTGACGTAATTTCCGACAAACAAATAGCATTCCATGGGTGTTGTTATAAAATCTTGTATCAAGCCGTAACTACAAGATTTTGTAACAAAGCCGACAGGTTATCAATATAATAATACCCGATAATTTTTATATCCCAGTCCATTTTCAGCACAAAATTTATTGCCATTCATTATGAACATATTTTGGATACATTGAAGTCACTATGTACCATTCTGCAAAATGGAGGGACAAAAACTACACACTTTTAAAGACATGCTGGTTTTCAAACATGCAAAGAAAAAGTGAATGAAAGATTGAATAGTATATCATGCGCCTGGATCACCTAACCATCAATTCATCTTGTATCTCTCACCTAAAACATCCACAGCATCCTTTCTGAAAAACTAGCTTATCTCCAGCATAAGTTTGCAATTATCCATCCATTTATGGAAGACAAATAATTAATTAATTTCAGACAGAATATTAGCTGTGGCACATGATGGAATCTTGGACCTCAAGGTAGAGCGTCAGACACATTTTTCAACTGCACTGTGGCTATGTCCCAAAGAAATGAATGGATGAATGAAGAAATGGATGGATGGATAAATGAATTAATGGATGTATGAATGAATGAATCAATCAATCAATCAATCAATCAATTGATGAATGTATGAGTCAATGAATTTGTATATGCCTTGTATAACGGAATGAGATTCCTATAATTGAAAGACTTTTACCCATGCTAGCCTATATACTTATGTCTACCTGTCACAAAAGTTTCATGGCAATCTTTCAACTTGCGTTTGATGATGATATGGGTGGTGTATTTTGCATATTGATGTTCTGCCACAGCACATAAATTCATGCAACATTTCATTGTGACTGTGTGACAGCATGCATAGTTTGTGAAGACCTTATCCCTTGTTGAAATGTGCAGCATGTGACACTATAGTACATACCATAGTTAATGGACGACCATACTAGAATGGTTCAAATATGATTAGTTACCATTTAAGATTAGTTTATAGATAAGAATGATAATAAACACAAACACAAACATTTTTTTTCAAAGTAAGAACTAACTAATAGGAGTATATAAGTAGACATGTCCTAAAGTAGTTATATACTAGCAAAGATAAAACTCAAAATATTATTTCACAATTAATAGAGTATAAATAGACAACAAAATTGTGGAGTGTTGAATTTTAAAAAAGCTGCTACCAACAACAAAGTAAACATTCACTGGCCTCCAATCATTTTCTTCTCATCAATGTTTTATGACGTTTTCCCATTTGTATAATTGTGTCAAGAATTTGATAGATATAAGAGTATCTGTACATTTCATTCAACCTAAAGTATTAAAGTTAGATAATTATGAGAGCTAAACTAAACCAGTAAAGGTGAAAGACTGAAAATAATAAGGAGAATAAATAAAGAGGAAATAAAAGAATAAAATCTTTATCCAAAGTCATTCTTTCATGATAAAATTATATAGACATAAGCATTACTCTGTTAAAACTTAAAGCATGTGTAAACATCACAGACATGGCGAAGAACAAGAAATCTTTGTCAGATATTCTGTCTGACAGTACTGAATAATCAGTCAGACCAAATACAATTTTGTCAGACTGAACTATCATTTACTACTTTACAGGTAAAAATTATTGTCAGACAGTGGGACTGACTGTAATAAAAATGTTATTAGACTGAGGGAAAGTTTGCCAGACAAGTCTGACAGCGTTCAAAATTACTGACTTCATAACTGCTTAATGTTCATGACAAGTTTTCAAAGAGTCTTTCTGTCACAAATTGTTTTCAAAAATGTAAAAGCCCTTTAGTCTATTAAATTTTGGTTTATCTATGTGATGTATTTTCACTTTTCTATATACATGCACAGTCAATTCCCCCATTGATATTGATCCTTCTATTGAGCATTCCTCAATAAATTTAAGATGTACACGAAATGGAATTTGAGAGGCTACCGGTACATCTAAGTAAAAGCCATAGTACAATCTCTCTTGCAAAATTACACAATCTATATGCTATGTAAGAACACTTATATTCTAATACATGTACCATAAAGTATTAGAAACTTTTGAAAAACTTTTGAGATAAAGGAATCTAGAAGATAAGATCTAAGTAAAGGTCTTGGAACCATCTCCATCTAATATATTTTCTAAAACTTGGGTATATACTGGATTTTGGACAAATAAAGTGTCCAACGCTAGACTGACTCTAACACTTACCCGATCCATTTTTTTCTTAAATAGTCAAACACTCAAAACTTAATGCATGATAAAATGCAGTCATAAAAACAAACTTTGAATCAATTTGAATTACATACAAAAAAGTTTGATATTTGAGATAGAAAAAGCAAACAAAACATGAGTTAGTGTATAGTTAAATACAAGAGGGCCAGAATGGCCCTATATCGCTCACCTGAAAGAAGTTTAAGACACGCCCACTTTTTTTGACGAATCAAAAATTTGCAAACAAATTTTGAAGAGGGTCACTCAAGGAACATCATTGCCAAATTTGTTTCAAATTGACCCTATGCTTGATTTTTAAAGAATTTTCTTATGATTTCTCTAAGTCTGATAAGCCACGCCCTGCCACGCCAACTTTTTTTGACCAATACAAAATTTGCCAACATATTTTGAAAAGGGTCACTCAAGGAACATTTCTGTAAAGTTTGCTTCAAATTGGGCCAATGGTTGATTTTTAAAGAATTTTCTTAGGTTTTCTGTAAGTCCGATAAGCCACGCCCAATTTTTTCTGACGAATAAAAAATTTGAGAAAAATTTTTGAAAAGAGTCACCCAAGGAACATTTCTGCCAAGTGTGGTTCAAATTGGGCCAATGGTTGATTTTTAAAGAATTTTCTTATGATTTCTCCAAGTCCGGTAAATGCTGACCTGCCAAGCCAAAAATTTTGGATGAATAAAAAATCCGGGAACAAATCTTGAGAAGGGTCACCCAAGGAACATTCCTGCCAAATTTGATTTTAATTGGCCCTATGGTTAAGGAGAAGAAGATTTTTGAAGAATTTTTTAACAATTTCTCTTTGGTTAGATAAGCCCCGCCCTGCCACACCCATATTTTTTGACGAAACTATAAATTTATGAACAAATGTTGAAAACGGTCACTCAAGGAACAATTCTGCTAAGTTTGGTTAGAATTGGCCCATTGGTTGATTTTTAAAGAATTTTCTTAGGATTTCTCTAAGGCTGATAAGCCCCTTCCTCCCTGCCACGCCCTCATTTTTTGACAAATGTAAAAATCTGTGAATCAATTTTGAAAAGAGAGACTAAAAGAACATTCCTGCAAAGTCTGCTTCAAATAGGCCCAATGTTTAATTTTTAAAGAATTTTCTTATGATTTCTCTAAGACTGATAAGCCCCTTTCTCCCTGCCACGGCCACAATTTTTTACAAATGAAAATATCTGTGAACAAATTTTAAAAAGAATGGTTTAAGGCACATCCCTGCAAAGTCTGGTTCAAATTGGCCCAATGGTTGATTTTTAAAGAATTTTCTTATGTCTGATATGCCCCTTTCTCCCTGCCACGGCAACATTTTTTGACGAATCAAAAATCTGAGAACAAGTTTTGAGGAGGGTCACTCAAGGAACAATTCTGCCAAGTTTGGTTGAAATTTGAACAATGGTTGATTTTTAAAGAATTTTCTTAGGATTTCTCTAAGTGCGATAAGCCCCGCCCTGCCACTCCCACATTTTTTGATGAATCAAAAATCCGCGAACAAGTTTTGAGAAGGGTCACTCAAGGAACATTCCTGTCACGTTTGGTCAAAATTGGCTTGTTAGTTTTGGAGAAGAAGATGTTTGAAGAAATTGTTGACGGACGGACGGACAGACGGACGACGGACGGTGAGTGACCACAATAGCTCCCCTCGAGCACTTCGTGCTCAGGTGAGCTAACAAGATCACAATATTAATTAAAGGAGGCATACTCTTCTGAATCATGCTTCAAATTATAGTAGATTTCTAGCTACCAATATGCAACAGAAATACAATATAAATTTTCGTTAAAAGTAAGAAGTAATTGAGCAAAGCATTTGATTTCACCGCGGAAAAGCATTACAGGCTAGTTTTTTAAACCAAATATTACTAATTAGAGTAACTCATTATCAATTATGATGTTGATTCAAACACATCGGAGGTGATTATTTATGAATCAAATCTTGTCTTTCATAATCCTTTCCTAAACAATACTTTTTAGGATTCCAATTTGAAAGCTGCTGAAGATGACAAAATGGGTGTTGATAACAATAGGACATAGAAAACACTGAAGAGAAAATATTTTCTGTCAGCTTTCTCTTCTTTTGCTTCAATGTTTCCAAAGCATCATCATCCAAGCACATCAAAAACTCTTCACCACTGTTTGGGAAAGGATTAAAGAATTACATTTCTAAATTTCTTAACAAGCAATCTGATTGAGTAACTATGTCTCGTCCAATCAGATTGCCTGTATTGTATTTTTAGAATTAGTCTGGAAATTAGACTGGTTGGACAATATTGTCGCTTTTCATCAAAAACCTTGTTTTTCAGCTTGTTTTAACCCATTACTGTACAGTGACACCTTTTGACTCCCTCACAAGAAAAGGCTTTGGAAAACATTGTGGAAAATGAAGAAATTGCTTGTGACAAGCAATTTCTTCATTCACCACAATGTTTTCTAACCTGAAATGGGGAGATTTTTTTTAAAATTTCAACAACTTGAAATTGTCGTCTGCAACACATTTCAAATTGGAACTGTCCAAGATTTTGCCGTCTGGTAATGGGTTAAGGTGCAGTTATGAGATTTTCGCAGAAAAGCAGCGATATAGGCCTTTGTCTTACCTTTTCCCCAGTAGTATTGAAGAAATCATCGTTAAAGTTGGAGTAGGATTTCATCAAGTTAGCCTTGATACCACGCGGAGGCTCGACGGTCATCTTGGATCCGTTTTGTAGGATAAATACGGGGAACTTGGCACTGGGCATGCTAGTCAACCACAGTCGGAAATCACGATGTACCTGTTGGTGTATAAGAATTGTTATGATAAAACAAGATGTTTTGGTGAAACACAAATGCACCCGATATGGTCATTTTTGTAAAATGTGAAGTTTTCGTAGAGTAAAGGGTTGATAAGGGTTAACAGATGACCTTGAGGAAGGTCAAATTGCATGGAATAGATAGATATCATTGAAAGGAAGTTGCATACCAAATTTGAGCTTTGTATGTCAAATACTTCTGGAGAAAAGGCAACTGTTAAGTTTTTGGACAGACAGACGGACAGACACACAGGCAGACAGACTCAAGTAAAAAAATATGCCCCCAATCTTTCCATATGGGGGCACAAAAATTGCAATGACAACAGCTTATTAAAACTGTAGTAATGTAACTGATAAAAAATAATTTTAAATATATCATTAGATTCATCACACTTCTTTACTTTTTGTTAATCCTTGTCAAGCTAAACCTAATATTTTCATGACCTGAATTGCTTTGCTGAAAACCAATATTACTTCTTGGTCAATACATTTTAATTCCTTCTGTAAGAGACCATGGGTAAATGCAATTACCCTTGTATCCATGAAGGAAAGCAGCTTGGTAAATTACTTTTTAATCCAAAATGTTGAAGATAGAACTTAACCCTTTCCCAAACAAGACCTGGTTTTGACGTTTCAAACAGAAATGGCTTGGGAAAACATTGAAACAAAAGGAGAAACTGCTGATAACCAGCATTTTCTCCTTTTGTCTCAATATTTTCTTTGCCATGTTTGACACAAATCATTTCTTTAATAACATCCATTTTGTCATTTTTTACAGTTTTTGAAGTGGATCATCCTAAAATTTTCTCGTTTGGGAGAGGGTTAAAGAAATGGTTACAAATAGTCAAGCTAGTAAATCGGTTTCACCTTATCTGGATCAATCTGTTCAATCATTCTCTCTAGTGCAGGCATAAAGCTGGGAGCCAGGTGACAGTTCTGGAAAAACACCCACTTTCCTCTCTCCATAGCACTTCTCATCATAGCTTCTGCTCGAGGTCCCTATATAAAATAGAAATATGCTTTTATCATTTCAAAAAGAATTTTATAAGTTTTTTTTGATATTCATTATGTAGCTATGAACAAAAAGAGAACCAAGGTAGATTGATTGACTGTATGGAGTTTTACATTCCACTCAACAGATATGGTAATATGGAAACCTCTGTTTAAAGTCTCATCCAAAAGACTGGGGTGGTGGGGGATCATACCTGGGACCCTGTGTTACAAAGCCAGAGCGTTATCACTGCACCAAATTTACCCTAACAACCCTGGTAGAACACATGAATTTTTTTCTTCAGTACTTCAAGGAGAAACTGCAGCTCTTAGATCCTATTTTAATGTAATACCTTAACACATTCCTAAATGGTGACTCTGAAAACCTTCAGAGTAAAATTTATCACTATGTTTAACCCTTCCGAAACAAAACATGGTTTTGATCAGGGTGCCCACCCTTCATCTGGAATAAAATTCCCTGACTTTTCACTGACTTTTCCCTGACCAAAATTCATTTTTCCCTGACCTTTTTTCGCGCGAAATGGCCTCATTTCCTCTCAAGCTGTCTGATCAATCCCCTATTTATTACGATTTCTTACAATAAAAATTCAAATGTGATGGTTGAACTTGCATGTATTAGTAGAATCCTTAAAATGCTAAACATTTTAGACATGATGAAGAGAAAAAGTTCATTTGTCCTGCTTGAAATAGTTAAATACACTTTCTTTGACAACAGTTGAAATGTTAATACTTATGGTTGAAGTTATGACTGTACACCTCTTTACATAAGAGAAAATGAGAAATACTTCTTCAGTCTTTGTCTTACATAAACTGTTTCAAACAACTTTCTGTGAGCATCATTCTCATGAAAGGTGTTTAAAGGACAGGTTTGCTTCCACTCCAACCTTTTTCCATCTTAAATATTCACTGACCAATTAATAAGGTACCTACATATCTAGATACATTCCAATCAAAATTTCCTGCACTGAGAGCCTTTCACATTCATTTTCACTTAAAACATATTATTTTAGTAGTTATTTTCATTCATTTTATGGACAAAAAATGGATACCTCTGTGCATGTGTGAACAGTTTGTTATAAGCACAATTTAATGTACATTTTTGACATACTGCATGCTCAAGTGTTGCAATTTTAGAACATTTCAAAACCAGTTTGGTGCTAAAAATGATTCTTTATCAACCAGGTACAAATGCAACAAATGAATGTTTGTAGGAAACTTGTGATGATGGATATATTTGAGGGCTTTTATTCACTTGACATCAAAATATCACTGAAAGAAGACAATGGTAATTATCTAAGTGATTTGGAAGGAGATGGCATTATGACCTAAATCATGTTACACTCATCATCAAACTCAAAAGCAATTAAAACCAAATGGTGCACAGTCCTTGCAGCTGTACAATTTAAGTATTATTCCACATAATGTAACTACCCTCTTAGTATCAATATTTCTTCAACCTCCTCTGAAGATGTTCAATGTTCTTCTCTTCACTGTCTGCATCTTTCCTCTTGCTTACAGATTTAGCCCTAATAGCATTAGATTTCAATAGAAGATCCATTTCAAATGTTAAGCCTTAATTTAAAATGATAAGTGCAGAGTCATGTATAAAAGAACAACTGGTTTGTTGATTAAAACCTGAAAAATGCCATAGCTATGATTATCTGTTTTACTTTATTTCATTTTATTCTATTTGTTTTGTTTGAACGAAAGAAAACTTCAAAATTCCCTGACTTTTCCCTGACTTTTTAAGCTTTTCAGATTTCCCTGACCATTTTTCAAAATTCCCTGACTTTTCCCTGACCTTGAAGAAAATACAAATTTCACTGACTTTTCCCTGACCAGTGGGCACCCTGTTGATATTCCCAAGAGAAATAGTTTGGGAAAATATTGAGACAAAAGGAGAAATTGCTGATAATCAGCAATTTCTCCTTTTGTCTCAATATTTTCTGTGCTATATTGTTCACATATCTTTTCTTTATATTCACCCATTTTGGCGTCTGAAGCAGATCTTAAATTGGACGACCCAAAAATTTTGTGGTTTGGGAAAGGGTTAAGGGTTAACCGACTAACCTGTCCTTGACCGAGGGAGATAGCGTTCAGTTTCTTGGCAAATCTCATTTCCTCAGCAAACTTGTACAGATCAGCTGCAGGATCTGTGCCCTGTGAGAGGACGAAGATAAGCGGGGTTGTGGGTGACGAGTCCTTGTATACCAGGTGAAGATCTGCAGTCTGAAATGTTCCAATAGATTGTACATACATAGACTTTATAAGACTAGGGGACCAAGATGGCCCTCCATCACTCAGCTGTAAAATTTCAACAGCTCAATTTCAGGAAACATTAATGTAAGAATGATCATTTCAAATAGGCTAGGCCAGAAAAAGTAAAGTGGGTTGACATCAAAATGTCATAAAATGATCTTGGTTTCTTCTTTTTGCAGTAATAATAGGTTCCTTAATCCATAGTATTTTAACTAGGGGTCAATAAAGCCTGCATTGCTTCTGTCACTTTGTCTGTTCTCATGTCTGTTCTCATGCAATGTAAAGACAGACTGACATACAATGATGCAGGAATATGGGTCCTATCAATGGACACTGGGGCATACAAAACGTCTGTAGATATGTGGTATTTTACCTGTGGTTCAATAAATCTTTGTCCAAGATTCGCGGCCACATAATCTTGCATGGCTTCTGTCACTTTGTCTGTCCTTAAACATTTGAGTATGATCATCTTCTGGAACTGATCCAAGTCTGTGTTCCAATCTCCTGGTAACTGCTCTCTGTTGGAAAAGTATAGCATTAACAGCACATTAACCCTTTCCCAAAATTTAACGGTGGTCTGCTATGAAAGCTGTAAAATGGATATTGCTAAATTCTTCTTTTAATTTATTAACTTCGGTTTTGTTTGGGAAAAGAATAACAAAATAATTAATATCAACAATTGAAAAAGAATTTTATTTTTGAAAGATCTAAGTTACAAAACACACATCAAAGTCTTGCTTAAAAACCAAATGCGAGGAATTTCTTTAAATAACCATGCATGGCCCTATCATGCCAGTCTATTTTATCAATTTGATTGTCAAGATAAAACAAGAGATGTTTGTAAAACATATATGCCCCCTCAAGGGCCTACATTTGATGTAGGTCAAAGTCCAAGGTCAAGTTAACAAGGTCCAAGGTCATGGTCAAATATAAAAGGTCTTGGTAGGAGGTGTCTATGTGTGAAATATCAAAGCTGTATATGTAAAAGTAAAATGAAACATAGGCCAGGTTAAAGTTTTTAAAAGTAGGCCAAATGCCAAGGTCAAGGTCATGGTCAAATGTGAAAGGCCTTGGTTGGAGGTGTCCATGTGTGAAATATCAAGGCTGTAGGTGTAAAAGGACATGATATATATGCCTGGTTTCAGTCTTTTTAAAAGTAGGTCAAACTCAAGGTCAAGGTTGCAATATTCAAGGTCATGGTCAAATGTGAAAGGTCTTGGTAGGAGGTGTCTATGTGTGAAATATCAAGGCTGTAGGTGTAACAGGACATAAGATAAAGGCTAGGTTAAATATTTCTAAAATAATGTAAAAATCAAAGGTCAAGGTCACACAGGCCAAGGTCATGGTCAAATGTGAAAGGTCTTGGTAGGAGGTGTCCATGTATAAAATATTGAGACTGTATAGGTAACAGGACATGAGATATAGGCCTAGTTTAAGTTTTTTAAAAGTAGGTCAAACTCCAAGGTCAAGGTCCAAGGTCATGGTCAAAAGTGAAATATCTTGGTTGGAAGTGACCATGTGTGAAATATCAAGGCTGTATATGTAATATGACATAAATATAGGCCAGGTTAATGTATTATTAAAGTAGGTCTAACACCAAGGTCAAGGTCACAAGGTCCAAGGTCATGGTCCAATGTGAAAGGTCTTGGTCGTAGGTGTCCATGTGTCAAATATCAAGGATGTATGTGTAAAAGGACATGATATATCGGCTAGGTTAAAGTTTTTTTTTAAAGTAGGTCAAAGTCCAAGGTCAAGGTCACAAGGTCCAAGGTCATGAAAGGTCTTGGTAAGATGTGTCCATGTGTGAAATACCAAGGCTGTATGTGTAATAGCACATAAGATATAGGCCCAGTTTAATTTTTTTAAAAGTAGGTCAAACTCCAAGCTCAAGGCCACATGGTCCAAGGTCATAGTCGTATGTGATAGGTCTAAGTCGGAGGTTTCCATGTGTCAAATATCAAGGCTGTATGTGTAAATGGACATGATATATCGGCCAGGTTAAAGTTTTTTAAAAGTAGGTCAAACTCCAAGGTCAAGCAGGGTTTTCCCTGAGCATGAGAATTTGGGGGTCATTGTGACCCCCCTTGCCTTCAAAGTTATGGGTCATTTCTACTATTCTGTGGGTCAAATGCCCTTGTACTCAAGTATCAAACGAAAATCTTGATCTTAAAATTGCGTCATTTATGTCCCTCAAGTAAATTTCTAGGGGGTCATTTGTTTTGAAATTGCGACAATGACGCATGATTTGTGCGTCATGGAAAACCCTGGTCAAGGTCACAAAGTCCAAGGTCATGGTCAATTGTGAATAGTCTTGGTAAGTTGTGTCCATGTGTGAAATATCAAGGCTGTATTTGTAAAAGGTCATGAGATATATGCCGGGTTTATTTTGTTTTAAAGTAGGTCAAACTCCAAGGTCAAGGTCACAAGGTCCAAGGTCATGGTTAAATGTGAACGATGTTGATAGGAGGTTTCTATGTGTGAGATATCAAGGCTGTATGTGTAAAAGGACACGGGATATAGGCAAGGTTAAGAATCAACAAAGGGCAATAACTCAAAAAATATGATCAGCAGAGTTACGGTTCTTGTACACTGCACCTCTCCATAATAAGATCTATCCACCTGTAAAGTTTCATGATTCTACCTAACATAGTTTTTGAGTTATGCTCCGGACAAGAATCAACTTTGAAAATCAACAAAGGGCAATAACTCAAAAAATTTGATCAGCAGAGTTACAGTTCTTGTGCACTGCACCTCTCCATAATGAGAGCTATTTACCTGTGAAGTTTCATGATTCTACCTTTAATACTTTTCGAGTTATGCTCCGGACAAGAATCAAGTTTGAAAATCAACAAAGGGCAATAACTCAAAAAATTTGATCGACAGAGTTATGGTTCTTGTGCACTGCACCTCTCCAAAATGAGATCTATCCACCTGTAAAGTTTCATGATTCTACCTTACATACTTTTTGAGTTATGCTCCGGACAAGAATCAAGTTATAAAATCAACAAAGGGCAATAACTCAAAAAATTTGATCAGCAGAGTTACGGTTCTTGTGCACTGCACCTCTCCATAATGAGATCTATCCACCTATAAAGTTTCACGATTCTACCTTACATACTTTTTGAGTTATGCTCCGGACAAGAATCAAGTTATAAAATCAACAAAGGGCAATAACTCAAAAAATTTGATCGGCAGAGTTACGGTTCTTGTGCACTGCACCTCTCCATAATGAGATCTATCCACCTGTGAAGTTTCATGATTCTACCTTTAATACTTTTTGAGTTATGCTCCGGACAAGATTTGGTCTACGGACAGACTGACCGACCTACGGACCGACCGACCGACCGACCTTCCGACCAACCGACCGACCGACCTTCCGACCGACCTTCCGACCGACCGACACTTGCAAAACAATATACCCCCATTTTCTTCGAAAGGGGGCATAATGAATGCAGATGATACCTGTGAGGTTCAGAGCTATCAAATATTTTCTTGAATCCCTCTAGATGGTTCTTAAAGTCCTCCGGGAACTTGGCAAACTTGGGCAGAGATCCGACAGTAAGGATGTCGTTCCACGATCTCTGTGACATCCAGTCCGGGGACGGGTTGGGAAGATCTTTAGGCTTGACTGTACCACCCGCCAGGAAAAATCTCCACTCATCCTGTATAAGTGAAATGGAAAGTTTCAATAAAACATACCTTAACCCATTACTGGAAGGCTAAATTTCAGACTTTCCCAAATTCAAAGATGTTACAGATGACAATTTGAAATGAAAGCAATTCTACATTTTTTTTGCCTCTGATGGTAGACAAGGTTAAGCTGCCACATTATCTATTTCAAAACAAATATTCTTAAGCACTGTTATGAAAAGTTTACTACAATAATACAACTATACTGCTTTGAGAATGTGTCTTTAGACATGCAAAATTTAGCAGACAGACAGACTGAAAAGCAACATTTCTTACTAGAAGTCTTTACATATTTACCATATCAATGAGTTTGTTGTACTGTTTAATCCTGGCACAGAGTAAGAAGGCAAACAGCAGTTTGTGTTTCTCAAACAGTGATCTACACACATTACTGTACAAACTGAATGTAAAGAATTTGTTGATGTTCTCTACACGCTGGGGAAGGTTGTCTGAAACACAGTGAGAAAAGATTGTAATATATGTGCAGCATGCCTGTCATTCTCATAGTCTTTAAAGGGACATTTCATTCCAATTTCAATTTTTTAAAGTATGTCTTGATGCCAAGATTGGTTACTCTAATGGGTATAAATACTGTAAGTTTTTTGAAGTTGTTGCCAATAAGCGAGAAACACGCATGTAAAGTTGAGACATAATCGATAAATTACATATAAATCCGAACTGTTGTCCACAACATTTTCTTCAATTTTAACACAAAAATATGAATTTCTCGTAAACGGCGCAATATTTTGGCTTGAAATTTTCAGAATTTTCATAAGGAAATATGCTCTTTCAGATAAAAATAAAAGTAATATTTATGACAAAAAATCTGAAATGTCACTTTAATTATTTAATGTTATGTTTTGTTAGTGCAAGTGAACAATAACAACAGATGGGTAATGCTCCCATAATGAGAGCAGGTCATACACTGAAAAAAAAAAAAAAAAACAACTGCAGATTGATAAGGGGACAAAATAATCAAATAGGTCCCCTGCATATCAAGGTTCATTTGAACTTTCAATAGGGTTGTTCTTGCTTGAATATCAAAAACTCCACAAGATTAATTTTGCCTTTATAGTATAGTTTGAAGATAATTTATTGATACAAATATATATTTTTTCACTGTTTATTGTTTCAGAAAGACTGGCATTTCAGGACACGAGTTCAGTCTTTAGACTTTTGTTAGGTCTTGTGTTTGACTATGACAAAGGCATGTCCCTTCTTACATGTTTTCTGCACCTTAGTGTATATAATACTATTATATGCCGTTGCTTTTCAAAACAACCCTCATAACTGCAGCTTGTTTTAAGATGCAGTTACAAGGTTTATGATGAAAAGCAAAGATATATTTCATTTTCACTCACCTGCCCTTTCAGCATTAGCAATTCCACCTAGGAAGATATTGATGAACCATTCTAGAGAATACTGGTACATGGGATCAATGTTAGCCATGTCAGCCACACAGAAAAACAAGATCTGAGTGTTCACTGCTACAGGGATGTACTGACTTCTGGTTGTGTCGATATCCTTCTCTGTCTGCTCAGCTACCAACACTTTAGCCTGTAAAATATTCAAGGAATACAAAATATTGACGGAAAAAATGTCTGATCTTTGTAACATTTTTTTTAATCATTTATATTATCTCTGCTTTGGTAGATAGCTGAGATAAAGACAAACATGCCAGAAATTTCTTAAAGAAATCCAGGATTTTAGAAGTAAAAATTCCAAGATGTTTTCTTTTTTCTTTTCAAAAAGCTGTTTTTCATTAGATTTTCAAATACAGAATTTTCAAAATATTTTTTAACAGGTTTTTTTTTTATCATGTCATTCAAATTGAACCGTAAAAGACAATATTTGATACCTTAAAAATGTCAGTAAAAACATCAAACCAACTCACAGATATTTCCATGGACTTTATTTTCGAGTCCTGTAGTGTCTGTATAAGATCTATATCATCTACTGGTGAACCTTCTGATGTACTCAGTCTGTATAAAATCTTGTTTTCTATCTCCTTCAGCTCCTGTTTCATCTTGGCGTTACTCACAATCAGCTGATTCTTGGCTTCCTCCAGATCAGGGCGCTCCTCAGCCACGGCTATACCCAACATCTGGTCCTCCAAACCACTGGGGAAACAAAATGCATAGCAATGCAGTCAAAGTCCAAATATTAGATAAGAAAGTCAAGCATTTTTAAGTTTAACCCTTTCCCAAACAACAAAAAAATTGGATGATCCACTTCAAAAACTGCCACAAATGACAAAATGGTTGTTATTAAAGATAGAATTTGTGTAAAATATGACACAGAAAATATTGAGACAAAAGGAGAAACTGCTGGTTATCAGCAGTTTCTTCTTTCTGTCAGGGACGTCAAAACCAGGTCTTGTTTGGGAAAGGGTATGGGTGATAAGACCATTCAGGACGATCCTCAGGCATGGCTATACCCAACATCTGGTCCTCCAAACCACTGCGGAAATAAGATGCCTATATGACATACTAAAGAAACTGTATTTTCATATTACATGTTGTCAAAGAAACATTATCTAAGGAGAAATTGTGGTGGCCATTTTAGTTGTGGCATACAGACAGATTAAAACTAAACACAAACACTGGAAACAAGTACTGTCTTCTTTTCTTAATAAGGACTTAAATGGGTTAAGAATATCTTTATTGTCATCTAATAGCAAAATCGAATTTTGACTTCTTTTAAAAAAAGAGCAATTGTACAAACCTTGGTGATAGAGTAAAGTTAACAATGGTAACTTTAGTTGATACTTCTGGTGTATAATGTGGGTTGGGTAGTTTAGTAGTGATATAAAACTTGAAGTCGTCGTGGTACGGGATAACAGCATCACCAAGCTTGATTACAGTACTACCTTGTTGTTTAAATGTCTGAAATAAAAAGATAGATACTATCCATTGATGAAAACTGTTCAAAATTCAAGAGATGGAAGTTCTGTTGGAAAGGTTTTAAAGCCATGTTACGCACAATTTGATTTTTCCAAACATTTACTTTCAAACTCTTACTTTGTAAGACAGTTAATTGATAATAACAATAATGGTCTTTCAGCCAGAATACCTACAGTTTCTGTTTCTAAGAATGTCTTTAGATATTTCATTAAACATCAAGGGTTAAATTTACATCAGAAAGACTGCTAATAAATATAAAATCATTTCAAATATTTTATTTCACTTTCTATCAAGATCCTTTGCTTCACATATAAAGCAAAGGGGGCATAAAAATCAACAAAGTAAAGCCAGACAAGTTTCGTTATGGTTGATTTACAATTAGAGACATCTTAGAGTGTTAAAGACAATATACCTGTCTGAGAAGTATAGGCTCTAGTGCTGGATCTAACTCTGTAGCTACGTTCTCCAGCAGGCATGGTTTACCAAATCTCACGGCATTCTCCAAACTACGCAGGAAGTCTTTGTCTGACAGCTTGATCACATCCAAACCATTGTCTTTCTCCTACAGCACAAAAGTCAAAAAAATAAATAAAGGGTCTTTTTAAAGCAGTTTGAAAGAGGCTTTGTTAACTGCATACAATTTTACAGTTCAATCCAATTTTATTTCTTAGTACAAGCAACTAAAGGTCTCTCAAAAGATTTGTAATATATTTGGCAACCATCTAGGAAACATTGCAGAAAGTAATGCATGCATGAAATAAAGAAGAAATCATTTCAAAGGACTTTTAGGAAGTCAGCAATAAATGATACATGGTACATTGTGAGATCATACACAATGTAGACATATGTTCTAGTAGCTTGGATCCCAAAACCCTACGCTCCAAACATAATATCACCACCTGTTTCAAATATCAAGAAGTCTATACTTACCATATTTTTAACCCATCTATTAGCCTGACCCTGGGGATCAATAAAGAGCGGCCATCTTTGAGAGAACTGCACAATAACTCCGTTCTCCACCGACAAATTATCCTTGGGTAGCCCATATATCTGCCAGCTGCGCACCTTCACGGGGTCACTCAGGGTGGAGATGAGGGTGGGGTCATCTGTACGGGGTACCTTCAGCTTGTCTAGCTCCTTGATCCATTCTTCATGCATACTGTGGCGGTATTTACCCTGAACATAGACAAGTTTATCATTAGATCTAGAAAGATTTTTTTTTAAAATGTAAGAACAGATATTGGCCTAGCTAGGGTTTGAACCCATGACAACTGAATAGATAAACTCTTGACGATATTGACCATGCAATTCAGGCCTGGCAAGATTGGGAAAGGATTATATTAAATACAATTTAAAGATTCTTGTAACCATGTGTTATTTGGAAGGAAGAAGAGCACAAGTTAAACATAACAATATGAAAGGCTTCTTAAATTTTGGAATCTGAATAAGTCAAACTTGTCCGCTCTCTACCTTACAGAATAATTTGATATTTTGGTACACAATTGAAACTTTTAGAACTGCTTTTTGACTTTGTTTAGGTGGTTCCAATCTATCTGACAATTCAAAATTCGGTCCAGACCGACATGTTTTTATCTGATTACCAGAGACCTGATTATATACATATACTTACAGTAAAAGGTCCTAGATAAGCCACATAACCAGCAGACACAAGTACATCTCCTACATAGTTGTTGATGGTGTATTCTAGTTTCTCTACAGATTCCTTCCATCTTTCCTTCTCATCAGCTAGACCACCAATCAACTACAAACATAAATTAATGTCACTTGTCAAACATATCCAGAAGATACAAGTTGTCTGCAGATAATGTACTTTTCCTATAAAGAAGCTTGTCACACAAAATAGGTAAAAATCCAAGGACAAGGTCACAAAGTAAAAAGTCATGTTTCCAAATAAAAAGTCTAGTCGAGGCAACTATATTTGAAATTTTAGGCTCTATCTTAAACAGTACTTAAAATATATACAAGGTATAAGTTTTTATCAACTTATGACTTTAATTTCTAGCAAATGATCATTAGTGAAATATGACTAAATATCAGTGTTTACCTTATCAGCCCTGACAAGTCGACCCTCACATTCAGCACATTTGTTTTCTAATTCTTCCTTCTTCTTCACGCAATCCTCATATTTAGCCTGGAGTGTTGCAATACCTTCCTCTACCTCTGCTAGACGGGCCATGGCAGCATCCAGGATACGCTGTGTCTCCGCTAATTCTTCCGTCGCAATACGTAGACGTTCACGTTTAGGTGCTACACCCTTGGCCACAAAGTGGTACTTGTGCATAGCTCTGACCCACATACAGATAGAGGTACACGCTTTAGATACCTGGAATAATTGTTACAAACATATTTGAAATTGTACATAGTAACATACATACTAGGAAGGAAAGCAGTTAGTTAGTCAAACATGTTGAAACAATAGCTTGGCTAAGTGACAACACATGAATGCACATATGCCCATGAGGGTCTTCTCAGTGAAATTGGGCATCTTTTCAATTCAAAGGCAGACAACTCAAGAACATTCAGAACTATCTAAATTTTAAATGTGGCATGTACAAGGAGACATCATGGAGATTCATTGTGGCAAACTTGATCATCTTCCAATTAAGACTGTTGGAGATGAACACACAAAAATTGCTAATGGGATGACAAAATGTTTCGAATTCAAACCAAACCAAATCTATTGACTTTACCTTCTGGATGGCTGCAGGTTGGAAGGCCTCATCATCTATGTAAGGCTGTATAAGCTTGATAACACTGTCAGGTATATTGTCTTTATCAAACTTGAACAATCCCTCCAGGAATTTACCCGGGTCCTGTAGTAAGGCTTTACCAGGCTCCCAGTAGTCATCTATCTTCTGACCGGGCTGGAAACAGAAAACAAACATGTTTGTATAGGTTACACTCCAATGACAAGATCAAAGGTCATAGTCTCAAATGAAAGGTCTTGACCAGAGATATCCATGTGTGTAATATCAAGTTTTCCTTTTCATAACTTCAAAAGTTACCATGGAGAAAGTTTCAGTTTTTGTCCACCTAACTGATACTGAAGGTGATGCTGACACCAACAACATAAGGGATGTTAAATTAACTCCCCAGAGATAAAATTCTGGCCAGATGAAAATAAATTCAAGATATCCAGTTCAATGAGATGTTCATTGTGTATGTAAGTACACCTACCTTATCACCCGCCACTTTCTTCGGTTTAATACCCTTCATGATACAGACTGCCTCTATCACCATTTTGACACCGTCTGGGGGACGCTGCATAGCTCGCACTTCAACTACGTCATTTTTGTTCAGTGACTTTAAACTGGCTACAGCTGCATCCTGGAGAGAATTGAAAATCAAAATAAACTTTTACATTGTGGATCTATTACAGCAGAGACATTTTGTTATGGAAAGACTAATAACATTTCTTAAATATAGATCTAAGCCTTTTATGAACAAAATAAATTACCTTACATTATTGTTTGAAAGGAAGGGATATTTTCCTCTTTTAGCTTCCTTGTCATAACTCTACTTTAACCCTTTCCCAAACAAGACCTGGTTTTGATGTCCCTATTAGAATAGGCTTGGGAAAACATGGAGACAAAAGAAGAAACTGCTGATAACCAGCAGTTTCTCCTTTTGCCTCAATATTTTCTTGGCTATATAATACACAAATCCTGCTGTTTTTGAACGCCCATTTTGTCATTGGCAGATACTTTTGAATTGGAAAACCCTAAATTTTGCCGTTTGGGAAAGGGTTAAAACCCTTCCCATGCTCCATCACACTTCTACACAAGACAATGTTAAATTCTATTTTCTCATAAATTCGAAATAATATATCTTCCATGTCCAACATTCAATATGTTTGTAAGCTTTCAATAAATTCTATGGTGTGAAGCTAAAGACCCTTTATCACTGTGTGACATCTTATAAAATGACTTTGATTACAGTGAATATAACCCTTTCCCAAAAAGAAAAAAATTAGGGTGATCCACTCCAAAAACTTCAACAAATGACAAAATGGAAGCTATTAAAGATAGGATTGGTATAAAATATGGCACACAAAATATTGAGACAAAAGGAGAAACTGCTGGTTATCAGCAGTTTCTCCTTTTGTTTCAATGTTTTCCCAAGCCTTTTCTATTAGGGACGTCAAAACCAGTGGCCCGTATTACTAACGATCGTACGTTTGGTTTTTGCATAATTACTTGTAAAAACAGCCCTGATTGGCTCAGTTGGATTTCTCGTGCAATCAGATGTCTTGTTACACAGTTTACACAAAAATTTGATCGTAAGATGTTTAGTAATACGGGGCCCAGGTCTTGTTTGGGAAAGGGATAAGACATAATCCATACCAGTGCAGGTAGAGCTTCGTTCAGATCTCTCTGTGCATCATCAGCGATGGCCTGTGTCTCCTGAGCCTTGACGGACGCTGCAGCTTCCTCCTTCTGTACCACGGCCTTCGTCTCGTTAGCGACGATGGTGTCTTTCGAGATCTTCTCCATGGTCTGTATAGATTCCTTCACAGCCTCTTCTAACAGGGGACGCATCGTGTTTAACTCTTCCTGTAACTTGGCTACTTCATCTGCTGTAGTCAGGAGCTAGCATAAAAACACAAACATATTCATACATTTTACCTTTTACCAAACAACAAAATTTAAGGGTGATCCAACTTGAGAGCTGCCACAGACAACAAAATGGACAATAGTAAAGAAAGGATGCATTTACAATAGCATAGGAATAACAAGAGTTGTCCGCGGACAACGTAGCTCGCCTATACGGGAGCTTGTCACAAAAACAGCATTTTTTTAAAAGTAGGTCAAACTGCAAGGTCAAGGTCACAAGGTCAAAGGTCATGGTCACAAATGAAAGGTCTTGTCGAGATGTATCTATGTATGAAATATCAAGGCTGTATCTCTAATAGTGCCTGAGATATAGGCCAGGTTAAAGTTTTTCAAAAGTAGGTCAAACTCCAAGGTCAAGGTCACTAGGTCAAAGGTCATGGTCTCAAATGAAAGGTGTTGTCGAGATGTATCTATGTATGAAATATCAAGGCTGTATCTCTAATAGTGCCTGAGATATAGACCAGGTTAAAGTTTTTCAAGTGAAGACACGACGGGACGGGACGGGACGCCGACACTAGGGCTGTGACATTAGCTCCCCGGACATGAAGTCCCGGCTCGCTAAAAATTATTAAAGCAGGAGAAAATGCTGGTTACAAGCATTTTATTTCTTCCACCTTGATAATTTCCCAATCCAAACTTTTCAGGGACACCAGTACCAAGTCTTGTTACGGATATGGTTAAACAGAAATCTTGATTTCATGTAAAGACTTCTATATCAAGTTGATAAGCTATATTCATAAATTTCTTTTCAAAAATAGAAATGACTACTAAAAGATAAATTAAGGCCCAAAAATAAGAGTTTATAGTTTTCCACAAAGATTTCAAATACACAAGTACACAAAATCAAGTGACAAGTTAAATGGAGGGAATTACCTTTTCTAGACCAGTCTTGAGCCTATGTTTTGATGTATTCAGCTCCATCTTCTTCATTCCTACAAGTTTGGAGAAGATTCCCAGTAGTTCTAGATAGCTAGTGGGGGTGACATAGTTGTGACGGGACATTTCTGCCAGAAACTTACTGGAGTTGACTGCTACAGACTGGTGAATCACCTGACATATGTTTACCTGAAATATTGGATTTATGAAAATGTAAATCAAGTTATAAAAATTGGAACATATTAATAAATGATTTAGCAAATGCAAATTCCGATTTGATTTCTATCATATTTAATGTAAAAGGAAATTGATCTTAATCAAGTAGGAGTCAATACTGATACCAACACTGATGTATGGATGAATAGCCAAGCTAAAAATGTACATACCAAACCTTCCATAACTTCATCAGTTGCATCTAACTCTGGTATGTCCTGTAAGAACTTGTTGGCCACTGACTTGAGTGCGTCCGCCGGCCATTCACTGAACCAGTCTATAGTACAGCAGTTAACGAGGGCCGGGAACTGACGCAGTCGGGCACGGAATATCTCGCCCAGAGGACTGAAATTATACGTTTTATGTGGGTAAAAATGACTTAACTTAAAACCATTAATTAAGTATATGATTATCCCATTTTAAAATACTTTTCAACAGATTCAAGGAAACTAAATTCAAAGTCATTAGACCCAAAACATTTTTAATGTTTAGCAAAACATATCAACTGTAATAAAACACATATATTAAAATGGCCATGTTAAATAGGTTTTATAGCCATAAATAATCTAAAGTAGTAAACTATTTTTAGGTCATTGTACCTCATTGTAATGACAGTATGTAGATTACTCCTGACTCTCTTCTTGTACATGGAGAACAAGTTAGTTTTGGTAGGTACGAGCCCAGCATCCAGACAGATTGGCTTCATGGCTGTAAAGATCTGATCTTGTTCATCAAAACCGTAAATATTGGGCACATCACCGGAGTTCAGAATGTTGTTGAGATCCTCAAGGAACGATTCACTCTTGATCTGAGGGGTGGAAAATAGGAGATAATTAAAACTTCCATGACATTTTAGAACAGAAATCATGAGAAAAGGCTTAAAATGATGAACCAGAGAATAGTGTCTTGATGTAACTGCAGATATTTGATATGGTATATCATCTATAACAATAGACTAGTACTGCAGAGTCAAACTGTCTTGAATGTTTAACCCTTTCCCAAATGGCAAAAATTTGGACAACACCAATTTGAAAGCTTTCACAGACAACAATATGAATACAAATGAAGATGGAATTTGTTGATAATTTAGTCCAGAAAACATTGATGCAAAAGGAGAAAATGCTGATTATCCGCATTTTCTTCTTTTGCCTAAATGTTTACCCAAGCATGGTCTATCAAGGACACCAATCCATGTCTTGTTTAAGAAAGTGCTAAATGATTAATATCATTTAATAGTTCTGATAACTTATTGGCAACTGAAATCCACAAAAACTGAAGAAAAATGGCAGAAGTACCTGTGTATCACTGAATAAGAAGACCGTGGGGTTATTCTCCAGTCCAGCTTTCATCATCACCTTTCTCAGATCCTCTCTCCATTCATTTACACCATAGTTCTTAGATAATTCCACCTGTACACACTCAAAGTCAGCCCTGCAATCAAACAAATAAGGCAAATGCTTAAGATTGGTAATGCTTATCCCGGAATGCTCAGGTTGCTTTGGCAGGCAGAATAGAACAAGACCAGCCTGCACATACGTGCAGTCTGGCCTTATTCTATACTGCCTGCTTCTTTGAATTTAGCATGACCAGGGTTAACGTTACAATGTTCCGTAAAATTCATTGGGTAATTCATATGGTAGAAATTGTTTTAGCATTTCCATATGCATTGTACTACATATTATAAGATAAAGATTTTATAGAAAACCTCCAAATTATTTGTAGGCAAATTCAGTTTAATAATTTTCAAGTACAGGCATTTATGATTCAAACTATTTTATTACAAGAGCAGTCAGAGACGGACAATGCTCCCCGAATAAGGCATTGTCACTATAAATGTATGCCATGCAGAGCTAACATAAAGCTAACAAATGTTAAGCCCCCTTTTTGCATGACATAATTCTTATATCCAAATTTCACAAAGTTTATTGTCAAGGGCATCTGATTTACTACTCAAATATGAAATTTCATCAAATTCTGACCATTAGACTAGGAGAAATTAGAGACAAGAGCCGTCACAGACGGATTATGCTCCCCGAATAAGTGTTTGTCACAAAATAAAAACTATCATACATTAAGCCCCCTTTTCCCATGACAGCTTTTTTGTACACACATTGTTTATAGAATATGGTCTAGAACATCCTATTTAATACATGAGCACAAAATTTCATTAAATTCTGCCTATTAGATGAAGAGAAATAAGAGAAAAAGTAATTTTTACACTAAGGCCCCTTTTTCCATGACACAGCCTTAAATTTACAAACGGAGAAAAAGGTCCCTAGGTATTGACCTAGGGAGTTCACATGTGAAGTTTCATTGAATTTGGTCCAAGGGTTGCTGAGATATGGCTGTGGACGGACGGACGGACGGACGGACAGACGGACACACGGACGGACACACGGACGGACGGACGGACAGCGTGGCGACTATATGCTCCCCCGAAATTTTTTCGGGGAGCATAAAAAACTGTATTTTACCTTAAGTCCCCTTTTCCCATGACGAGGCCTCAAATCCAAAAACGGGGAAAAGTGCATCGGCATTATGTCATAGGGAGTTCACATGGTAAGTTTCATTTGATATGGCCCAAGGGTTATGGAGAAATCACTTCGGACGGACGGACAGAAGGAAGGACGGGCGGACGGACAGACAAAGCGGCGACTATATGCTCTCCCTTCAGAGAGCATAATAAGCAGTATAAAACTTACATGTGAGACGCGAGTCTGGTTAAAGACTGTCTACCAGATCCTCCCATACCTAGCAGTAAAGCATTACCGAGTGGTTGTCTGATGACACGACTGATACGAGACACATGTTTTAACGCATCCATGAACAATACCAGGTTCATCTGGGCCGTGTTGATCTGGTTATAGTCATCTAGTAGATCCTCACATACTTTCTGCAGCTGTTAATAGAAACAAAGCAAATTTAAGATTTACTACCATCTAATTTGGTTGTTACATTGTAGTGGGCAATAATTAACCATTCAAAACCATTACCATTCAATAAGGATTTTAAAGCCCAAAACAATATATGTGTTGCTACAGAAATAATGTAAATGTACAGCATTTCTTATTTTATCACACTTAAAATCTTTTTCTTGAATTATACTGCATTGATTGAGCATTTGCTATTTGCAGCAGCTTTCTTAATTGTTTGGAATAAACTTACATGACTTCAGATTGCCATAATTATTACCCGATTGTCATTTATAAGATTTACTATTAATTCATAAGCTGTGTCTGGAATTGTCTGTCAGTACTACAAATCCACAGACAAAGACTTTGACTGTTTGTATGCAGAACAAAACTACCTTAGCATGGTCATCCATCTCGGCATACACTTTGTTGTCAACGTTAGCGGACAGAATATCTCCGTACAGGATGGGGTTCATGTGTAGGACCTCCTCCACATTCGCCTCAAAATCTGTCTTCATTTTACCCGTCATGAGATTGTCAAACCAGTCCCTGTCTTCATCGTTCACAAGACGATCCTGGAACACTCGACATGACTCATGATACCATAGACGAAGTAGAGAGGGTATACCCTGAAATACAATGATGCATCTTAATAAAAATTCCATGGTTAAAATGTACAGAATATCAAAAGTAATCAATTTTGACATTTTTGGTAAGGGAAGAAATTGTAGCTACTTGTTCAGAAACTTTTAAACTGAAAAAGTTCAAAATTCTTCTTTGTGGGAAAGAGTCAATTTCACCATCATTGAAGTCATTATGTAATTCAAATTTTTTATTCAAAATCATTTGCAATCTATTTTTCTCATTTTCTGGTTGTTGTTTTTTTTGTCTTCTACTTTATACTTTATCATCTACTACTAAGGGTAAGAACACTCCACTTACATCAATTTTCGCTGGATCTGCCATCAAAATACCTTGGAAGACCTTGGAGAGATCTCTCAAGTTGAAAGTATAGTGAGATTTAGCTGGTGTAGGCAGTAGCTGTGTGATAACTGTTTTATACATGTCTATAGTGGCCATAGTTAACTTGTCACACAGGCTGGATGTGGATGGACTGCTACCTGAATGTAACAAAAAATACACACGTTTTTACCTAAATACTGAGTAAATAGACAAGTGTAATACCAATAAGTCAATATTTGATATCAGACATTTAGGACATCACTGGACTCTCACCAATGCCCAGATAATTCATAGATTGTCCCTTGACATGCAAAGCTGATGGCCTTTTCATGTGGATGCTTCATACTAAAATTGGGCCCATGAGAATGAAAACTGACAAAATATTTCTAACAAAGTGTTAGCACAAAGTTATTATAAATGCATTCACTTACAAGTGTTTTGCATAAGGGCCCCGTTTTATTAACGATCTTACGATAATGTTGTTGTGTAAGCAGTGTAACAAGGCATCTGATTGCATGAAAACTCGGATTAGGCCAATCAAGTTTGTTGTTATAAGTAATTACGCAAAAAATAATCGGAAGTTTGTTTGTAAAACGGGCCCCAGTACCCTAAATATCTCATGATAAAAGAGGAAGCATCAATTAAGAAAGAATGCAGTGGTCTACAATTCATGACTCATTTCATTAGAAATAAGCAAATCTACAGATTTTACAACAACCAACTTACTGATCCATGACTTTAGAATGGCACCAAAGATGAGTTGTAGACTGGAATCTTCCATGTCTGTGAAGGCCAGGAAGTTAAAGTGGCGCAGTAAACGTGCCGAGGTGGGATTACGCCCACCACCTGGGGGTCCCATGGCACACACAAAGTTTACATCTACCAACTTTCTGAAGTCACCTGGAATACAAAGTTTGGTTGTATGATTGATGTACATGAATTCATTTAGCAAATAATTTTTGACAGGAAATATTGATTTCCTGTTTCCAAAATTAATCAATAATTGACATTCATCACACATGTTCTTTTACAACCATTTAAAGATCCATACTAATCATAAGTGAGTACATGTACTTTGGTAGGTCATTCAATATAAACTATTTAAATGAAAATTTACAGACAAAGAATTCTTACCCAGTGTGTCTATTGACGAAAATTAAGATAATATATCACCATCTTTTCCAGAAATACTTGTCTATTATATAACAATAATTGGTCATAATTTATATTTGAATAAGTACATTTGAATCCTTTTAATGACAATCATTTTTATGATTGTTGAAATCAATATTGCCTGTCCCTCTTTCATTTACATCACCTTAATAAATGAGCTTTGCAACTGATCTTAAATATGCAACTAACAAAAAGTTTCATACCAATGGCCTTTCTGTCATACCATCCTTTAAAGTCCATGTACTGTCTGATGAGCTCAATGGGAGGCTGTGCTCCGTATGTCTCTAGTGCAGGCATGTTCAGGTCATCAATAAAGAACACAAAATATTTGCCAAGTGGAGGACCAAACACTCCCTTACGTCTGTAGAGAAACACACAAGGTAGATTAGTTTACTATGGTGTCCTTGTAATGGAATAATTCAAAGATTAAGTAAACAATAAATAAAGGTTACTAAGCTCAGAAATGTGATCTATAGGCATAAAGAACTGTGTGAAAGCTGGTTAGCATTTTCTTTTTTCTCAATGATTTTCACAGCTATCTTGATTAGGGGCATCAGAACCAAGGCTTGTTTGGGATAAGCCAACCTTACTGAATCTCCAAAAGAGACAACAGCCCATAGGTTGTTGTCAAATGGAGCTGTCTTCAGATTATCATTTTTTAGGTTTTTTCTTAACCCATTACCAGACGGCAAAATTTTGAACTGTTCCAAGTTAAAAGATGATGCAGACCACAATTTCAAGTGAATATGATTTTATAATTTTTGGTCTTTTGGGGTAGAAAACATCGTGGGAAATGAAGAAATTGCTTGTCACAAGCAATTTCTTTATTTTCCACAATGTTTTCCAAAGCCTTTATCTTGAAGGTCATCAAAAAGTGTAAATATTTGGGAATGGCTAAATTTGGCATTTTCTGAAAAGTAGAACATATCTATAGTAAACACTTGTTACCTCTTGTCAAGTTTTCCATCAATCAGATCCTGTGTCTGGTTTGCGCTGGTTTTGGCGGAGAACGTGATGAACTCTGGTATGTATTCTTTCGGCATGTACCTGGACAGTTTATCACTGATGGCTAGGGTTTTACCTGTACCCGTGGGCCCAACACACATTATCTGGGGAAAAAAAGAGACAGGTGAATTTAACAAAACAGATTTTAGATTGAGCTGTTATAGATAACATCTTAATCATCAATGTGGATGCGTAACTAAATTTTCACTCACAGAGTTAGAAAATACACTATGTATTTTCTATACATATCCTTCAAATACATTAACTTTGAATGTCTTCAAAATATCAAAGGAAAATTTTGGAATGGAAAAGCATTCTAAAGACATTATAGACAAACACCTTTTTGAATGAATTTGATCTGCAGTCTATGAAAAACTTAACAGACTTAATTATTTAAATGGTATTCCTAAGGGAACAAATATAAAATATCTTTAAAAGTTGCTCTACCTCAATATTTCGGCTAAGAAGCCTTTTTCGAGAGATAAAAATGTACAAATTTTAACGCTACATAATGATAACATGTAATTGTTTATATTAACGCTTACAGTAATGGCGGCGTTAAGCGTTGACGTCACGACGTCGCCGCCAAATCAACACGACGTCATTCCCGCGTTAAACAATACTACGTCAAAGTGTTGTTCGTATCTTTGACGTTACAGCCATGTGGACGTCCCGTAGCAAGTTTATTAATCCAAATGCTTTCCCGTAATTGTCTCTCAATCTTTTCCGAACCATATAGCCTTTCTAGGCATACAAACCGCATATCTTCATGCGTGTGATTTTTCCCAAAGTGCACATTAATAGGCTTATCCCTCCCTAAACGTACGTCTCGGAGGTGTTCCACCATTCTTTCCCTTAGTTCCCTTTCTGTCTCACCAACGTAAACGGTACAGTTACATTTATGGCATAAAATGGCATAAATGACATTCCTTGTACGGCAATTGACAGTGGAATTAGTGTTGTATGTCACCCGATGTAATGTGTCACTTACAGGTTCCCTGGACAGAAGATTGCAGTTTGTACACCCAGTTTTACAGCTCTCAGAATTGCATTTCACAGCTTTATTTGTCTTACCATGAACGAGCGTGTCACTCAGATTTTTGTCACGTCTATATGAAACTAGAACTGTCGCAAAGCGGACAAATACCCCCCACTAGCGCCTTGTCACTGAAACAAGAGGACCATGATGGTCCTATATCGCTCACCTGAACCAAAATGATATAAGCAACACTTTTCTTCATTTCAAAAAATATTTATGACTTTAAGACCGAAAACGAACTTATGGTCAATAACATTGTGAAAATCGAACTCATCCAAGATTTCATCGTGCCCAACATTGTGTCCAAGATTTATCTTGTTTGATAAATAATTGTAGATTCTGGAGTATAAACAAGGTCAAAAACAGCCGAAAACAGCAATTTTGTCAAATTCAAGGGCACATAACTCTCGACTTTCTAGTCAGATCAGGCTGAAAATAAAACTCATCCGAGATCTTATGATATCCAACATTGTGTCCAAGATTTGTCTTAATTGATAAATAATAGTAGATTATAGAGTGTAAACAATGTCAAAAACAGCCGAAATCGGCAATTTTATCAAATTCAAGGGCACATAACTAGATCCATTTTTTTATCAGATCAGACTGAAAATCAAACTTATCCAAGATCTTATGGTCTCAAACATTGTGTTCAAGTTTTGTCTTAATTGATAAATAATAGTAGATTATAGAGTGTAAACAATGTCAAAAACAGCCGAAATCGGCAATTTTATCAAATTCAAGGGCACATAACTCTCACCTTTCTGGTCAGATCAGACTGAAAATCAAACTCATATGAGATCTTATGGTCTCCAACCTTGTGTCCAAAATTTGTCTTGATTGGTCAAAAATTGTAGATTCTAGAGTGTAAATAAGGTCAAAAACAGCAATTTTGTCAAATTCAAGGGCTCATAACTCTCATCTTTCTGATCAGATAAGACTGAAAATCAAACTCATCCCAGATCTTATGATCCCCAATATTGTGTCCAAGTTTTGGATTGATTGATCAATAATTGTAGATTCTAGAGTGTAAACATCGTCGAAAACAGCCAAAAATGACAATTTTGTCAAATTCAAGGGCAAGTAACTCTCGACTTTCTGATCAGATCAGACTGAAAATCATACTCATCCGAGATCTCATGGTCCCAAACATTGTGTCAAAGTTTTGTCTTGATTGATGAATAATTGTAGATTCTAGAGTGTAAACAAGGTCAAAAACAGCCGAAAATGGCAATTTTGTCAAATTCAAGGGCACATAACTCTTGTCTTTCTGGTCAGATCAGACTGAAAATCAAACTCATCCGAGATCTTATGGTCTGCACTGTTATGTCCAAGATTTGTCTTGATTGATCAATAATTGTAGATGCTAGAGTGTAAACAATGTCAAAACTAAGTATTTTTCGCATTCAAGGGCAGATAACTCCTGACTTTCTAGTTCGATCTGACCCATAATCAAACTCATCCGAGATCTTATGGCCATACATGTTTTGACCAAGTTTGGTCAAGATTGGCTTATATTTGTAGATGCTAGAGTGTAAACACGAAATTGTGAACGGACGGACAGACAGACGGACGACGGACAAAAAGTGACCACAATAGCTCACCTTGAGCACTTCGTGCTCAGGTGAGCTAAAAAAGCTGTAGGTCAACAAGTTCTTGACTTAGAGCATGGAAACAGATTTTAAACAAAGTCCAATTGTGACCTTGACCTTTGACCTTGGTGACCCAAAAATAATAGGGCACCTCCTAAGGTCATGGGCAACAACTGTGTAAAGTTTCATGATCCTAGGTCAACTGGTTCTTGACTTAGAGCACGGAAACGGATTTTGAACAAAGTCCGATTGTGACCTTGACCTTTGACCTTGGTGACCCAAAAAAAAAACAGGGCACCTTCTTGGGTCATGGGCAACAGTTGTGTAAAGTTTCATGATCTTAGGTCAACCGATTCTTGACTTAGAGCACGGAAACGGATTTTAAACAAAGTCCAATTGTGACCTTGACCTTTGACCTTGGTGACCCAAAAACAATAGGGCACCTCCTTGCGTCATGGGCAACAACTGTGTAAAGTTTCATGATCCTAGGTCAATCGGTTCTTGACTTAGAGCACGGAAACAGATTTTAAACAAAGTCCGATTGTGACCTTGACCTTTGACCTTGGTGACCCAAAAACAATAGGGCACCTCCTTGGGTCATGGGCAACAACTGTGTAAAGTTTCATGATCCTAGGTCAACTGGTTCTTGACTTAGAGCACGGAAACGGATTTTCAACAAAGTCTGATTGTGACCTTGACCTTTGACCTCCGTGACCCAAAAACAATAGGGCACCTCCTTGGGTCAAGGGCAACAACTGTGTAAAGTTTCATGATCCTAGGTCTACTGGTTCTTGACTTAGAGCACGGAAACGGATTTTAAACGAAGTCCGATTGTGACCTTGACCTTTGACCTTCGTGACCCCAAAACAATAGGGCACCTCCTTGGGTCAAGGGCAACAACTGTGTAAAGTTTCATGATCCTAGGTCAAACCGTTCTCGAGTTAGAGCACGGAAACGAAAAAGTCTACGGACGGACGACTGGACGGATGGACGGATGGACGGACGGACGGACGGACTGACAGACGGACAGTAATGGTGAAACCAATATACCCCCCTCTACTTCGTAGGTGGGGGGTATAACTAGAGGTGGGTCGTTGAAAACATCCCTCAACCTGTCAGATCTATGTAAGACATTCATATGTTTTTTGACAATTTGATGGACATCTGGTAGAAGGTTGGTATATGTTATTACCAACGGTACTCTCTTCGTTGTCTTATTTTCTTTTTTGTTTTGGCGCAAGAGTGATTGACGGTCCAGATTGTCTACTCGTTTTAACTGTGATTCTATCAATTTTCCACTATAACCCCTCTTCCTTAACTGTATCTTTAGTTCCTTCCTGTTTCTTTGGTAATCGGACTCTTTCTCACATATGCGTCGTATGCGTAAACCGAGGCCATATGCTAATCCCCGCTTTGTATTTGTTGGATGGTTTGACGAGTTCCTGATGTACAGTTGTTTGTCGGATGGTTTTATATAAAGGTCAGTGTAGATATGACCATTTTCTAGTTTAACCAGGGTGTCTAAAAATTCAATCTGTTTGAGATCATATCTAAGTTCCACTTTAATATTGGGATGGATGTTGTTGGCATAATCTGCAAATTGTTGAAGCTCTGTTATGCTTCCTGTCCAAATCCCAAAACCGTCATCTATGAAGCACTTGTAGAAGTATGGTTTTCTTTCCGATCGTAGGAGTGCCTCGTCCCACTTTCTCATGTACGCGCAGGCGAAGTTTTTCCCTAATCTCGAACCAATGGCGATACCTTCTTTTTGAATGTAATTTTTCTCTCCAAATTCGAATGTATTATTGTCTAGTACAATTTTAATCATTTCTAATACAGCATTTTTGCTTGCCAATGGTTTGGATCTGCAGTCTAAAGCCTCTGCACATGCTTCTAAGCCTTCTTTCCGTGGAACTGAAGGATAGAGCTTTGTTACATCAAAGCAAAATAAAAGCGTATTTTCAGGCAAAGGCTCTCTGATCTCTTCAAGCTTTGTTATGAAATCTGTAGTATCCCGTATATAAGAAGGTGATTCCTCTACATACTCATTAAGCTCATGTTCTGCTAATTCTGCAAACCTGTAAGTGACACATTACATCGGGTGACATACAACACTAATTCCACTGTCAATTGCCGTACAAGGAATGTCATTTATGCCATTTTATGCCATAAATGTAACTGTACCGTTTACGTTGGTGAGACAGAAAGGGAACTAAGGGAAAGAATGGTGGAACACCTCCGAGACGTACGTTTAGGGAGGGATAAGCCTATTAATGTGCACTTTGGGAAAAATCACACGCATGAAGATATGCGGTTTGTATGCCTAGAAAGGCTATATGGTTCGGAAAAGATTGAGAGACAATTACGGGAAAGCATTTGGATTAATAAACTTGCTACGGGACGTCCACATGGCTGTAACGTCAAAGATACGAACAACGCTTTGACGTAGTATTGTTTAACGCGGGAATGACGTCGTGTTGATTTGGCGGCGACGTCGTGACGTCAACGCTTAACGCCGCCATTACTGTAAGCGTTAATATAAACAATTACATGTTATCATTATGTAGCGTTAAAATTTGTACATTTTTATCTCTCGAAAAAGGCTTCTTAGCCGAAATATTGAGGTAGAGCAACTTTTAAAGATATTTAACAGACTTAATCTGAACAATAAAAGCGGATTATAAAATATTTGACTGTTTATTTAATTGCATATGGTGATTTGTCAGTTTACATGTACATGTACCATATACTTACAGTTTTCTTGTTGACCAGTAACATCTCCATGACGTAGGACGCCCTCACAGTATCGATGGTGGGAACAATAATATCAGAGAAGCTGGTGCCTGGCTGTATAACGAACGCTTCCTGATCATCCATCCAGCCAACCCAACCAATCTGTAACAGTAGCAATACACTCAGTCATATCTTAACCCTTTCCAAAACAGCAAACTTCTAAGAAGATCCAATTCAAAAGCTCCTACAGGGATATTGTTAAAGACATAATTTGTGTATAAAATAGCACAGAAAATATTGAGACAAAAGGAGAAACTGCTGGTCATCAGCAGTTTCTTCTTTTGTCTCAATGTTTTCCCAAGCCATTCATAATAGAAACGTGAAAAGCAAGTCTTGTTTGGGAAAGGGTTAATAGTTGTCATGTTGTATTTTTTTTTCAAAAAGAAAACTATTAAAAGAGAATTCTCTTAGAACAAGTGCAATTGGAGGAAAGTTCACTTGACTTATAATCAACAGATAAATCGTGGGAAAAACTTATAGCAACAAGGAGACAAAATTCTGTGTACACAATTTTGTCTAAATATTGTCAAAAATGAGGAAATTGCTTTCAATTTCTGCATTGTAATTCCACATAACCGATACATGTGTTCAAGGTTAAAAGAAATAGCAGAAGTGGATGTGGACATATGAGCCATGATTTGGAAAAACGTCCTTTATGGCATTTGAGAACAACCTGGATCCAGACCAGCCTGTGCATATGCACAGTCTGATCAGGATCTATGCTGTCCTCAAACAGCTTCCTCATGACGTGTAGCAACTGTAACAGAGCAGCATTGATCCTGATCAGACTGCTCTTAAGTACATGCTGATCTGGAAACATGGTTGTCTAGAATGCTATAGGGGATGTTTTTTCCAGATCCCGGCTCAATTATACATTCTTTTAACAATCAAGCTAAAAGATTAACCACTTTCATGTCTGACAGTCTCCTGCAAAGGGAATAGACCACTTATGCATCACATAACATATCATTGCTCTTCAACGAAAACAAGCTACAATTACGAGGTTTTTTTTGAAAAGCAGCAATATACTGTCAGCATAATAAAGAAATGTGAAAAGTAATATTTCTACAATGTAATTAGATCTATGGTTTCCTGCGAATTCAGTCAAAACTTACAATATCAAGACAAATATAATAACTATGAACAATATAACTCCTAAAAATATCAACAAGATAAATGTGAAGTGAAATGATGCTAAACTAAACCTTTTTATCAAAGGTAATTTATCCTTCATACATTATGTGTGTACATTAGCTGATTAACCCTTTCAGTACTACAAGAAACTCCTGTTGACTCCATGGTAATGTGCAGCTGGTGACTGCTGCGACATTTAACCTCCCGCTTATTTTTACTAAGATACAGGCTTTCCCATTCAATATCAAAACTAGGCTCTGATGTTTAACACTAATTTCATTCGGAAAAATACATGAAAAATAGACAATTTCATGTTCTTTTCTGAGTAAAGGCAAATGGAGCCGACATGGGCTAACTTTTTGCAGAAAACTTGGCACTGAAAGGGTCAAAAGCTTGAATCAGCAGAATAAATGTGTTAGGATCAGGACTATTGGCCTCTATAGCCTTTGTACTTCAGTACAGACTATTCATGTTGGTCTCAAATGCAATATGGGCCTTTTTCCACCTATGGCTAACAATATTTTGTGACAATACAAGAATAACTGAATGTGTGTGTGCTTATGAACAATAACTACAACAGTTTACTTTCTAACATGAACCTTACTGTGTCAGAATGTTTCTACAATAAAACAACAAATATTATTCTAGACAGGTTAGATAAGTACTCATAATTCACAATTCAAAATTAAAAACAGCATTAGTAGTAAACCTTTTTTTCAAATGCAAAAAAATGTTTTTTTAGTTAATCTATCCTTAAGTTAGATACAAAGGCTTTAGTTACATAATTATAATTACAGTTCACAGCAAAAACATGAACATTGACAGAGTTAAATACAAGATACAGCTCTCATCAAATACCTGGTCTTTCTACAATTGTTGGAAAAATATAATAATCATTCCGTAATCAAAAATATTAATATCAATTAAAAACATTTTCTGTTTACATAAAATCAGCCATTTAGCAAATTGTTTTTTATTCTGTAGTTTTTTAAAGAGATTAAAAGTTTGAACACAGTAGCGATTTTTGATTTTGGACTTTTCACTGACCCATAAATGCAGTCGAATTATGTATTCTATCTATCTATATATACTGCCTAACTCCCCTTTCGGGTATTACTGACAGGTATTCCCTTATAGATCCAAGGAAAGAAAGTCTTGATAAGCATACATATTACATATTTAAAATTCGTTCATACATATTAATCGAAGTCTTTAAAAAAACTTTATTCTGACTAACCTTTTTATCTTTGGCGTCATCATCATCAATAGCATCATCACTCTCACTGCTGCTGATTCCAGCATCATCCAGTCTGTAGTTATATACTGAACCTTCATCAGGGAATAACAGGGCAAACTGAAATAGTAAAAATACTCATTATTTGACAGAAATACTCAGTATTAGACAGAAATACCCAATATTTCACAGAAATACCCAATATTTGACAGAAATAATCAATATTTGACAGAAATACCCAATATTTGACAGAAATAATCAATATTTGACAGAAATAATCAATATTTGACAGAAATACCCAATATTTGACAGAAATACCCAATATTTGCAGGACATCCTAAATATTTGACTGAAATACTCACTATTTGACTGACATAAATATTCACTATTTAATTGAGACTTCCACCATACTTCCTTCATTGTTTGCCCAGACAATAAGTAAAAGTTCCATACGATCTGCCTGTGAAAACTAGAGCAGACTGACTAGGTTTGACTCTTTTATCATTTATAATTAACCCTCATCTAAAACTATTTAATCCATTCCCACACAGCTACTCTTTTTGACTCCCTATGAGATTATGGCCTTGGGAAACATTGTGGAAAATGAAGAAATTGCTTGTGACAAGCAATTTCTTGATTTCCCATAATGTTTTCTGCTCAGAAAGACAACATTTTAAATCTTGTTCACTTGAAATTGTCGTCTACTGCATCTTTGAATTTGGATCACCCTAAAATGTTATTGTTTGGTAATGGGTTAATGACAAAACATGTTACCTACCCCTTCTTCCTTCATTTTGCCCTTGACCCAGTCGGAGAACTTGAGCATACTGTTGTTGTCCCCGGTGGCCCCTACAGACCAGATGAGACTGAAGATGAACCAGGGCTCGATAAGGTCCACAATCTTGTCCAGGCGCTCCTGAGGTATTGGCTTGTCACCCTAGTAAATACAACATATATGTCTTATAGTTTATAGCTACATGTTTCAATATTAAATTATTTTTCTGCATCTAAACAATTGATTTGTAATGTTCTGGGGTGTTACCAGGTATTTTGTACAATTGTTTAAAACACATGATGTCTCTTGATCTTCTATGTGACAGTGAACTGGAAAGTGTATTTTTGAAAAAGGAGAAGTCTCTAAATTAGTTCATGAATCAGTGAAAAAATGTATTCTAAACATTGTCAAATAATTATTGACAAAAGATAGAAATTTCCAATTCTAATTTTTTGCAGAAAATGATATCATGTTTGCATTATTTTCAAAATTACTAAATAGACTATATATTGAAAGTGGCCTTATCGTGATATGTTTTTCTATTAAAAGCCAACTTCAATAAATCTGTATATTTAACCCTTTCCCAAACGGCAAAATTTTAGGGTGATCCACTTCAAAAACTGCCACAAATGACAAATGGATAGTATTAAAGATAGAAATTGTGTAAAATATGGGATAGAAAATATTGAGACAAAAGGAGAAACTGCTGGTTATCAGCAGTTTCTTCTTTTGTTTCAATGTTTTCCTAGGCCCTTTCTATTAGGGACATCAAAACCAGGTCTTGTTCGGGAAAGGGTTAAAATAAAACAAAATCTTGCAGATACTTGCCAAAAATTTTAACAAGAATGCATGCAGTCTTTCAAGATAAGTTAATAGGTATTTTTCTTATATTCGTTTGGCAGAATATAAAAACAAACTACACAACTATCCAACTACTAAACTATAGAAATACAGTCGACACTCGTTATGTCGACATCGGATAAGTCGAACTTTTGCTTAAGTCGAAGTTCAAATCTGGTCCCGTCCTCATCTATTGACAAAATTTTTTTCAAAACAAAATAATTTCAAACTGAATATAGCCATTGAAATATAGTAGGAAAAGGATAGAAATTGCTTGACACGAGCAATTTCTTTCCTTTTCCTACTATATTTCAATTATATTCGTACTTGATAAGTTTCAAAAACAGTCAAATATCAAATATCTCGTAGCCAAACAAAATCGGATGAGTCAAACTCCTGATATGTCAAGGTATTTTGACGGGCCCTCCGACTTCGACACAACGAGTGTCGACTGTAATTATAAAAAAAAATTAGATTTAAAATACAAAATGATTTGAACGAGGAGAAATTTGGAAAGGATTCTTATAGTTTTTTCAGACCAACATGGATCTAGATCAGCGGGCATATCCAAGCAGTCTGGTCAAGATCAATGTTGTTATTTAAAAGTTTCTTTAACCCATTACCAGACAGCAAAGTTTTAGGCGGCTCCAATTTATTTCAAAGATGTTGCAGACCACAATTTAAAATGAATATAATTCTACCTTTTTTGGTCATTTTGTGCAGAAAACATTGTGGGCAATGAAGAAATTGCTTGTCACAAGCAATTTTCTTTATTTTCCACAATGTTTTCCAAAGCTGTGATCTAATGTGGGAGTCAGAAAGTCACTGTGTGGTAATGGATTAACATCTCTAGGAATTGTAAGAGACATGGATTATAATCACACTAAATTAAGGCACAGACTGGACTAATCGAGGGTCATTTATACAAATATTGAATACATATTGCTAACATTTAGATTGAAAATTTAACAGCATTTTCATTCTATGGTAAGGAAGGTATGAATTATAGAAATTATAGATCTCCAGCATCGTTCCATAAATTGTAAGAAATATAACTTTGTAAAGGGAAACATATTTGCAGTAGAAATGAAATTCAACAGAATTAAAGTTTCAATGGGCAAAAGTACAAAAAAATCCAAGCGTCGGAAGTCTTTCAGAAAGAGGTGAAATAATAAAGGAAAACCTAGGAATTCAGGTCACAGATACTTATTTACTATAAAAAAATCAACAGCTAAGAAAATTCTGCAAAATCTGATTTCATAACCAAAAGACAATGGAATCTTATGAGATACAATTATTTTGTCTAATTTTGCAAACGATAAGTTTTTTGAAGTTTAATGAAAATGCATTCAATCTTTATTTTTCAGTGATGAAATTCAGATTTGGTCAAACATGCCGGTTGATCACTACTTTACTCACAAATCTTTCATCAGATTCATTTTGCTTGGTAATGTTAAATATATACAGTAAATGAAACTATCAACTAGAATAAATATGCTCATACATGTATCTCAAACTGAAATTGGATCATCTGATTGCAGCATGCATTCTCATTTGAGCGGCGACGCGAGAAAATCGGTCTTCGGGAGTTTTGACCAGATTCGACACAAATGAGGCTGTACAGCCGCAGAAAGTGATTAGTCTCACGAAATTTCGTACATGGGAAGAAGAAGAACTAAACATTCTCACCAGCGAAAACACAGACGCTTATCAGATTCGCGGTTACCGCGAAGCTGATCTGCGTCTTTGTTTTCACTTATGCTAAATTCCGCTTTTGTCGCGTCGCGGCTCGTTTAGTCTAACGAATGGGCTATTTGAAGGACACTCTTCTTTGTAAAACAAGTCTTAACCCTTTCCCAAACAGCAAAAGTTTAGGGTGATCCAATTTGAAAGTTAGCGCAGACAACTAAAGGGATGATGTTAAAGATAGAATTTGTCTAAAATATCATCCAGAAAATATTGAGACAAAAGGAGAAACTGCTGGTTATCAGCAGTTTCTTCTTTTGTTTCAATGTTTTTCCAAGTCATTTCTATTAGACATGAAAACATGGCCTTGTTTGGGAAAGGGTTAAATGGTCCACATGCTGAATCTGATCAGGTAATCACTTTTTGAGTTAATAAATTCCTAGATGGTGAATTTCTTATGGGACCACAGTATTCATCATTTGTAGAAGTTCAACTATAACTTGACATTAACTGTAACTTGCAACACAAACTTGTTGTAACAACTCACAAATGTTGCACCGCCCTCTTCACCTTCAGAAACTACCATTGCCTAACAAAATGGAACATTTAAATGAGCCTGGATCTGGAAAAACATCCCTTATAACATTTGAGAGTCAGGTTTCAAGACTAGGCTGTGCATAAAAGCAGTCTGACTTGGATCCATGTTACTCTCATATGTTTGCTACAGATCATGACAAAGCTATTAGAGAACAACATGGTTTCTGGTCAGACTGCGTGTATACGCAGGCTGATCTGGAACCATGTTGGGCTCAAAAGCCATAAGGGACCTTTTACCAAATCCTGGCTCAAAACAAAATTTGTATTCTCCTTTTTTTGTCCCCATAATGCATCAAATAGGACAAAGACAACTAAACTAGCAGATGCCCTTGTTGTCCCATTTCCAAAGGAGAGAAAAAAATAAAATGGTCCAAATTAAATGGAACTGCAGATGACAAATGATGAATTAAGAAGTTTTGTACAGACATAAACTACAAAATACCTGAAAGAGAAAGACAATGGTAGTCATTTTGTATAGATTCTATAACAGGCTGAACACCTTTTTATATAATGATATTACTACAGAATAATAATATTTTTTCCCATTTCCATACCATTTAAAGATTCTAAAATCATGCATTAAACAAGATGTCTAGCTAGCTTTATGATGTAGAGTGAATATTTCACCCTTCTAATATTATGTACATGTAGGGCATGTATATGATAATTGGAATAATGGACAAATAGACAAAGGAGAAACAGGATGGACACATACAGTGTGTGGGACAAAAATTAAGATAATTTTAATGAGACAACTTCTTCCATATTTTGACTCTGTTCTATATTGAAGCAAAAGGAGCAATAGTGGTTATTGTCATTTTCTTTTGCCAAAAAAGAATGTCAAAACCAGGGTATTTAGACACAACTTTCTTCCATGCATAATGCCTATTCTAATAAAAGCAAAAATGGTGGGAAATATATGTAAGTAATAAAGTGTAAAATTCCCTGTATATCGTAAATACAATTCTTTCAAATTCATTACATATTTCATTTCATTACAGATTTTAAATAATTCCTCTTTTTAATAGTCATTTACCTTTAAAAGACTTCACATTTGGACCCAAGCTGAATGATGTCCCTTACAAGCATGCATAATCATTTTCACCAAAAAATGCCTATTGTTCCAAGAATCATTGAAAAAAACATAGAGAAATATTTCCTTGGATAACATACATTAGTCTAATTAACCAATCCCAAACAGCAGAAAAGACTATTCCAAAGCAAAAGCTGCCGCAAAAGACAATGTAATTATTGTATGCTGATATAGATAGGATTTGTGTACAAAATAGCATGTAAAACATTGAGCCAAAGAAGAAAATGCTGGTTATCCGCAATTTCTTCTTTTGCCTCACTAGTTTCCTGACCTTAAAACCTGATGCTGTTTGGAAAAAGGTTAAAATACACTATAATTCTTTTTTACTAACTTCTGTGTACAAATGTCTAATAGTCTAGCATTCCTTATAAAAAATCCTGTATAATCTAGCATATCTATCCTTCCTTACTATAGTCTTACCATTCTCATACCCCTCTGTTATTTGTTATGGGTTAGAGCATGATCGTGAAGCAGTGAACAGCACGAGTTAGAGGTGATCATGGTGGAAAAAGGAAAACATATATGTTAGAATAGAGACTGAAAACAAAACTTAAAATATATGGCATGAATGTTTAAGAAAATTTGCTTTGAAAAAGATTATATATACTTAAGATACCTATTGTTTAAGAATAAGACAGAGAAATATGATGTTATTTTTTGTATCTTTATTAGCCACTTATCCTTTTTTAAATAAATGATTTTTCCTTTATTTAACTTAAAGACGATTATACCAATCAAACATCAAATAATTACAACATCGATAATAAGCATAGAAATGCAATGTGAAATACCCCAATGGTGCATGAAAATATATGTTATGGTGAACATAAACCTTAAGCTTGTTCTCTTCATATTTTTTACAATTTTTTCCAAGATTTACTATTTTGTCAATCAAATAAGCAATATCAAGTGACACATATATTACTAAGTGTAAAACTAGCATACTAACACATTCCTATTATGGTGAAGCTTTTTGACGCACTACAAATAATAGCTTTGAAAAACATTGTGTAAAATGAAGAAATTGCTTGTGGCTAGGTCCAGATAATGTAAAGCCAAGCTTTACACATGCAAAATAAAAGCAGTGACACATTAATTGACAGCCAGTAATTTTTGTGAAACTGGACAATATTTTCACTTTTGCTTTCAACTTACCAGATTAAAGACTAATCAGAGAGAACAGAATATTTATGTGTTTACATAAAACGATTGAAATCACTATTAAAACAATCATGATGAATATTTCAATGCAAATCTGATATAAAAATAGAAAAAAAAATGTTGAATGTCAAAATTGTGATTTGTTTCAGTGAAATTTTTGGCATTGAACAAACTTTCCTCAATTTCAAACAGATGATGAAAAGTTCGGTCTCTATGCAGACATTATAGACTGTCAAGATTGTCCTTTATAATCAACAACTAAAAATGTCTTTAACCCTTTCCCAAACAAGACCTGGTTTTGACGTCCCTAATAGAAAAGGCTTGGGAAAACATTGAAACAAAAGAAGAAACTGCTGATAACCAGCAGTTTCTCCTTTTGTCTCAATATTTTCTGTACCATATTTTACACAAATCCTATCTTTAAAAAACATCCATTTTGTCTTTTGTGGCAGCCTTTGAAGCGGTTCACCCTAAAATTTGGTCCTTTGGGAAAGGGTTAAATTCTAGCAGGTTATAGATCTAATAACTTCTTGTCCACAAACTAGTAATGGTTTTAAATTTCATGTTACTTATTTTATTTTCAATTGTTCATTATAAAAGATATTTAGACCAGTCTTAATTTGTGCTATATTTGTGCATGCGCAAACACCTTTTAGTGTGATATTTTGTATTCAATTGAAATGGAAGATTGAGAACCAGACCCCGGTTTCTCGAAAAAACTTAAGTACGTTCTCATGCTCAAATCTGAGCACCGTGCTCAAATCGCACGAAATCCATGTGAACTTCAATAGAATACCCTTCAACGTTGGAGAGTATCCCTTTGAAGTTGAGCATGTTCTCATGAGAATATACTTAAGTTTTTTCGAGAAACCGGGGCCAGGATTTATCTCTTTCTGGACCTTGTAGACAGCCTAAGGATACAATTTAGCAACATTTGTACATGCATATATAATTGATACAGTAATAGTAGCATTTAATACACAGATTATTGAGCATTTTAAAACCTCTCTCCACAATGCAGATCCTATTCAATCAGTTTAAATCACAAATCAACCAGGTATTGTTGTTAAAAGGAAGTGTCCCATGACCCACTTATGTCAGTTAAAGAATTGTTTCGTTATCAGGGATTTTTCCCCTTAAGAAAGTGACACTACACTGGTTTCCAACGTCTTCCCCTCCAGAAATAATGCACTTTTTTCCCCCAATAACAAATTTTTCCCCTAGATATATTTTCAAAAATCACATAAAAAACCCAAACAAAATAACGAGGAAACCTTTTCCACAATTGCTGCAGCTTTACAAACTAGCCCTGCTGGTTCTCAAGTCTTCAGTAGTGGGTATAAGAAGGTTTAGCTTATCAAGTGTACTATTTCTATATTATACAATTTTCCCCAAAACTATACTGAGCAAAAAAAGTTTAGCACGTTTTTTAACACATTATTTTTTCAGTTTATGATAATCAAATGAACATTGCTTTGTGCTATTCAGTTGTCCCGATCGACAACCATTACGCATACAGTGCATGTGTAGAGTGAACATTCAGTGTATTGGACAAAGTCCAGATAAGCAAAAGTCACGTGCGGCACGTGTGCAGTGACATCGATAATGTCTAGCTTGTCCAAAAACACACGATTACACAGATCTGTCAGCAGAGTCAATTTAACTGTTACAAATTCTTTGAAATTGATTATAGGAAGGCGAGAAATGATGACGTAAGTTCGACGTCAGAGAGCTCTTTGCATGCTCCAAGCAGGTATGTCTGTTAGAGATGTCGCTTTGCATTTCAATTGTCTCCAATTGACAATTACGCGCCTACGGCACTTGGTTTATGCAACTTTAGCCACCAACGACCGACCTAAATCTTGTAGACCGTGTAAAACAACGTTCATGGAGGATCGTTTCACAGCGACGTCTTGACGACGTTTCGAATTCCTGTCTAGTAAGAATTTAGTGCTACTCCTCCAGGACGTCACAAGGTATACCGGTAGTGACCAGACTGTCCGGAACAGGCTCCACACAACTTGCATCAGGGTACTCCGATCTTACGCCAATGACGTTAAGCATCGACAGGCAAGGCGTCAGTGGGTATAGACACATCGATATTGATTCAGGAGACATTGGACTGATGTCTGGACGAATCTCATTTTACGTGTCATTAACTGACGGCAGGATTTGCGGTTGGAAAAGATGCGTAAGGCTTGATACCAATAACGTCATCATTGAGACTGTTACATCGAGTGCAGCGTCATATTTAGGCAGGAATAGATGAAAACAGTTAAACAGACCTCATTTCAGTTAATGGCAACCAAACGGTGCAAGGGAACTGCAATGAAATTATTCAACCTGTCACAGGACCGTCTTACAACGACACGACGTTGTGATATTTCAATAAGATAATCACCACCCACTTAGTCCAAGGAACATACAGAATGATCTACGCCTGAACTGCTTAATCACCAGCAAAAGAACACACAAAAAACATTGTTGGACGTCAGGCTAGAGAAAGTAATGACGTCTGTAACGTCAATGGCAATGAGCGTCATCTGCAGTATGAATGGGCAAAATTCCTTTCTGTGTGGTCAGGAAGCTTCTCTGCAACATGGGAAGACATTGAATGGCGGTCCTAGCTGCTTATGCTGGACATTTGCGTCATTGAAATTTGCTTGACTTTCGATATCTGACCCCTGTGTACTTTAACGTAAGATACCTAACTAACGCTTAAGAATTTTGAAGCAAAATTTTCAGGAAGCGCCAGAAAATTGAATTTTCAATCACATTAGAGTTTTATTTTTATGGATTTTGGAATAGTTTTTGACTAGGGAAGGACATTTTCCAAGTGTGCTAAACTTTTTGTGCACAGTATAGGATGCCTCATGTGATTTTTCCCTTTTCTACCAGTGTCCTGCGTCTTCCCCAATCCTTAAAAAAAGCCCTGGTTATGTGCATCTACCAGAATCTCAGGCATGTAGAAGTTAATAATTTCTATAGCAATCGCCCTTTAACACATTCTAAAACAGTTATACTTTTTGATGCACCACAAATAAATAGCTTTGGAAAATATTGCTGCAAAAGAAGATATGCTGATACCCAACATTCTCTCCTTTTGTCTTCAAATTTTCTGTACAATATCATACACTTTTCAATTCAATTATTTTGTTGCTTGCAACTCCTTTCAATTTTGACAATCCTACATTTTCTTACTTGGGAAAAAATCAAAGTATCTGGCTAGTGATTAGTCAATTGTTTCAACTTTTTGATTGAGATATGTTCTCAATAAACCACAACCCTAATGAGAATGATTTGTATAAATTTTGATGAACAACCTCCATGGCCTTTTCCATCTACAGGAGAGTGTGCACAATTACTCATAAAACCATCACCCATTTTCAATGGTGTTATGAACTCTAACGGAAATCCAAACTAATTTTGATTCTTCCCAACCCAAGAAAAAAAGATTAGATTATGCTTTTTACAAATAAGGAAAGAGGTTTTGTGTAGTGAAGTATGTGTAATATATATACCCTTGTCATAACTGACTATTAGTGTAGAAATAAAATAATTTCATTAGTAGATACATAATTTGCAATACTATGCAATGTATATGGTTTAAACAAGTAACTGTATCTTTCTTTTAAACATTTTACTTCAAAAAATATATATCATGTCAGTTTCCTGTGAATAAAAATTCCTCAATATTTTTGTATGCAGCTCATTGTCTGTTCTTCACCAATCTTAATATGTTTTCTAGTGTAAAGTCTGAGCTATTAAAGAACAACAGTTTAATTGGTTTGAATCTTGAAAATTAACTGATGGAGGATTTATCAATATGCTGATCAGATTGTGACTGTTAGTATTTTAATGAGTAAGTTAATACATTTGAGCCAGGATCTGGAAAAACGTCCCTTATAGCATTTGAAATAGCCATGATTCACGATCAGCCTCAGATGTGCCTAAAAGCAGTCTGACCGGGATTCATGCTGCTGTCTCTTAGTTGCTACAGGTCACAAATAAGCTTTTGGAGACCAACATGGTTCATGATCAGACTGCGTGTATACGCAGGCTGATCTTGAACATTGTTGGGCTCAAAAGCCTTAAAGGACATTTTTCCAGATCCTGGCTCATTTGTATTCTCAAAATTTGAGTATTATTGAGTATTAGTTAAGCATGGTAACTATAACCATGATTGTACCTACCTCCTTTGGTACAAATGGTGTAAAGAAACATTCCAGTAGTTTGAGAAGACTAAAGACCAAGTTACAGTCTACAGTACCAACGATCTCCTTCACATTGTGTCGTACAAAATCTATAGCAGGCTGGAAATTGAAAAATAAGAGATGAGAATTAAGGAGAAACATCATAGCTAATCAATTTTGACATAATGATATACAATAACATAAGCAATGCTTCTGCACACCATGAGAAACATCTCATTAATCTGTGCACAATGTAGATGATACCATACAATGACCATTGCCTTTTGCTTTCTGGAACTTATACCCATGACATTTTATGACAATAGCTTCCCAAAGCTGTGCATGTATGCCCGAAGGAACCTTGCCAGTGAAGTTGGACAATTTTAAATTCTTGGTAAGAAAATTCAAGAACAACAAATCATCTGAATTTGGCAAGTGGCATGCACAACTAAGTATCAGAGATTTATTGTGGCAAGTTTGACATCTCCTAATCAAAACTGTTGGAGTTCCACACACAGGAAATTGCTAACAGACATAAGACAGACAGATGGACAGACAGAAAGCCAGGGCAATGATATAATACAACTGTTCTGACCTTATAAAAAGGGAGAATATCACTCAGATTACAATTATTACTGACCTCCATGAATTTATCAAAGAGCTGTTCTATTTTCTCCTTGTGTGGGTAGATATTATCTGGGATGGTCCTCAACCAGCACTCTACAAACGGCTTAAGTCCAATATAGCTTGGTTCTAGATACACCATACCACACCGAGATACAGTGGCAGGGGACGCAACAGCTAGATCCTGAACTTCAAACATCATGGTCATGTTCTGTTAAAATAAAGATAAAGGTTGGTTGTTGTAAAATATCTGTACTTTTCAATAATGCACTCCAATTCATCATTTTTTGATGCTTATTCAATGCTTAAATCAAGTTCCAATAATGAAGTACAAAAACATGAATTTTTATTATCTCTGAAAGAAAATTGTTCATATCTAAATGAAAAGTAGATAAAACATGTCCATGTACAAGGAACTGTCTTTACACAACCGAATTGGTACTAAACTAAACTTGATGAAATATTTGTTTCATACTGAATGTGATGATCAGATCCACATACCTCTGTAAGTTTGATAATTTCTCCACTACTCAGACACAGTTTTTTGTTGTCGTCCAGTACAGTATTCATATTCTCAATCCAAACAGCGTCGACTGGCCCGTCAAACACATACCATCTCTTGTCATTGTTAGTGGCCGCAGCTCCCACACGGATCAGGGTAGATAAGATACCATCAGTCCTGGGTAAAGTAATACACTAACCAAACATCTTGTATAAATTGAAACAAGTGCAAAATAGGAGGTACTCTAAACCAAACAATCCTAGGTATTCATAAAGCATTTTATAGAAGAATTTTTAAGAGTGAAAATTGGACAACATTGTGTATGAGACAACTTAATATAAAATCTCTAAAAAAAGACATGGTATGAAAGTAAATCTAACAACTCTAAGATTAAAAGTCCACTAAACATTCGTTACTTTCAGTACTTTAACCCTATTGCACTCATGCAACTTCAACTGATAAGCCTTTATTTCCTTGTCAGATATTGGTTTTTTTATCTACCTGTCCTCATGCAATTTTACCCAATATTAGATTTAAACCTGTTTTTTTAAGGGTATGTAGATATAAATATGAATATCTTCATTATTTATGAATTGATTTTAATAATTATTTTTTTATTTTGCAGGTAAATAAATACCCTTTCTGGTGGTGTGAAATGAATGAAATAATATTTTGATTTTACTATGTTGATTGTGGAAATAAAGGGATTATTTGTTGAAAATCTCATATTTTATTGTCTGTTATACCTTTTTCTTTCAGGGTATGTGGATATAAACGTGAATATTTTCATTATTTATGAATGAATTTTAACAATTTTTTTTTATATTTTGTAGGTAGATGAATTCCCTTTCTAATGTAGTAAAGATGAAGAAGATAGAGATGATCATTCTTTGTAAAATTTTGAAATAAAAGGATGATTTACATTACTTGTTTACTGATTATTAGCATTTTCTTCTTTTGCCTCAATGTTTTCCCAAGCATATCTATCTGGCACATAAAAACAGGTCTTGTTTGGAAAAGGCTATTCTAATTCCAGTTGTAGGCTCTCAACTTAACCCTTTCCCAAACGACAAAATTTGAGGGTGCTCCAAATTGAAAGCCGCAGCAGACAACAAAATATAGATTGAAAACCATTCGATTTGTGTAAAATTTGACATAGAAAATATTGAGGCAAAAGGAGAAACTGCTGGTTATCAGCAGTTTCTTCTTTTGCCGCAATGTTTTCCCAAGCCTATTCTATTAGAGACGTCAAAACCAGGTCTTGTTTGGGAAAGGGTTAATTCATATTATATATTCATCTTAGACATTGTTGGTTGATCATCAATTATTTCTTCTTTCCTCTCAATAGTTTTGCAAACTTTTTATGCTGATGGGACCACAAAACTAGGTCTTGTTTAGGCAAGGGTTAATATTAATGCATTTATCATCATAGAGTTAAAAAGGAAAACCTTTCAGTCAGGTAATTTATCTGTTAAAACATTGAGAAAATCTTGATAATTAAATGCAAGTCTCTCATTTGGACCAGTCTACAAATGTTGTTTAGTAAAGGGTTTTAGTTTATCATAATCTCGTCTTTTCATAGACACTCTCTTGATTTTTTTTAAATTCAATCTAGATCTAATAGTGTAAATCTCCTTGCTGGAAAAAGGGGTCCCTATCATGTGTTACATTCAGATTTGAAAAACAAAAGAAGAGTTGTGACGTTAGAATAATCGCTAAGGGATCCCTTTGTTAATCCCTGATTTTCAAAAGAAATGCGATCTCACTTTTTAAAAAATGGCGATCAAAACACCCTAACTTAACTTGTTCAATATTGGTTGATACTGCCTTTTGGAAGCATATCGGTAAACTGGTGTTATATTGGATATAGTAATGTCAATTTAAATCCGATTACGTAACCTTTTGATAAGAAGTAAAACAGACTGCTACCATAAATAACAGACGATAATGATTGACACATGAATGCAAATACATGTATGTCAATCTCATAATTGCTAAGATCCTACACCCTTTCCAAACAAACCTTGGCTTTTAGACAACCATTATCATAAATGATATGATTACTCTTTCAGTAATTGTTGTAGAAAATAGCACTTGAGCGCTTCGCCAATCAGGTAAAGAAAATGCTGATTATCAAAATATTCTGCGCTCCCAGTCCCTTCTGTATTCTTTACTGCCTGTGTTCAGATCTTAAAATTTTGTCTTTGTGAAATGGTTAAAAATCAAGTGATGGCGAATACAAAAGAGAATGCAAATTGCTCATACTAATTGGACCAGTCCATTCCAATATTTAGAAACAAAGAAACTAAAAAGTTGTCAACATAATGCAAATGCTAAATCTGACGTATTTACCTTGACAGTATAGATCTATTTTCCTTTTATTAATTCCAATGATAATATACGAAGATTGGTCAATATTCACTGAATAGTTTAATCAGGAAAGGGTTTCTTGTTATCAACTGGAGAAAATCTGACCTACAAAAAGTGAGTGACGTAGTGTGACGTCACACTGTCTGTCTGGAATGTAGAACAGAGTCCTAAGCTAAATTTATGTGCTAAAAATAGATCAACAGCTGATTGATTAATCATATCTAGACTGTTTTTAAATCCCGTGGATATTTAATGATTAGAAATGAAACATCCAGTTTTGTTTATAGAATTCGAATTTATTTCTTACCCTGTTTATGAAAAAGGATAAAAAGTAATATGTGACTTTCTTTGTCAATGGATGTAGATCTAAAACTCTTTGAGGGTAAGTAATTATTTGATGTACGATTTTTACCATGGACTTAGATTCTACTGACAAACAAAGACTTGTGAATAAATTAACATAATGTAGGAGAATTTGTATGTAAAATAGTAAATGGGATAATTCCCGTGGTGGGTTACGTATACAATTTTTTAGTCTTCAGGCTTGGAAATTACAGGGCTGATATTTTGTTTTTTACCATTGCAGATCTAGATTCTATTTTTCAAATAGATCTAGATCTGTGATTTCTAGACCTGCCGTTTTGCGATGCGTGCATATTTTTCTCCTAACTAAAATTTCTTTTACCCACAATGCACTTATGATTTGCCTGTCTGCACATAATTATATTTTTGTGTAGTCATGACTCATGAAAGATAGGTCAGCAGACTCAATCACGCGTGTAATATGAATCGCCATATGAAAATTGTTTAATCCAAATTGAAAGATGAAGCTAAAAGAAATACTTTTACCTATTTGTGTTGAAATATTAGTTAATATACTAGAATTTCGGTGATTTATATCGACTGTTCATAGCAAAATAAATGCGCAGGGGAAATATCGTCATCGCTTTTTAAACTGTAATATCTCCGCTAATTTTGAATGTTTTCTTGATTTTTTTTCGCTAGAAGATACTTTGACTTGTATTTATTCTACCGATGTTGGATAATTTGTGATTTGATCGAAAATTAACTTGTAAAACGGCGTAAATGGAGCACCTATAAAACGGCCGGTTTTGACCGGTCTGAGGTAATTATAATAGGTACGGTTTTGGCCGGTCTGAGGAAATTCCAATAGGTACGGTTTTGGCCGGTCTGAGTGCGATAGGGTTAAAAAAAACAACTCCACTTTGAATGGAACATACCAAGCATGACAGAGTAAATCAAAGTACTGACAGTACTGTTGGGAAGCAAATTTGTCAATAATGTAGGCCTGTCCAGAAGTAGAGTACTTTGATTAGGTACTTTGATTATCCATTTGAATACCTTGAATACTTTGATTCGTAGAGCACATTGATTAGGTACTTTGATTATCCAGATAACCTTGTATCTATTTTTAGCACAACTTCATGCATATTAATCGTTTGTGTAAGCTTTGAATATATTTCATAGTTCAGTAAACTTGACTGACCCATTTACAAGGAAGGCCATTGGACTCATCTTTGAACCATAATAAAGCAAATTACTACGTCGATCTTTTCTTCTCTTAGAGACATGATTAATTGAATGTTTCATTTTCAGTCACACAATTCAATATCTACTCATTACGTCAGACTTACATATTGAATGTTCGAATGACTGTTACCTCATTAATCTTTGCTTTTGATAGAACTATTTATAGTGAGGAGGACCAAAAGATGTTGTGTGGTATGCAGAGAATGGTAAAGTGCAGAGACAGGTGGCTGCAAAGAGTTTGCTTCCATAAATGAAATAACAAATATATATGAGTGAATGAGCATACCATTCGTGAGTGAGTGGATCAAATTCACCATACAACTGTCCCATAGTGATAGATTTTGGGTTGAGTACAGAGGCATGTGTTGGTGTAAATAGGAACCCTGCGGGTGATGGCTGACCGGCTAAAGCTGTCTGGGCTGTCTTCAGAACTTCATAACACTATAAATACAATAGTAAAGTACAAATTTACAAGAGCTGTCTGTGGAAAACATATTTCTTAATAACCCATTCCCACTCATTGACTCTTTTTGACTCTCTAAAAAATAAAGGCTTTTGAATAATATTGGCTTGTGAAAAGCAATTTCTTCATTTTCCACAATGTCTTCTTAACAAACCAACCAACATTTTTAAATTTCAGTTATCTGAAATTGTTATCTACAGCATCTTTGAATGTGCACCAGTCTAAAATTTTGCCATCTGGTAATGAGTAAACAGAATGTCAAAGGTCAATGTCACATTATCAAAGGCCCCCCTCCCAAATGAAAGGCCTTGGCAAGAGGTACATTTTTTCAATAATTCTATAGTGTTTTAAGCTATGAAATGTCTCTGATAATGGAAAATATCTAAACCTGACCTAACTGTCCAAGCTAGTTACATGTATGAGAAAACATCTAAGTTAAGACATAAATTTGAGCAAAGAAGAAAAGCAGTTATTTTTTCATGGAAGTGACAAGACAGGTTGAATTTTGAAGGAGACAAATACCTAGGTAAAGCTAGAATCCATTAATCCAACCATACCTTGGTTTTTCCAGATCCGGTTGGTCCTACCAACATCAGACCGTGTCTCACCACTGTCGTCTCAAACAGCTGAATACACTTGTTGATGAAACCTGTAACAAGAAAACAATTCAAAATCATGGTCATTGTCATTACTTTCCTTTCATTTTTTCGATAATAGTTTCAAGTTTTTCAGAACCAAAAGTTTTTTACATTCAATATTTGAGCCGCAACACGAGAAAAGCGGAATTTAGCATAAGCAGTAACCGCGAATCTGATCAGCGTCTGTGTTTTCGCTGGTGAGAAAGTTTAGTTCTTCTTCTTCCCATGTACGAAATTTCGTGACTCTAATCACTTTCTGTGGCTGTACAGCCTCATTTATGTCGGATCTGGTCAAAACTCCCGAAGACCGATTTTCTCGCGTCGCGGCTCATTTAAAGTAGTGGTTAGGAATAGCTCTCAATTCGTTGGCTTACACTTTGAAATAAGTGTATGGTTTAACATTATCTTCATATTGCACACTTTTTTTCATTTTTATTTTTACGATATTGCATACATCTTTTTTAACATATAAGGTTAAACCAATCGAAAGGTTAACCTTTGATGTCATTTTTCTGCTGAATATTCAGCAGCATACAACAAGATTAGTTTTCATAAATGTGCAGTCTGATCATATTCTATGCTTCTAACTTGTCTTAATTCAATGTTAGAATTTCAGCAGAATATTTATACAACTCAAAACCAACCTTCCACATCTTTGATGCCCAGTTTTGTACAAGATTTCCTCAAATACTCGTCCAATGTACCGTAGTCTATTGGCTTCTCTCTGAAAAACACAAAATATGGTCATATTACTGAATGGCAATGAATTTTGTGCTAAAGATAGACTGAGATTACCGTTATGTTTTGATAAACCGTCGGTTTCGTTATAAAATCTCGTAACTACGGCTTGAATCAAGCCGTAGTTACAAGATTTTATAACAACACCAACAAAATACTATTGTTTGTCCCAAATTATGTCAAGATTAGCAGGATAATATTGTTCCCTATTGTCATAATAGCAAATTATATAAAACATAAATGGTCTGAAATGTTGCTTTGTTTAGTTTTGATAAAGAAAGAGTTATTTAAAATTGAATTCATGGTTCATACAAAATTTTGATGAAACAATTCAAGGGCTTTTTAAGGGTCTTTTAAGGACTCAACATTAAAATTCAAGGGCTACTACTATTCATAAATCAAAGCGCAAACATGGTTTGTATAACGGTTTTCATACACTTTATACTGTTACTATGAAACAATCATATTGCAAAAACTAAGTCTTATTTATTAACGGTACTTGAAGATGATTTGGTGGTGGGGCAATCACCATTCTCATCAGTATCAACATCATCAACTTCATTGTATGTTTTTGAATTTTCTGCATATGTTAGAAGATCATTGATTATCATTTACGAAGTAAAAATAGAGAAATAGAATTCAAGGATTTTTAAGGGCTCGGACTCACTTTTTAAGGGTTTTACAAGGCTCAGATCCAATTTTTTTAAGGCCGAGGCCAAATCCGAGGGTTTTTCAAGATCTGTGCGAACCATGGATTTCTTTTCACTTATTCCATTTTCTCAAAGTTTATAAACCCTACTAAAAATTACATTCATCCTGGAAAGAGCTTATTTTTTTCAAGCCAAGGTCTCCTATACTTACTCAATGTTGGGGAAGAGATCAGACACAATACCATTGAAGAGTTTCAAATCATCTACCAAGAACTTGGGTACATTCACATCTCGGATAGCTCTCAATGCAATCAACTCCTGCAACATGCAAATAATATGAACTGTTAGTACAATCTCTCTGCATTATGGATTCTCCTTACAATTAGAAAGAATTAGAAAGATATTTTAACTCTTTCCCAAACTGCAAAATTTTAGGGTCATCAAATTTTAAAACTGAAGCAGATGACGAAAGGGATGATGATAAATATTGAATTTGTGTACAACATAGCAAAGAAAATATTGAGGCAAAAGGAGAAAGTGCTGATTATCTGCACTTTCTTCTTTGGCCTCAATGTTTTCCCATGCTTATTCTCTTAGGGACGTCAAAATCAGGACTTGTTTGGGAAAGGGTTAAAAATGAAGAACTTTTGATGCAGTATTAAATCATGGAAAAAATTGAAATGGTGATAAGTAGCATTTTCTCCTATTCAATATTTTCCTAGCTATATAGCAAATAAATCCTATCTTTATCAACACACATTTTGCTGTCTGCTTTGTCTTTCGAATTTGAACAGTTCATTTCTATATATTTTGGAAAGTGTTTAATACAGCGGCTTTAACCCTTTCCCAAACAAGACCTGGTTTTGATGTCTCTAATAGAAATGGCTTGGGAAAACATTGAAACAAAAGAAACTGCTGATAACCAGCAGTTTCTCCTTTCGTCTCAAAATTTTCTATGCCATATTTTATACAAATCCTATCTTTAATAACGTCCATTTTGTCATTTGTGCCAATTTTTGAAGTCAATCACCCTAAAATTTTGTTGTTTGGGAAAGACAGACATCTCTCTCATTCCATAATTAATGTAGAGTATCATGTACTCACCTCGTCCATGTTAAAGAACTGTCTCTTCAAGTTACCAGCAGCTGATATCACAGACTTGACGGCTCTCATACCAAAATCATAGTGATCCTGAAATACAGATAAACATGTGAACCATGAACTTTGTCACAAAATTGATGAAATGTGCCTTAATGCCAAATAAGATTTACCAACTTTAGAATGTATATCAGAGCCTTCAGGTTTTAACCTGATCAGTCTGCAAAACAATTTCAGACTAACAAGGATGAAGTATTTGCCTTTTGTCAATTATCATTTTGACTTTTCACATAGCATAACAGCAGTAACTTTTTATTACTCTCTTTCTTTCATTTGAATACATGTATTCACATAGTCTATTTATTGTCCTATATTGTCCTATTTTGAGGAATTAAAATGCATGTACATATTGATTTATTTCATTGCTCAACAATAGTTTGCCATCATTACCTGTGAACTGAGTTGTTCTGACGCCAGTTTGAATGTTGACACAATTTTCTTGGCGAGAGCTTTAGCCTCCGAGAAACCAAATGAGAACAGACTGATCTCAGCAATCAGGGCATAATCTGGGACCATCATAGCTACTGGACGGAACAAAGCCTAGAACATACAAATAATAACAAGGTATATTTACAACAGACGCTTAGGACCCCTTGCATTAAATAGAAATAAGAATATTAAGCCTACACTGGGGATAAACAATGAATTTATCATTGTTTTATCATTGTTTACTATGCATAAATAATGGACATGTTTTATGCAACAAGCCCTTACTTTGTACATACTTTTTAAACATATTGTTGGTAAGATGTTTAAATCAAATCCTAATGAGAAATATTTGTAAGAGGTTTATTTTAGTCCTCAATGATTGTTTGATAAATTAGATATGCTAGTGCACCTACCCATTTATTGTGTTGTGTCTTTTCTCTGCTGTTTGAAAGTGTCATTTTAATAATAGTAAATTTTACAAGAATTAGAATCACAATACCTTCAAGTTATCAGGTAGTTCAGTTCTGCCAGCATACCCAGGGTTCATGGTGATAAATACAGCACAAGAGGCCTTCAGTGGTAACTCTACACCCTCAAACACAAACCTGTCAACCTACAATACATATACAAACAGTTCAGTTCTGCCAGCATATCCAGGGTTCATGGTGATAAATACAGCACATGAAGCCTTCAGTGGTAACTCTACACCCTCAAACACAAACCTGTCAACCTACAATACATATATCAGTCATCAACATATGATAGAAAATGTATCTTATCATAACTTGGAAGAAATGTTTTTAATAGACATGTGACTGAAGGTTTACATATTAGGAAATTGATAATCTATCTCAGGAAAATACTTGTCAATATTTATTTACAAATTTTCTAATCAATTTCACTTTTAATTTTGTCAGTTTTAATTTTGTCAGGAATTTATTCAATACTAAAACAAAATGTATTCTATCTTCCAAAAAATACTGTACAAGACTACAAAGACTAAATACAAATTGAACAATTCTTTTCAAAAAGAACAATACAGAACACAATAGCATTGTGAGAAACATATTTATAACTAGGAATATAATAGGCAACTGATCATATGAAAAATATGCATAAAATTATTCTCCAAATTAAAGTCTTTCTTTCATGGTTATTAGATTTTGATCTAAGCTTCATTACATTGAAATAAAAGTAATAATTCCCAACAAAAGCCCCTCAACATTTACTTGTTTACAATTAATGTAGGAAGTTTTAAAGTGACATTTCAGAATTTTTTGTCATAAATTTTACTTTTATTCTTATCTGAAAGAGCATATTTCCTTATGAAAAATCTGAAAATTTCAAGCCAAAATATTGCACCGTTTACGAGAAATTTATATTTTTGTGTTAAAATTGAACAAATTGTTGTGGACAACAGTTCTGATTTATATGCAATTTATCGATTATGTCTTAACTTTAAATGCGTGTTTCTCACTTATTGGCAACAACTTAAAAAAACTAATAGTATTTATACTCATTAGAATAACCAATCTTGCCATCAAGTCATACTTTAAAAAATTGAAATTGGAATGAAATGTCCCTTTAAGTTACAAACACCTACATTTTTTTTTATATTTCTTTCATTAACCCTTTCCCGAACGGCAACATATTTGGGTGGTCCAATTCCAAAGCTGCTTCAGACAGCAAAATGGATGTTAGTAATGATTGAATTTATGTAAAATATACCATAGAAAACATTGAGACAAAAGGAGAAACTGCTGGTTTTCACAAGCCTTTTCTGTTAGGGACGTCAAAAGCAGGTCTTGTTTGGGAAAGGGTTAATATAGATTGGCACAGCTAACAGACCAACTACAAAAAAAAGCTAGCGAGTAATAATAAATAGAATTAAAAATCCAAGGTCAACAGAAACTGCCCTGCGTTCAGTAAGACAAAACGTTAGCTAACGTTAGCAACCGTTGCAACTTCTTTGACACAAAATTGACAGAATTGACCGAGTATTCTGAATGAAACGGCTAACTTTTGTCTTACTGAACAAAGGGCAGAACATTTATAACAACATATACCCCAGCTTTCTGAGCTCTAGTTATGGTCATAATCTGCATAGCTACTACAGACAACACTTCTATGTCTATACGGTTAAACTCATCAAAACACGCCCACGCTCCACAGCTACATATAGAATGTGTAGTTACTTATGTGTACATAATTAGTTATGGTCATGTAGACGACAAAATGGGTCCAAATAACTGGCATTTGTGTACATGATAGCACAGAAAATATAGAAGGAAAAAAGTAAAAGCTGATTATCATCATTTTACTTCCATGTTTTTACTCTCTCTCCTTCAGATATGTCAAAACCTGGTCTTGTTCAGAAAAGGGTTAAAATAGTGAGAAGGTGCAGGAAACAACAGTGGAAAGGGTGTGGATAATAGGTGAATAATCAAGATTCTTGAATTCTATATAATAAGGGACTACCAAAGCACAGCAGGGAGAAGCATGTCACAACAATTTCAATATTATTCAATTCAATAATTCTGTGAATATATGACCGATTTGAAAAAAAAAAATTGAAGCAGAGAAGACAGGAAAGTGGAAGGAATTTGCTGAATGCAAAAGATCATTTAAAAGTCAGCTGTTGAAAAAAAATGTTTCATTTGAATCGTTTTTAAATTGGTCACATTTAAATAGACTTTCTTCTATCTGAAGATCATTTGCAATTGTTGTCACATGATTCTTGACTGTGCAGAGGTATGCTGATATTCAGAGTATGTTAGCAAGCAAGCCTGGGTAAACTACAACATTAGTGGTACATGGAGGTCACTACAATCATGCACTACTGTCTCACCCGCTGTTGTTGGGCTTTTTGAATGGTGGTAATTTGTTGAGGATATTCAGAATGTGTTAGCAAGCAGGAGAGGTTAACCCATTACTGCACAGTGATGCCTTTTGACTCCTTCACAAGAAAAGACTTGGGAAAACATTGTAGAAAATGAAGAAATTGCTTGTGACAAGCAATTTCTTCATTTTCCAAAATGTTTTCTAACACAAAATGGAAAAAAAATTTGAAATTTCATCATCTTGAAATTGTCGTCTGCAACACCTTTTAAAGGGTTAAACTACAATATTAGCCAGTACACTGAAGGCACTAAACCATGCACTACTGTCTCACCCTTTGTTGTTGGGCTTTTTGTATGGTGGTAATTTGTTGAGCCACCACAGACAATACTTCAATATCAATACGATTAAACTCGTCAAAACAAGCCCATGCTCCAGCACTGTAAAATCATAATTAATTTTGTTTAAACTATTATATTTATAGTAAACTACATAAACCTATTTGGATAAATGATTTATTTAAATCCTTCACTAAATTTCTTTTATCACCTGCTTATTTTAAAGTTGAAACTGTTTGCTACCATTTATTGTCATTTTGGTTACCTTTTTCTTAACACAATAGAAAGATGCTCTCATCTCTAAAATTAGGTTTACCGTTATCAAACCATTGGTTTGAGAAAAATATGTCATAGAAGATGTTTGCCAGAGCCCAGGATGGTGTCCTATGCAATTCCTTCCGATACATGTTATAGCTGTATTTAAACAAGAGTAACATGACAAGACAAACAGATAAACAAAGCATGAACATACCTGGCCAATCCCTTGAAGAATTTCCCCATAGCCATGAAATCCAGCTGATCTGAACAGTTGAACACCACACATTGAATAGCCATAGCCTTGGCTAAATCCTGAAAGTTACAAAGGAACATAGATTAATGATCAAGCACAATATCAACCAATCATGGCTTACTTTCATGTTGAAGTTGTTTATAAAACTACCACAGAACCAATTGAGAGTTTATATACAAATTATGATTCATCCGAAAAACTAAAGGTTTTAAACCTTTCAATCACCTGATGAAAACATCAGATAGATGTCTTAATTGTTTTCTAAGTCAAACATTCAGGTTTATCAAATTGAATAATTGAAAAGAGAAAAAAACATAGTAATTATATATTGATATAATAATCGAACATTGACTAACACTGACAAATCAGACAGGAATATGTTACCTTTGTAGTTTCTGTTTTGCCAGTACCGGCGGGCCCGGCTGGAGCTCCACCAAACTTGAGATGCAGGGCACCGGTCAGTGTGAGATAACATCTATCTGTCAGTGGTGTAATGACCAATCTGCTTGTGTTACCCAGGTACTCATATCCATACGCAAACTCAGCATTCACAGCTCGGATCCACAGGTTGTCTGAGTGCCAATAATATCTGGTGGAATAAAAAAGATGTATAATGAAAACAGATTTGTCTTGCAAAGTTTGTGGATTTATTAACTTATCTTTATTGTAGAGAAAAATTGTGAATTTACATATTCAAAAGCTTTCTCAAGTGATTTCATGGATGCATACTTTTTATTCTGATTACAAAACAGTCAAAAATCATCATATCAATCTATTATTCCCGTCATAATATTTTAAATCATAGATCTAACATTCTGTTTTCCTAATTAATTTCCTAATTAATTTTCCTAATTAATATCTTTTATTCATGTAATTGACCAATCGTTTTCTTTATCATGGGTAATAAACATAATATGGAAAGAGCAGAGTTCCTACCTAAGCTGACTGATCCATTCAAAATCATTAACATTTCCTACATCATTATCCAACAAGATCAACCAATCTTTGCATTGTCCAAGTGCAACAACAGTCAGCAGTGTGACTTTTAACAGATAAGATGGAAAATATTGATGGAAAAGGAGAAAATGCTGATCATCAGCATTTTCTTCTTTTCCTTCAATGTTCTCCAAAGCACTCAATCTTCAAATCATAAATAGCATGTACTTTATGTGAAAAGCTTCCAAGCCCTGAAGAGAAAGATGGTACAAACCTGAGCTGACTAATCCATTCAAAATCATTGACATTTTCCACATCATTATCCAGCATGGTGAGAATCACATCTCTAGCGTGTACCTCTATTACAATGAGAGCAGATAGGGTCATTCTACCTATCTTGGTGATGTCTTTGTTTACAAGTTGTCTCAGATCATCAAGCTGGGGTATAATCGTCTCTACAATAACAAGAGTAGAATTAACCCTTTTACAAACGACAAAATTTTAGGGTGATCCACTTCAAAAACTGCTACAAATGACAAATTGGATGTTATTAAAGATATAATTTATGTACTATATGGTCTAGAAAATATTGAGACAAAAGGAGAAACTGCTGGTTATCAGCAGTTTCTTCTTTTGTTTCAATGTTTTCCCAGGCCTTTTCTATTAGGGACGTCAAAACCAGGTCTTGTTTGGGAAAGGGTTAAGTAAGACAAATTTCATATTACAAAGAAATGTGGTTTTAATTTACACATGAAATGTCTTTCATTTATTACTGTATTTATGCACAACAAATTGAGATAAAAGAGTATCATTATCACATAAGTTACTAGTATAAATATCATGTTAAACTATTCATGCACTATAAAAATATCTTAATTGTTACAGATAGAATTTAACGATTATAATAGTAAAGCAGGTACCAAGACTAGATAAAAGTCATGTAAATGCCATAGTGTAAATCTTTAATTTCTTTTTCCATAGAGGAGTTGAATACCTTTAAATAGTTGTGGTAGACATTTTTTCTCGAGTGCCTCTGTAACGTTAGTGGCCCAGTAAGCACTACATCCAGCCAATACAACCTGACCCGGCCACTCTAGTACCCAGTCTGTCCTCGGTCTCTGAAAATGTCAAAAAAACACATGGTATAAATGACAGACAATTATAATCAACAGAATTTTAGACACACTTTCTTCTTATCCCATCAATATGTTCTCTAACTTTTTCCTCCAACAAGGATGTTAAAACTGGGGATCATTGGGCAAAATTTTAATACCCAATACCATAAGGTCTATCAAAGTACAATAGAAAGTTGTTATGTCACAACTAAAATAAGTGTGGGCCATCTCGCTTAAAGCCTATTAAACTAATATATGACAATAGATCAGGCTTAGCAAAGGTCAAATAGATGTCGCATTTGGAAACAGAACATATGGTAAAATAGTGAAAACAATGTAGATTCATAAAAAAATGTCTTAGAATGAAATTTTAAGACCCTATCAGTGTGCAGAGACTAACTAGAGTCAGTATACACTTCCTAGATGGTCAACTTTAGGGTGATAGGTAAAAGATACATACTGTTTTGTAAGTCTGTAGACTGTCCTCTATAATGAGTCTCAAACTCTCCTTCATACATTTCTCTATTTCCAACATCCAGTCTTCCACATTACCCGTCGGATACAATGCCTTGCCACGGAATCCAACCTCTTCACCTTCTGCGGAGTACATCCTGGTTATCTGGAGATCCTCCTCAAACCGTAACTGAAATACAATAATAGGGTTTATAGAGAAATTTAGAACAAAACACAGTATGGTAAACAGCATTTTTGTCTTTTATCTAAATTTTTAACTGCTTTATTATTAACAAGTTTGAGCTTAATTACAATTCAATTTATCACCGGAATCAGCTTTGAATTTGGCAAATGACAAATGAAGAAAATTAGTATTAATGCCAAACAAAAAAAAAAAGTTCTGATGTTTGAATACATTCTTGTGTAAAATTTATTTTTCAAATAATCAATTTTTGTTTGTTTTGTATTAAGACATAGAAGTACAATTGAACATCCTTAAAAATTGCCACATTTTTTTCTTTCTTCATACTCTAAACAGGCTTTCATCATAACATTTGAATCACAAACACACAATAGATAGAGATTCTAACCTTGGCAATATTCTCAAAACATTTCCTGAGATGTGGCTGTACAGCTGTAGGATCTTTAGTCTGTGAGAGAATCTCCAACAGTTCATCATCTGAGAGGAAGTAGAATCGTGGGAATGCGTTACGTTTTGTCTCGAGGTACTCACTGAGACCCTTCTGTACTTGTTCTAACAGTTTGTTACACTCCTTCAGGTTGTCCAACAGACGGGAGTCTGGACACAGAGAGATCACCTGTAAACATCAAATGTGTGAATATTGTGATATTTTAAAAATCTTTAACACATTACCAGATGGTGAAGTTTTAGGCTGGTTTAAATTCAAAGATGTTGTACGCTACAGTTTTAATAGAATAAAATTTTACATTTTTTGGTTTTCTGGGTATAAAACATAGTGGGAAATGAAGCAATTGTTTGTCACAAACAATTTCTCCATTTGCCACAGTGTTTTTCAAAGTATTATCCTATGGATTGTCAAAAGGTGTCATAGTGTGGTTATGGGTTAAACTTCTACAGAATATTGAAAAGAACATGAATAAAAGCTCGTTAACACCAACCTGTGGGTTTTCTTTGGCATTTTTCATGATTTTTCTCCACATTCTCTCCATGGTAGCGTATCGTTTACTCTCTACGGGCAGCTGTCTGTTGATGTCCTCGGACGAGAAGATGGGCTCCAGATACAGCCAGGCTCGCTGACAGTTTAACCATTCATCCAGTACATCCTGTAGTCAAGTCAAGAATAGTTGATCATTAAACATTTCCAAAATGACAGAAATATGAGTTGTCCAAATTCGAAAAATGCTGCAGATATTGAGGTCCATTTATAGAATTTGAGTACAATATAGAAAAGAAAATATTAGGACGATATAAGATAATGCTGCTAATAATCAATAGTATGATATTAAGCAAGATTAGCAACAATAAAGTTTTATTTTTTTGTAAGGAGTTTTGCATTGAAAACATAAATGAATTGGATTTTGTACTATCTAACGAAATAATTTTAAAGTAGCACCCACCTGTGTAGTTGTGAGTTTATTCTCCCAAGTGTTGATGCGCTCCTCGAAGGGTTTCTTATATGGAGAGAATGACATGCTCTGTGTCATAACGATGTGATCGTCCAGTAACTGTGACGTATCTTCTGATGATCGTAGGATGTAGGTACCCGTCTCCTTGTACGGCATGATCTCAAACTGTACTGGTTCCCATTCTTTCTCCATCTTATCTAGAGCCTAGAGAAAAAGTTCAAGTTAAGAGTTATTGTAGGAAAAGCTGAATTTCTTAACAATTACTCTCTCTTCAAAATATGTTTCTATCAAAGACAAACTTTGATTTCATTTCCATCTTTGGAAAGATTTAAAAAAATTTTTAAAAGAACTTGTGAATATTACATATACGTCTAAAGCCAGCATCACATTCCTCATCAAATTGGCAACAAGAGCTGTCCGAAGACAGCGTGCTCGACTTTCTAAGTTGCTTAGTATAAAGGGGGCATAACTCCAAATAGAGTGGACCCAGGGTCATGGGCCCGGGTAGTAAGGTAGAGGGTGTGATGGTGAATAGGTATTCCAAGTTTGGGTTGAATCCCTTTGATAGTATGGAAGTTATTGATGTTTGAAAAAACTTTAACATTTGTTGCAACGCAGACGCCAACGCCCGGGTGACAGTATAAGCTCTCATTTTCTTCAAAAAGTCGAGCTAAAAATGATTGAAGCTTTGAGAAACTTCTAAAACAAAGACTCTCATGCAATTGGCTTTGATTATGTTAGAAAATTTTGTAACAACAGCTTGATTAAGCTGTAGTTATGACTTTTTTTGACGTAACCAACATGATATTGAAGTAAACAGCACTAAATAACACCAATGACTAACCTTTTCTATAGAGTATTCTTTACCAGCAACTTCTGCCACTTTAGCTATAGTCTGTATGTGATCGTTGAGGTTCATCTCCAGACATTTACTGAAGTAAACAGTACAATCTCACTAACCTGTTCTATGGAGTACTCTTTACCAGCAACTTCTGCCACTTTAGCTATAGTCTGTATGTGATCGTTGAGGTTCATCTCTAGACATTTACTGAAGTAAACAGTACAATCTCACTAACCTGTTCTATAGAGTACTCTTTACCCGCCACTTCTGCCACTTTAGCTATAGTCTGTATGTGATCGTTGAGGTTCATCTCCAGACATTTACTGAAGTAAACAGTACAATCTCACTAACCTGTTCTATGGAGTACTCTTTACCAGCAACTTCTGCCACTTTAGCTATAGTCTGTATGTGATCGTTGAGGTTCATCTCTAGACATTTACTGAAGTAAACAGTACAATCTCACTAACCTGTTCTATAGAGTACTCTTTACCCGCCACTTCTGCCACTTTAGCTATAGTCTGTATGTGATCGTTGAGGTTCATCTCCAGACATTTACTGAAGTAAACAGTACAATCTCACTAACCTGTTCTATAGAGTATTCTTTACCAGCAACTTCTGCCACTTTAGCTATAGTCTGTATGTGATCGTTGAGGTTCATCTCTAGACATTTACTGAAGTAAACAGTACAATCTCACTAACCTGTTCTATGGAGTACTCTTTACCAGCAACTTCTGCCACTTTAGCTATAGTCTGTATGTGATCGTTGAGGTTCATCTCTAGACATTTACTGAAGTAAACAGTACAATCTCACTAACCTGTTCTATAGAGTATTCTTTACCAGCAACTTCTGCCACTTTAGCTATAGTCTGTATGTGATCGTTGAGGTTCATCTCTAGACATTTACTGAAGTAAACAGTACAATCTCACTAACCTGTTCTATGGAGTACTCTTTACCCGCCACTTCTGCCACTTTAGCTATAGTCTGTATGTGATCGTTGAGGTTCATCTCTAGACATTTACTGAAGTAAACAGTACAATCTCACTAACCTGTTCTATGGAGTACTCTTTACCAGCAACTTCTGCCACTTTAGCTATAGTCTGTATGTGATCGTTGAGGTTCATCTCAAGACATTTACTGAAAGTCAGGTTAGCCTTCGGTACAACAGAGAATCCAAGCTCATTGGACAGCTGAAAATATTAGAGGATCATTGCAATACTCAGGAGACAGGATCTGGAAAAAGGCCCTTATGGCTTTTCGGACAAGGATGTAACAAGATCAGTCTGTACTTATGTGTCATCTGAGGCGCGTTCTTTGGAGCGAGATTTTTTAAGATTTCTTAAGATGTTTTTGATACAGCGTCTTTGAGACCGAGATTATAAGCGAGATGTTCCGAATGTTCCATACTTCATACAAATGATGTCATCATGACGTCATTTGTATGAAGTATGGAGCATTCGGAACTCTGCGGTTTATGAATCATGGAGCATTCGGAACAACTCGGTCAATTATCTCCCATATAGATTCTACAGAATTTACCGAGGGTTTCCGAAATAAGTATAGAGCAATGGCGGCTCGCAGTGATTGTCTTAAAAATCTTACTCAAAAGAGCGCTTTATCCTTAAACATATTAAGAAATCTCAAGATATTTCAAGAAATCTCGCTCTAAAGAACGCGGCTCGGATCAAGATATGTGCTGCTCTACAAGGGTTGATACTGATAACAAATAGCATGGATCTTGATCAGAGTTATAGATATTTACAAAATAAAAGTTAACAAGAGCTGTCAGAGACGGACAATGCTCCCCGAATAAGGCATTGTCACAATAAATATATGCCATGCAGAGCTAATATAAAGCTAACAAATGTTAAGCCCCCTTTTTGCATGACATATTTTGTATACGCAAATTTTAAATAGTTTATTGTCAAGGGCATCTGATTTGCTACTCAAATATGAAATTTCATCAAATTCTGACCATTAGACTAGGAGAAATTAGAGAAAAACTGTATTTAACCTTAAGTCCCCTTTTCCCATGACGAGGCCTCAAATCCAAAAAGCGGGAAAAGTACATCAGCATTTTGTCATAGGGAGTTCACATGGTAAGTTTCATTTGATTTGGCCCAAGGGTTATGGAATAATTGCTTCGGACAGACGGACGGACGGACGGACGGAATGACGGACAGGACGGACGGACGGACAGACAAAGCGGCGACTATATGCTCTCCCTTCGGGGAGCATAAAAACCATTGATTCTGATTGGTCTAAATTTGTTTCAATCTTATAATAATATTTCATGATTGGCATATAAAAAGCATATCAGCTAATTTGAGATTCTGTAATTTTCCAGAAATTTAAATCAAACTTTTTTTTAAAAGTTAAGAAAAACAGACTTTCAATTAAATTGAAAATAGGAAGTTAATTGCAACTATGTACTGTCAATATTACATGAAGATATATGGCAATGTTCGAAAATGCCCTAACTACAGGTTATTCAAACTGTATTTACAACATTTTATTACCTGTTCCCAATGTCTGCTCCTCATACCGGGGTTTCTGAGACCCTGTATCAGTGGTATGTACGGCTTGAACTCTTCTATATTACCCTTGATCTCCTGGGCAACTTGCTGTACACCTGAAAAGTGGGGTGTAAATTATTGAATATCACTGTGCTTGTGTTTTCTGCTAAAGCTAGATCTATAACAAGTTGACTTTCCCTAATTAAATTTTTCTGGTCTTTAATTTCTACAAAAATGTAAGTGAAACAATTTGAAAATGAATTTAAAATTATCCCAGATTTTTCAAAAGAAGTGATTCACTTGCATCTTTGATCAAAATTCACAAGAGCAATGAAAATTATGATAACTGAAACTTTAAAATATCTTGTAGAGATAGAAGATAAATCCTTACTTGGTATATCATTAAACAGTTTGACAGATTTATGCATAGTTTTGTATGCCTCATTCACATTTTTCTCGAGTTCCTCAGCGTTGATGGAGGTGAGGGGGTCGGTCATCCAGCTCTCGTGCCATCGTAGCCAGTCGGACGCTGTCACCCAGAGGTTGCGATACGGCTCAAAGTCCTTGACAAGCTTGCCCAGCTTGTCATACTAGAAGAACAAACACACAGTACAGCTACATAGCAAGCAGGACTACAGGCTAGCATCAGCATTAACCCATTACCAAACGACAAAATATTGGGGCGGTCCAAATTGAAAGATCCTGCAGACGACAATTTCAAGTGAATAGAATTTCAAATTTTTAGGTCTTTTGGGATAGAAAACATTGTGGGAAATGAAGAAATTGCTTGTCACAAGCAATTTCTTCATTTTCCACGATGTTTTCCACAGACATTTTTTGTGGGGAGTCAAAAAGAGTCATTTTGTGGTAATGGGTTAAGAGGAAACTACTAATTTGTGACCTGTCACACTACAAGGGTCGTTTGGGCAGTCCATAAATTTTGAGAATCAGTTACAGCTTAGCAGACATCAAACAGAATGATGTAGCATTTGGAAAATGAACATAGTAAGGTAGGAAAACAATCTAGATTTGGAAAATTACCTTAGAATAAAAATATTGATCCTAGTTGATCCGAGCAGACTGCACAGATTGACAAGGGTCAATATTTTCACACTTTATCTATTTCCCTTTTAGCATGATGGGTCACATTTTCTAAAGAACAAGAGCCGTCAGAGACGGACAATGCTCCCCGAACAAGGCATTGTCACAATAAATATATGCCATGCAGAGCTAATATAAAGCTAACAAATGTTAAGCCCCCTTTTTCCATGACATATTTTTTATACGCAAATTTTAAATAGTTTACTGTCAAGGGCATCTGATTTGCTACTCAAATATGAAATTTCATTAAATTCTGACCATTAGACTAGGAGTTATTAGAGAAAAACTGTATTTAACCTTAAGTCCCCTTTTCCCATGACGAGGCCTCAAATCCAAAAACCGGGAAAAGTACATCGGCATTATGTCATAGGGAGTTCACATGGCAAGTTTCATATGATTTGGCCCATGGGTTATGGAGAAATCGCTTCAGACGGACGATCGGACGGACGGACAGGACGGACAGACAAAGCGGCGACTATATGCTCTCCCTTCGGGGAGCATAAAAACTAAACTACAGATAATTGACCAATCCTCTGCCTCTTCAATTCATTCTTTGCTGGCAAATTTTACACTAGTCTAAACTGAAACGGCAAAATGCTGGTCACCATTTGATTGGTGAGCAAATATTTTAATTGTAGGTGTAGATTCGTCAATTATAGGACTAGCAGAAGTTCTAAAGAGAAAGCTAAATAAACCCTTTCCTTGATGACGAAAATTACGACTGGTACAAATTAGAATTTTGACTGAAAACCTCGAAACGACATTTGGCAGACCATATTCTCACAAAACCAACCGCAAGCTGGTCAGGTTTGTCAGACCAGTACATTTTGGAATGATTGTGTTCCAACTCTTTCATTTTTTTCCACTGCAGACTTTTCATTCTCATGCTTTCTGCCATGTATATTACAAACATCTAAGCACTAATTATTTCGAAATGGGTCAATAAAAACAAGATAAAATACAGTTTACCAGGCAATAGTAAAAATATGCTTCTAAAATATAAATTTCATTTTTTATCGTACACCAAATATTGTCGGTGTAAATACAAAACCTCGTATGTCGATTCTTGTGATTTTCAAAGTACAAACTTGTGTGCACAGTTACAGACAAATCTTGCAGGTTTGAAAATATTTCAATGGTCACTATTGATGACAAACCATTTGTGAACAATGTGTCCAAATTTCATGGAAAACATTTCAGTTTGGGAAAGGTTATTACACTTTTTTCCCTCCCCTTTGAAATTTTCCAAAAACGAGATATGAGGTTTTGCATTTACAACGACAATATGTTGGTATCTATTCACCTTTTCCTAAATGGCAACATTCAGATTATTCCTATGTGAAAGCTACTGCAGATGACAAAATGGATGTTGATAAATATAGGATGTGTGCAGTGAAAATCAGCGTTTTCACAAATCTTATCTTTATCAAGAATCATTTTGTCGTCTGAAAAAGCTTTGAAATTGGAACAGTCTAAATATTTGCCGTTTGCAAACAGGCTAAATCTATCTAAAGCAATTGTCATAATAAATGAGTTCACAGTAAAGGTTAAAGAAGCATCATTTTAATGTACAGTGATCAACATTAACATCAAACAGTTTTTGGTCCTGATCAGAATTATTAACCCTTTCCCAAACAAGACCTGGTTTTGACATTCCTAAAAGAAATGATTGGGAAAACATTGAAACAAAAGAAGAAACTGCTGATAAACAGCAGTTTCTCCTTTTGTCTCAATATTTTCTATGACATATTTTACACATATCCTGTCTTTAATAACATCCATTTTGCCATTTATGGCAGTTTTTGAAGTGGATTCTAAAATTTTGTTGGTTGGGAAAGGGTTAAATCCTTGATGTGTAATCTCAATTTTTATTGACTGTGATAAAGAAAGAATATCATAACTGTTTATGAAGCTAGTTATGAATCTATAATCTCAAAAAAATTATTCCTAATCTAATTTCATAAATATTGCAACAACAAAGATTCTCATTACATTTTCAAAATCCATCTATATTTCCATTTGTCTAGTATTAATAAACATAGACATAGACTTTTCTGACCAGTACCAAAATAACCTACAACTAAGTGCAGATGATTGACTGTACATTATAACAATACACCTGAAATAATGGTCCTTTACATTGTGTATTACTCAAGTACTATTACAAGAAAATCCAACAAGGTTATAAAACTAAGAAGACAATGTTGCCATGTTATGCTGATCATCAATTTATCACTTGTTTCATATAAAACTATAAACATAGCTTTGCACATAATGTGCATTATGACCTTAGTGTAGACCATCAGTCACCATCTGCATAAACTCTTTTTGTATCTCCCCCCCCCCCCCCCCCAAAAAAAAAAAAAAATCTGCTTTTGACTTCCCCTACAGGAAACCCCGAGAAACATTACAACAAAAGAAGAAAATGCTGATAACCAACATCAACATCCATTTCTTCGTGTACAGCAGCTTTTAATTTTTCTCTTTAGGAAAGGGTAAAATAGTCCATTAATCGTCAATTTGAATGTCTTCATTTTAATGGTTTCTCAGCATAACAAGGATTAAAATTAGTAAAATGAATAAGGATAGTTGTTAGTTTTAAGTATACAAGTATAACTAATGTCTGTCTGCAGCAGTTTTTCTAGTCAAATGTTACAGTTTGAAATTTGAAGTGTTATGTTAGAAATTAACCCTTTCCCAAACAAGACCTGGTTTTGACGTCCCTAATAGAAATGGCTTGGGAAAACATTGAAACAAAAGAAGAAACTGCTGATAACCAGCAGTTTCTTCTTTTGTCTCAATATTTTCTATGCCATATTTTACACAAATTCTATCTTTAGTAACATCAATTTTGTCATTTGTAGCAGTTTTTGAAGTGGATCCCCATAAAATGTTGTGGTTTGGGAAAGGGTTATAAGAGGCAATAGAAAGAGCACTACAGATGTTGTCTAGCTATCACAGATCACACGGTGAGACTGACGAGTTGTCAATCCAGTATGATAAATTAGAGTCAAGCTTGACAAGGACTCCGGATTATACATAGATAATACACAACAGGGTGAATACATGGGTAGGTGGAGTGAGTGTTGATACATGTCCATACATCAACACAGAGAGCCCACAATCACAGTTAAACACTGAAATCAAACTTAAACAAACAAAGTTAGCAAACAAACGTTATATTGAACAAACCATGCTTACTGTTAGAATTTACAAACATTTTGTTTTTGGAAGCTAGAATGCATACCAAACTTTCATAATTTTACATTTCTATGATTTCATATTTACATAGCTATGTAGTAGTGAAACTTAAGCTCCGTCTTATGTTTGATAAGGGAGTTGTTGTTGATCTATTTAAGGCACTCATTCGCTGCCTATGACCTCATGGTGCTCAATAATTAACACTTGTGCATAAATAATACTCTGTGCAATACTCATGTGACATTTGCGCATGTGTATCCATGCATGTAAAAAAAAAAAAAAAAATTAGAACCCAACCCAAAGAATGCCGGTCTGATTCACCAGACTTTCGTAGTTAGGAGACCTAATGTATTGCTTCAGAAGGTTTGTCGCTACAGTCACCATGTGTGTATGTTGATTACATAAGGGAGGATAAAAGCAGAATATTCTTCCTTCTAAGAAAAATACTATCTCATATTTACATTTCCTAACAAACGTCTTTTGTGAATTATACCACCAATTTCTGACATACTATTTTTTAAAATTTTTATCCTTATCAACACCATAACCTCACTACCTGGTTGACTTACGTTAGTGACTGGCATGCCGAATAATCTCTCTCTATTGTTGTAGGTAGATGACAGACCCTGGGCTTCCTTCAACTGTTTAGTCACTCTCCTCACTTCATTAGCTATCTCATGGGCCTTCCCGATCTCACTGTGGGCAGCCATACCTGCCACTACCATCTAGATACAAGTACAAGTTTGAGATATTATACTGAATTGTGAATCATCAGCATATTTAGAAATAGCATCAACTGTATTGGTTAACAAATACTATGACATGTCAAGAATTATGAGTTCTTGACCAAAAATTCATAGTGACTTATTTTGTGTACATATTCACCGTGTCCAATCGTTACCGGTGGATGTGGTTTTCGTAACGCTGAAAGCGTGGTGTATAACGCCGGTTTGTGGTGCAAAACAGAGGCAGGACACCACCAAGGTAACAAGATTGAAAAATTGAATCGATGAAGTTTTTTCTTTGGGAATGAGACTAGGCCGAGGCTCATCTCAAATGATTTCTTGACCCATAGCAATGTCTGTTTTCTTCGAGAAAGTTGCAGTTTTCTCTATCATTCCGTGAATGTAAGGCATTTCAGGCGAAATCAACTCAGCTTGCCCGTAAAATATGAATTATATACAAGCATAACCAGTTATGAACCCCAAAAAAGCATGCACTTCGTACTTACACATGTATTGCACAAAATCACATTGAGGTTTGCACCCTCTGCATCTTACAGAGGCCGTGGAAACGATTTTTATTTTCATTTACAAGTAACAATGGTGGATGTGGTGCACACAAAGAAATATTTTGTAACGTATGTGGCATGGTGATCTTAAAGCTTTGCGTTTTTCCTTATTTAAGCAGGCCTAGCAGATATAGTGACACTTTCCCTTACTTCAGATGCAACACACGTCCTATTCGAATGATCCTAGCAATTGTGCAATAATTTTGTGTAAAGAATATGTGTTTTTTTTTTGACATCAGCATTTTTAAACCCTATTAACCGGATTGTATAATGGATTTAGAAATTGTGCAACCCGAACGTTACATTTAAGGCGTACAAAATACAACTTATCTGTCAATATAGGGTTAATTCACGTTTTTGATATCGTTAACATTCGCAGAGGCCCAAGAAATATGTTAACGGCCGAGTGCGAAGCACGAGGGTTGTTTACGTAATTTGTGGGCCTCTGCGGATGTTAACGGCCGAAATTACGTGAATTGACGCTATTATTGCATAAAAACTATAAAATTCCAATGAATACTTACCCCAAAGCCATTGATATGTGCTAAAAATGAACCGAGGTGAGATAAGAAAATGTCCGCCAATGTTGTTTTGTTCTGATAAATCTTCCGAGAATTTTTTGTTATGCGTGACGTCGAAAAAACCTCAGTTGTTGAGAGCGGCGTTGAAATCCCACACTATCAATCAATTAGGTCCTTTCACTTATGTTTTAGTCTGTACCCGCAGAACACACTTCCGGAGGCAAAAAATGGGTTTATGGGAAATCAACATTGTATACATGAAAATTGTTACTAAAAATAGTCCCAAATCAGCATTTTCAAAACGAGGCTCCCTAAATATGCGGAGAAAACAATGACGACACACGTGTATTAAATATACAGCGATAAAGAGCACGTGCATTCAACATGCAGCGATAAAGCGAAGTTTAAAGTGGAACGAAAAACTCTGAAATTGTATGTATTCGTTAATAGCCGGTAAGATGGTTATTATATTGGATTTACAGTCAATCGTTCCCAGTCTCGTTGTTGATTTCGTATGCACGCCATGCTTTGGGTTCGAGAGTATCGTTAACTAAAACGCTTTGGGTTCGAGAGTATTGTTACCAAAGCGCTTTGGGATTGAGTGTATTGTTACTAAAAATAACAAATACTAAACGATTGAGCGGCGTTTTAAGACTCCAAGGACGACTTCCGGAGGCTGTTGTGTGCGGGGGGGGGGGTCTTAGATGAAATAACCTAATTAATGTTAACCAGGTAACATGCAACTTCCGTCACCAACACTGCAAAAACGTTACTGTTCTGACCCTTTGTTTGTAGTAGGCCTATACAGGTATAACAACTATTTACTTTCGTCTGCACTTAGATATTTTTTATTTTACCGAAGTCCACTTTTTCGCACATATCAATGGCTTTGGGGTAAGTATTCATTGGAATTTTATAGTTTTTATGCAATAATAGCGTCAATTCACGTATTTTTCGGCCGTTAACATCCGCAGAGGCCCACAAATTACGTAAACAACCCTCGTGCTTCGCACTCGGCCGTTAACATATTTCTTGGGCCTCTGCGAATGTTAACGACCTCAAAAACGTGAATTAACCCTATATTGACAGATAAGTTGTATTTTGTACGCCTTAAATGTAACGTTCAGGTTTCACAATTTCTAAATCCATTATAGTACAATCCGGTTAATAGGGTTTAAAAATGCTGATGTCGAAAAAACACATATTCTTTACACAAAATTATTGCACAATTGCTAGGATCATTCGAATAGGACGTGTGTTGCATCTGAAGTAAGGGAAAGTGTCACTATATCTGCTAGGCCTGCTTAAATAAGGAAAAACGCAAAGCTTTAAAATCACCATGCCACATACGTTACAAAATATTTCTTTGTGTGCACCACATCCACCATTGTTACTTGTAAATGAAAATAAAAATCGTTTCCATGGCTTCTGTAAGATGCAGAGGTTGCAAACCTCTACGTGATTTTGTGCAATACATGTGTAAGTACGAAGTGCATGCTTTTTTGGGGTTCATAACTGGTTATGCTTGTATATAATTCATATTTTACGGGCAAGCTGAGTTGATTTCGCCTGAAATGCCTTACATTCACGGAATGATAGAGAAAACTGCAACTTTCTCGAAGAAAACAGACATTGCTATGGGTCAAGAAATCATTTGAGATGAGCCTCGGCCTAGTCTCATCCCCAAAGAAAAAACTTCATCGATTCAATTTTTCAATTTTGTTACCTTGGTGGTGTCCTGCCTCTGTTTTGCACCACAAACCGGCGTTATACACCACGCTTTCAGCGTTACGAAAACCACATCCCCCGGTAACGATTGGACACGGTGATATTTGAACATCTTTTTATATTTTTCATCTGATGTCCTGCAAAGGTTGATTGTTGAACTAAAGTCAAGTAAAATCTCTTAATTTTAAGGGGGGGGGGGGGGGGGGGGGCTAAATATAGAGAGAAATTTACATATGTGACCCGTCACGCTAAAAGGGACCTTATCCGAATACCCAAAATCCAAATTTTGACAAACTTGTCAGACTTATCACAGGTCAACCAGATCCCGTATGCGAAAAATGAACATATTGTAAGATAGGGGAAATATTCCAGATTTAGAAAATTGCATAAAAGTGAAAATTGTCGGCCCTAGTCTGGCTGCGCGTACTGCGCAGACTGACTAGGGTCGATATTTTTCACACTTCCTATAAGGTCCCTTTTAGCGCGACGGGTCACATATTGTAAGATAGGGGAAACATTCCAGATTTAGAAAATTGCATAAAAGTGAAAAGTGTCGGCCCTAGTCTGGCTGCGCGTACTGCGCAGACTGACTAGGGTCGATATTTTTCACACTTCCTATAAGGTCCCTTTAAGCGTGACGGGTCACATATGTCAAACATTATGTCATTAAGTTATCAAAATTTCATCGCTGTGTAACAAACCTGTAGTGTGTCTAGCCTGTCATTAAAGTTGGCCTGGTCAGAACTCTGTAACTTTCTGAATCTCTCTTCATCTTCCTCTAGCTGGTTGTAGGTTTGTTCCATCTGTACCTCGATCTTGTGTGGCCAACCTATAGCCGTCCATCTAGAACAGATTTAGAAATATTGATACAATTGTAATTGATAATCTTTGCTTAATGTTCCTTTCGACAATGATGCAAAACAGACTGAAGTTTAAATCAGAACATTTTAAATACCCTAAATTAGAGAACTTCAACTTTCGATATAAACATAGTTTCTTCAATTCATATTGTATTTAATGTAATTTTAAAATACAAATAATAAAGGTTCATGAATCATTCAATAGCAAATTCTTGTTTTTGGTATTGAAAACAAAAGAGACTTACAAATCATACTCAGACAACACAACAACTACATGAAAGTTAACAAATCACTTACTTGAGGTTGAAGTCATCTGTAGATAGATTGTAGTAGAACTCCTCTATCAGTTCATAATCATCCATAGCTTTATCTATCAGGTCCTGAAACACATGTATACAGGCTGATGATAATTATTCTTGTTATAAAATGCTTTATCATGAACTTGGCATATCTTTAAACTTTTCCTAAACAATCCCTGGACTTAAAATTCTTATCAGTAAACATTTTCAAAACATCTAGAGGTATGCAGAATGTCCTAATTGCTAGCATGTTCTGTTTTTCTTTCAATACTTTTTTGACTGTATAAACGCAGGCAGTTTTTTGTCAATCTTAAATTTTATCATCTGTGAAAAAAAAACAAGGCATGGATCCTGGTCAGACCGCACTCAGCCACAGGCTGAGCTACACACATGGCTGTCTATGAAGGACCTTTTTCCAGATCCTGGCTCGTATATATTTCTGCTCAAGTTTTGCTAAAAACTGGTCTGTTTCTTTATCTCACATATCAGGGCTTTTCTTCCGAAAATTGGAAAGGGGCCCTGGTCAGTCATTTTGGGAAATTTTAGCGTGATTTTGGTCAAATTGGGAAAAAATGTAAAGACACAGGAGAATAAATCTACTAATGGAAATATATTTTCAAAACACTTCTTAACCAAGAGTAACTGATTATTAGAATACACACTGCTTCTTTGTGACTAGAATTGCCAGCAGGTAAATGATTATTAGTTATTTTCCAATTTTGGGGATTTTAGTTTTATTAATTGGGAAATTTTTACTTTGAAATTGGGAAAAAAGTAGACCTTTTCCAATTGGGAAGCCACCGAAAATCGGCCTCTGTTATAGAAGGAAGAAAAGCCCTGCATATTATTCATTTACACAATTCTCATTATTTCCCCTCCGGCTGAAATACAGTGCTACAATACCTGATGTTCCTTGAGTTTTTCAGGTATAGACTTCATCCACTCTCTCATTTCTGACAGCTCCTCGACACAGTTGGGTTTATTGTAGAGTTTACGACTGATGCCCTTAAACTCTTCACAGGCCTGGAGAAAAGAGAGCACAAGTTATAACTAGAACACTACCTGTTACATAGATCTCGATAAATGAACTGGCAAAGCATCTCTTGCAATTAGCTAGAGATGCTTTGCCAGACCATTTATCAGGACCTATAACAAATACTAACATAAACAACAAAACATGCATTGATACATAAACTCACAATTTCAAGTTTTTACCACTAAAGGAAAGCGTATTACAGAATTATTACCATTATGAGAGCCTTCTTTTCATCAACACAGTGTTCCACCTTCCTAAGGTTCCACAAATTAAGCATATTATGTTACAATGTCTGCACCAAGTTTCCAATTGGAGACAGTATCTTAAGGACTTTGTCTATCAAATAAACATTTAACCTCTTAATTAACCCATTACCACACAATGACGCCTTTTGACTACCTCACAAGAAAAAGCTTGGGAAAATATTGTGGAAAATGAAGAAATTTCTTGTGACAAGAAATTTCTTCATTTCCCACAATATTATCTAAACAAAAAGACCAAAAAATATAAATTTTCATTCAGATTTAATTGTCGTCTGCAACATCTTTGAATTTGAACACCCCAAAATTGAGTTGTTTGGGAAAGGGTTAAGTTAAATACAGGGCCATATTTCAGAAAAATGTATACATATGTGTACTCAAATGTATGTTATATTTCAAATCATAATCAAAGAGGAAGAGGCTGAATCCTCTAGTTATTTCTATAAATAGTAACTCACATCATCAGCCTGTTTTCTGAGATGTCTGGCCAGGAACTCCAGTACAGCGTTACTGAGATTCTTCCTCTTCTTGGACAAGTTTTGTCTGACGGAGTCTGTGTTGATCCAGAATGGTCCGATGATAATATTACTGGGTATCGTCGCCTCGATGATGTCCTTCTCCTTAAGATGCATCTCTACTTCTTGTTTAACCTCCTGGGCTGTGTGGTTCTGAGCCTCATACTCTCTGTCAAATAGAATTCATGTACATTATTGTCAAATGTCACAGGGTGCCCACCCTTTATCTGGAATAAAATTCCCTGACTTTTCACTGACTTTTCCCTGACAAAAATTCATTTTTCCCTGACCTTTTTTCGCGCTTATCCGCCTCATTCTCCACCTAAAGCCATCCAATCCACCCGCTATTTAAAAAGATTTCTTACAATAACAATTCAAATGTGATTGTTGACCTTACATGTATTAGTAGAATCCTTAAAATGCTCAACTTTTTATACATGATGAAGAGATTCAAGAGAAAAGATAATTTGTCCTGCTTGAAATAGTTAAATACACTTTCTTTGACAAAAATTGAAATGTTTAAAATACTTTTTTATGGTTGAATTTATGACTAGAACTTTAAAATGTACACCTCAATACATAAGCGGAAAAAATGAGAAATACTACTTTAGTCTTTGTCTTACTTAAACTGTTTCAAACAACTTTCTGAGTGCATCATTCTCAAGAAAGGTGTTTAAAAGACAGATTTGCTTCCCCTCCAACCAGTTTCCATTTTAAATATTAACAGACCAATTAATAAGGCCCTTACTTATCTAGATACATACCAATCAAAATTTCCTGCATTGATAGCCTTTTCACATTTATTTCCACTTGAAATAAATAATGCTGTTAACTGGTTATTTTAAGTTATTTTCTGGACAAAAATGGATACCTCTGTGCATGTGTGAACTGGACAGTTTGTTATTAGCACAAATTGATGTAAATTTTTGACATACTGCATGCTCAAGTGTTGCAATTTTAAAAACAGCTTTGCACTAAAATTGATTTTCTAGAATGTTTGTAAAATACCTAGTGATAATGGATATATTTGAAGGCCTTATTCACTTGACATCAAAAGGTCACTTGAAAGAAGACAATGGTAATATCCGAGTGATTTGGAAGGAGAAGGCATATACAATGTATGACCTAAATCATGTTACACTCATCATCAAACTCAAAAGCAATTAAAACCAAATGGTGCACAGTCCCTGCAGCTGTGCAAGTATTAATATGCATGCCACACCACATAATGTAACTACCCTCTTAGTTTCAATATTTCTTCGACCACTTTAGAAGATGTTCAAAATTCTTCTCTTCACTGTCAGCTTCTTTCCTCTTGCTTACAGATTTAGCCCTCAGAGCATTAGCTTTCAATAGAAGATCCATTTCAAATGTTAAGCCTTAATTCAACATTGAAATGATAAAATGATAAGTGCAGAGTCATGTATAAAAGAACAACAGGTTTGTTAATTAAAACCTGAAAAATGCCATAGCTATCATTATCTGTTGTACTTTATTTCATTTTTTGTATTTGTTTTGTTTGAACAAAAGAAAATTTCAAAATCCCCTGACTTTTTAAGAGTTTCAGATTTCCCTGACCATTTTTCAAAATTCCCTGACTTTTCCCCGACCTTCAAGAAAATACAAACTTCACTGACTTTTCCCTGACCAGTGGGCACCCTGAATGAAACTAGAACTGTCGCAAAGCGGACGAAAACCCCCCACTAGGGCCTTGTCACTGAAAAAGTGCTATCGGTCAAAATGTTCTTGACTTAGAGCATGGAAACGGATTTTAAACAAGAGCCGTCAGAGACGGACAATGCTCCCCGAATAAGGCATTGTCACAATAAATATATGCCATGCAGAGCTAACATAAAGCTAACAAATGTTAAGCCCCCTTTTTGCATGACATAATTATTATACCCAAATGTCACATAGTTTATTGTCAAGGGCATCTGATTTACTACTCAAATATGAAATTTCATCAAATTCTGACCATTAGACTAGGAGAAATTAGAGAAAAACTGTATTTTACCTTAAGTCCCCTTTTCCCATGACGAGGCCTCAAATCCAAAAACCGGGAAAAGTACATCGGCATTATGTCATAGGGAGTTCACATGGTAAGTTTCATTTGATTTGGCTTAAGGGTTATGGAATAATCACTTCGGACGGACGGACAAGATGGACAACCTGATTCCAGTATACCCCCCCCCCCCCCCCCCCCCCCTAACATTGTTGTGGGGGGTATAATAAGTTAACCCTTTTCCAAACGGCAAAATTTAAGGGTGATTCACTTCAAAAACTGCCAAAATTGACAAAATTTGTGTAAAATATGGGATAGAAAATATTAAGACAAAAGGAGAAACTGATGGTTATCAGCAGTTTTTTCTTTTGTTTCAATGTTTTCCCAAGCCTTATCTATCAGGGACGTCAAAACCAGGTCTTGTTTGGGAAAGGGTTAAGTTAACCCAGTCAGAAATACGAGAACTATCACTTGACCCTTTCCCAAACAAGACCTTGTTTTGACGTCCCTTAGAAAAGGCTTGGAAAAAGATTGAGGCAAAAGAAGAAAATGCTGATAATCAGCATTTTCTCCTTTTGCCTCAATATTTTTCTGTGCAATGTCATATACAAATTCTATCTTTATTAACATTCATTTCTTGTCTGTGGTAGCTTTAAAATGGGAACAGTCTATTTTTTTGCCGTTTGGTAAGGAGTTAAAGTGATAAAATTATCAGTGCCATGTCATTTGGGATTGTTCTATAAGAATAAAAAAATTGGATAAAAGACCATAACTCTGTTCACATGAGTGATATATAGTGTTTTTGTGCATTAACATTAACATTCCATATAATGGTGCTTATTGACTCCCGACAACATATGGACTTTGGAAAATATAGTGGAAAATAAAGAAAATGCTTGAGGCAAGCAAATTCTTCTTTTCCCATATTTTCTACCTCAAAAAGCCGAACATGTAACACTTTATTTACTTGAAATTGAACAAATAACTAACTTGACTGTGATTTTGCTGTCTAGTAATAGGTAAGGACGATGACAGCAGTTCAAAATTCTGAGCACTCAAGATTGAAAACAATTTCATGTAAATAAACAGACATTAATCTGCTCCAATGTACATAATAAATTAAGAATTCTGGATATTGTCTGTTATTCCTTTGTTGTTGTTATTGAAATAGCATGTGCCACCTTTCAAAGCAAGAGCATGATTTAGGGAAAGGATTAAGTTTCTACCTATAAATCTTATGATAAAGTCAAATCCTCTTACTTGATGTAGACGTTGATATCTAGATTCATGATCTCCAAATATTTTTCGTATTCCCTGGCATAGGCCTTCAGAGGTATCAGAGCCTTTCTGATGGCCTTTCTAATGTTGTCTCTCAGTTCTTCTACATGAGGCTCATGTTCTCCCACAGATTCTAACAGAGGTGTGCCAGACCAGAAAATGTCCTCAAGGATGTACTAAAATAACCAGATATAAGTATATTTTCTCAAGAAAACATTTTAAAGCGTTCTCTATCCCTTTTTCGAAGGACAAAATTTTAGGGTGGTCCAATTTGAAAGCTGCTATTGACGACAAAAGAGATGTTGTGAAACATAAAAATTGTGCAATAAACAACACGGAAAATATTGAGTCAAAAGGAGAAACTGCTGTTTATCAGCAGTTTCTTCTTTTGACTCAATGTTTCCCAATTCCTTTCTATCTGGGTTGTCAAAACCAGGTCTTGTTTGGGAAAGTGCTATAAAGAGTTGTAGAAGGAATGCTATAGTCAACTTTTCTAGGTGGAAGATAATGACAAAACTAACTAAGTGTATTCTGATTTACATCCATACTGCAATCTCATGGTTGTAACAGGTAATGAAGGAACTATTAGCAAACATTGTGGATCTTGGTCAGACTGCATCTACACACAGGCTGATCTAGACCCATGTTGGTCTTTAACGCCATGGGGCTCTTTTTTTAAGATTCCAACTGAAATCTTAATCAAGTGTACAGTGCATACTCTAATACAAGTACAAAGTATCCTTATACTTTGAACTACATGTAGTTTTAGATTTAACAACAGACATAGTCGATTGACAAAGTTTGTTTAAACATTTCCCAAACAAGACCAGGTCCTGGTTTGGACATCCCTAATAGAAAAGGCTTGGGAAAATATTGAGACAAAAGAAGAAACTGCTGATAACCAACCAGCAGTTTCTCCATTTGTCTCAATATTTTCTGTGCCATATTTTGCACAAATCCTATCTTTAGTAACTTCCATTTTGTCATTTGAGACAGTTTTTGAAGTGGATCACTATAAAAGTTTGTTGTTTGAGAAAGGGTTAATTACTCAGATTCTACCAACCTTCTCCAGTTGTGGTACATTCTGTGTAGACTGTATCCCCTTATCAAACAGCCCCACCAGTACTGACTCAAAGTTGTTGAGATTTGTACTATAATGTACACCCTGATTATCTAACTGTAGATCTACCAGGAACAAAGCATTTCTCTTCGGTCTGAAATATCAACAAACTAGAAATCTATCACTGAAGGTGATAAAAATACCCCCGCCACCACCTTTGTTCGGACAAGTGTTTTTGTTGATTTAGGTGCCATACTCAGAAATTGTCAATCCGATTTTATTGAAATTTGGTCCAATCAGGGGCCTTAACCCTTTCCCAAACGACAAAATTTTAGGGGGATCCAATTTGAAAGCCGCTGCAGACGACAAAATCAATGTTGATAAAGATAAGATTTGTGTATGATACAGTTCAGAAAATATTGAGACAAAAGGAGAAACTGCTGGTTATCAGCAGTTTCTTCTTTTGTTTCAATGTTTTCCCAAGCCTTTTCTATTAGGGACGTCAAAACCAGGTCTTGTTTGGGAAAGGGTTAACTCAGAAAGTATCGGTCTGATTTCCATAAATTTTGCATCTTGCATATATACATGTCCTAATGCATACCTGTGCCAAATATGAAGCAAATTGTTCATTAACTGTAGGAGGAATTGTCCGGACAAGCATTTTTGTCAAATCAGGGGCCATAACTCAGAAAGTGTAGGTCTGATTTTCGTGAAATGTGCATCTTGCACATGTACAGAAGTTAATGCACACCTGTGCCAAGTATGAAGCAAATCAGATAGTAACTAAAGGAGGACTTGTCCGGACGAGCATTTTGTTGTAAAATCAAGGGCCATAACTGAAAAAGTAATGGTCAGATTTTCGTGAAATGTGCGTCTTGCACATCTACAGGTCCTTATGCAGACATGTGCCAAGTATGAAGCAAATCGGACAGTAACTGTAGGAGGAGTTGGCCGGACAAGCATTTTTGGGTCAAATCAGGGGCCATAGCTCAAAAAGTATCGATCCAATTTCCGTGAAATTTGCGTCTTGCACATCTACAGGTTACAATGAACACTTATGCCAAGTATGAACTAAATTGGTCCACGAGTGTAGGAGGAGTTATCTGGACAAGCATTTTTTGGTCAAATCAGGGGCCATAACTCAAAAAGTATCGGTCTAATTTTCGTGGAATTTGCGTCTTGCACATATACAGGTCCTAATGCACACCTGTGCCAAGTATGAAGCAAATCGGACAGTAACTATAGGAGAAGTTGGCCGGACAAGCATTTTTGGGTCAAATCAGGGGCCATAACTCAAAAAGTATCGGTCCGATTTCAGTGAAATTTGTGTCTTGCACATCTACAGGTCACAATGAATACTTGTGCCAAGTATGAACTAAGTCAGTCCACAAGTGTAGGAGGAGTTATCCGGACAAGCATTCTTTTGTCAAATCAGGGGCCATAACTCAGAAATTATCGGTCCGATTTTCGTGAAATTTGCGTCTTGCACATCTACAGGTCCTAATGCACACCTGTGCCAAGTATGAAGCAAATCGGACAGTAACTGTAGGAGGAGTTGGCCGGACAAGCATTTTTGGGTCAAATCAGGGGCCATAACTCAAAAAGTATCGGTCCGATTTCCGTGAAATTTGCGTCTTGCACATCTACAGGTCACAATGAACACTTGTGCCAAGTATGAACTAAATCGGTCCACAAGTGTAGGAGGAGTTATCCGGACAAGTATTTTTTGGTCAAATCAGGGGCCATAACTCAAAAAGTATCGGTCGGATTTTCGTGAAATTTGTGTCTTGCACATCTGCAGGTCACAATGAACATTTGTGCCAAGTATGAACAAAATCGGTCAACAAGTGTAGGAGGAGTTGTCCGGACAAAGTTTTGGAGACAGACCAACCATCCAACCAACCATCCAACCATCCAACCTTCCAACCATCCAACCACTGGACCGACAGGTTGATTCCAGTATACCCCCTCCAAACTTCGTTTGCGGGGGTATAATAATGGCGTAAGTAAATTAGAGTATCTTCAAGAAAAACAAGACATGTTTGTGAAACACAAATGCCCCCGAAATGGCCATTTATCTATAATGTTTAAAAGTTTTCGTGTAAAGGGTTGATAAGGGTTAACAGAAGACCTTGAGGAAGGTCATATTGCATGGAACAAATAGATATCATTGAAAGAAAGTTACAAACCAAATTTGAGCTTTGTATGTCGAGCACTTTAGGAGAAAGGCCAATGTTAAGTTTTCAAGTTAAGTTTTCGGACAGACAGACTGACGGACGGACAGACATGAGTAAAACAATATGCTCCCGATATCTCAATACGGGGTAATAAAAATGTAACATTCAGCTTTATCTAAATATAATCATGTCCAAGGATCACACTTATCAAAAATGTCCTAATGAGGTATGCTCTAAAGAATAATTGTATTAAAGGCTACCAAGCGAGGCAGTTGATTTCACCGTATATTGGAAGAACATCATTAAATCAATGTGTTTCATAAAAAGATCCACCAAACTCGGTTTGATTTAAAAGTTTTGTTTGCTTTTCTTTACGTCGTTACTTGAATTTTTCGAGAAAATAAAGATTGGCAATTTCCGTAAAATCGCCACGGATTGACGTCATACAATGGCTTGACTCCGCCCCATTCTAGTGCATGAGGTTTCTGACAAAAATAAAGTGTGCGACTTTTCTGTCATAAAGCTAAGTCTCAGTTTTAATCCATTTCTCGATCGTCAGAGTAATACAGACAAACTTAAATCGTTCTTTGGCACATTCTTTCACTCACTAGCGACATATTCTTTGACTATTTTAACATTTTTTCTAACATTTACTAAGGATGAATACCGTGTTTTGAGTATTGACTGGGGAAGTCACTATATGACAGAAAAGTCGGACATTTAATTTTGTCAGAAATCTCAGGCTTTCCGGGAATTGACCCATGACTGCCCAATTTACCCGCCATGACGTCATTCAGTGGCCGGTATGATGTCATAACTTCAAATAGGAAGTTTAGCTTTTTTCTTCGGTAAAGATCGGAAAAGACCAAAATATCCAATTTAAAAGACTCAATAAAAACACTTCTTATGTTTGATAACTGTAGAAACTTTGATGTTTGGTCCTTAGAAAGGTGTTTTTTGACACAAAAGTTTGATTTTGCCAATCAGCGGACACTTTAAATTATTTTCCAAGCATAGATTCACTTTTTGGTAAATCTGGAAAAGCTTGACTTCAAATGTCGACTTACATAGATTTTTTTTTTTCATTTTGTCTTTTTCAAAATTTCATGACTTAAAAATACATAAATAGAACATACAACAAAGAGACAATTGCAACAATTTTACAAGTTTTCAGTATCACCCACCTGAAAGTGCTAGATATGACATCTTTTCCCCAGACAAATTCCTCCTCCACATTCATGGTAGAATAACAAGCATCCAGGATCATTTGTGTGAAGGAATGGAGGGAATTCTGTACCAGAAACCTCATTGAATCCTGAAGTGATACATACAAAAATTAGCATAACATATTTCAGTGAGATTAAAATTATTAGGTTAGGAAATGGATTTTATGTTTGTAAAGGAATACAATATCTACCAATAAATTTAAAAAAACAGGATGAGTTTGCAGAATTCTCGAAATACTGTTGATCCCACTGACATGTCAGGTAAAAATGGTAGAGGTCTTGTAAATGTGAGACACCTGCAAGATATGAACAATATTGCGATATTGCATTGTTTAGACAAGTACAATTTGTAAACATGTGCCATTACACTTTAACCAGACTTTACATATTTTTCTTGAAAATAAGTAACACATGAGTATTGATGACTAACCTGCATCATAAACTTGACCATCTCCATAAACTTCTTCAGTTTAGAGATCTGGTACACCTCAAAGTTGGTCTCATGTATGTTAAACCAGCCTTTACCAACATCACGCAGCTTGGTTCTGATGGCCGCCCTCAGTGTCGAGATCCACGAGTCCTTCAAGAACAGCGCCACCTGTGACGTGACCTGAGCTTGTGTCTGTTCGAACTCCTCGATCCTCATGGGTTTGGTTGTAGGTACATGGTACAAACATTTATTGCCGACCTCGTTACACTCAATAGCTACTGTTCCAGTAGCTTTAATACTCTCAACGCGAGTCAGAAGGGAGTTGAAGGCAAATGCATCATACACAGCATCATAGTCATAGTCTGGTATATCTGTGGTACAGGCTGGAAACAGAAAACAAGGTATATCAGCAGAGAATTTTTTTTAACCAATTTCCAAACAATATAATCTGCATTATAAGGGACTAAAATGGATCTTGATTAGACTGTGTATATGCACTTGCTTATCTTGATCCATATGAGTCTTAAATGCATTAAAGGACTTCTTCTAGATTCCGGCTCATATTCTTTTTGAAATGCTTTGATCCAACAATTTGGTCTAAATTTATTGAAAATTACTTACAAACCTTTGTTATTGAAACTACTATTTTCCATTTATTTGGATAAGAAATATCTAGAGAGAACAAATTTTGTGTCTAGATTTTTTTCTTTCTGAATGATTTCCTTAGAATGTTTAGATAAACATTGAACACTAACCTTTGAAAGGCACAGGTTTCTCTTCTTTCATCGGGACTGACACAAAAGCGAATGTTGAGTTGTCTTGTTCGACAATTTTATCAAAAATAATTCTGTTCATTGATCTACAGAAGTCAATATTGGCCTCCTTCTCCAGGGCTTGTATACCATCCTCAAGTCTGAAAATACACACATGGATATTAACCTTTCTCAAACAACAAAATTTTAGAGCAGTCCTATTTAAAAGCTGCTTTAGACGACAAAATTGATGTTAAAAAGGAATAGATTTGGGTACATTATTGCACAGAAAATATCGAGACAAAAGGGGAAACTGCTGATTGTCAGCAGTTTCTTCCTTTGTCTCAATGTTTTCCCAAGCCTTTTCTTATAAGGTCGTCAAAACCTGGTCTTGTTTCGGAAAGGGTTCAAATTATAACAGATTTTGAAAAGGTTTGAAATATAAATGAAACAAGTTGGCAAAATGTTTGACTGGGCACAGATGACAGCATTAAGAATGTTTAGAAAAGCAACAAACAAGAAAGAAATACTTATAATAAAGCTACAGCTTTTCTAAAGTTTTTTTTTTATTTGGTATGCTGATATCATGGATGGTTTGGTAAAGAATTTTAAAATATTGAAATCCTGTAAATCATAAAATTAAATCAATACCAGACAGCCAAACTAGCCCAAATTCAAAGATTTTGCTGATGACAATTTCAAGGGAATGGAATTTTACATTTTTTGTACTCCTGGGTAGAAATTGCTTGTAACAGGTATTATTTTAATTTTCCGCAGTCTTCTAAAAAGTTTATCTTGTAAAGGCATCGAAGGGTGTCATTATGTGGGAATGGATTAAAACTAGGGATGGGAACGAGTACTCGAGTAATCGAGTACTCGATCGAACGTCCGAGTATCGATTACCGATATCACTAATCGAGTAATCGTAAAGAAAAAATAATATTAGCAGAAAAATGAAAATTCGTTTCAAAACTGAATTTGTTGGAAATATCGATCGCTCTTTTCCAACACTGTTTCGTGCAAAGGGTAGAATATGTAACACCTGGTCGTCCACCAATCAACTAATCCCTCGATATTGTCCTAATTTGCAATCAAGTGCCAACAGCTATTGTTCTCGCTGTCAAACAATGTCATAAAATTTCGCACCTTCGTCGTTCTTTACTCTGATTTCTGGCGATGCTTTTTAATTGGACGTCCGTAAGATTTACCTTAGAGTTGATTGATTAATGCAATATTCGATCAGCCGATTATATTGTTAAGATTTCATTCTATTGTTTTTTGTTTCTCGAAGAAGAAGCATCTCATTCCCAATTATGCGCAAATAAATCCAAGAAAGTCTAACAATGCCTTCCTCTAAGTCTATCAGTGACTGGGAAAGGCCTGCGCCATGCGCCATAGTCACATTGAAATTCCAAATGTCACATTGTTTTAGCTAATGAGTGGGCCCTTGTCCCATTGAATTTTGCTTTATATGAGAATGGAGCAATTTTAACTTATAGTTGTCACATCAATTTTCAAAATGTCACATTGATTTTGTAAGTGGAAGCGAAATTGTCTCATTGAAGAAATGTCTTTCCCAATCACTGGTCTATAGTGACTTGTGTATAGCTCACAACATGTGTGAATATAACGAACACTTTCCAGATAAATAACAACAAAAACTTTGCGGATTTTTTACTTGTTTTTCATGAGTTGAATGGAAAGATTTTGACACTTTCTGCAATTCTCATCACATATCTAACAATTGTCCATTTTTCTCAAATAAAGCACTGATCAAATGTCATCTAAAGAGACATTTTGACCTAAGATATGCTGCATAAATTGCTTATGAACATGTTCGAAAACTCCGATACTATAACCAAAAGACGACGTTTCTATCCGAGTACTCGAGTACTCGATAGAAAGGGTGACCGAGTACTCGATTAGTAAAATTGGTACTCGTTACCATCCCTAATTAAAACGCAAGTGTTGTGAAATATTCATTTTTCTCCTAGTTGATAAATGTCAGAAAATCTTACCCTTTATCTTTAGACAGTCCAGGAGCACTTTTCGCCCATTCTACCATTCTCTTGAGTGAGGCTTGGTCTAATTCCCCGACCCCATCCATGGGCATACAGTCTATATAGAGGTTATATCTCAGGAGTGACTCGGTATGTTTTCTGAGCCTGAAGGCTTCAGCCACTCTGTAGGCAAACACTCTGGGATCTTCAGCTTTAAACATCAGTCTGACTCGCGGCACCCAGAACTGACAGGCTACAGACAGTCTTTGTCCTGTGAAATAAAGACAGCTTTATTACATGTTTGTTCTGTGAAAAGAGATTATTTTAATTAGAAATACAAGTAACCCTTTCACAGTCTCTGTCCTGTAGTGTAGAGAATAACTTTAGAAAGATTTTTTTATCAGAAATGCATGTGCATATAATCCTTTCACAAACTGAAATTTTGGAGTACTATTCCAATTTGAAACATGCTGCAAAAAACAAATCTTCTGTTGATAAAGATAACATTTTTCTTTAATATGGAACATAAATGTTGAGGCAAATGGAGAAAATGCTGTTAAAAAAATCTTCTTTTCTTGCAACCATTTCTTCAACCATTTCAAAAGCAATGCTAACTTTAACCCATTACCAGACAGCATAATTTTAGACTTGTCCAAATTCAAAATTGCTGCAAACGACAATTTCAAATGAATGGAATATTTAATATTTATTGATCTTCTTACGTAGAAAACATTGTGGGAAATGAAGAAATTGCTTGGCAATGGGTTAAAGGAGTCCCATAAGTCAAGTTGTCTGAATATCAAATTGGGGGTTATGATTTATCTTCAAAGCTGTGTAAATGACTAGTAAACTGAGGGTGTTTTGCTTTGTAATTGACATTTTGTTTAAGCAGCTGGTTATGTGAATAATTCTGTTCTTGTTAATTTGATCATCACTTAGTGAGTTGGCGCTTTGATTATAACCTAACATACCATCTTGCATGAGTCCCCCGTTGAGGACAGGTTGACCGTTGGCGTCCACCACACGACCTTGTCTGTTGACCTTCTGTACGAGATACAGCTGGTTTATAAAGTCGTAGTCGAGTACACCCACATCGTACCAGTCATAGACAATACTGGGATCTGTAGGCTCCACTGCAGAAACACAAATAAAACATGCAAAAATATTGTCTTAATTTTGCTATATCATCTAACTTCAACAAGTTCAGTTTCTTACACTTATATGCAAAACATTGTAATTTTTACCGTAATCTCAGTAAGTTGCAGCCATTATATTTTTGGCAAAGTACTATATTTCAGACAACAGATTTTACACAACAGTGCTGAAATGAACATTTAGAATAATTCAACTCAATGAATGTCTTTTTATTTACCATTTTTATAAATTGATTGATTGGGGTTTAACTCTTTCAACTGCTATGGTCATACCACAGCGGCTGAAGCACCTAAGCATGGATTCGTGTTGTTTCTCACACCAGTTCTACCACAATATCTTAACCAAGCCTCCAACAATTTTCAAACCATTGATGTGAGACTGTTTTATCAGAAAGGATGTTTTGCCGCGGCCGGAGATCAAACTGGAACCTCATAGAATTTTCCTGAAAGCGCTAAGATTGTAGTTAATTATGTATTTTACTAACATTCAAGATCTGAATCCTTCTTTGGTAGCAGAGCTTTCCCTGGTACTGGTTTTCTGGTTCCATTTTCTTGTCCCATAGTGATCCATTCATCCGGTGTTCGACAATCAAACTCATCATTGTCAAAGATGTGTAGTGGCAAAAATGGTGGGAAAGGTGCTGGGTTTTCTGGGTCTTTATTCAACTCTACTGGATCCTCATTCTGCTCTTTTGGCATCAACAGTTCTGTGTCTATACCCTCACTACCGAGCAGCTCCTTCAGGCTTAATGTGTCATAAAGTCTTCTCTTTCTGTAGAAGAAACAAGAGGCGCGTTCTTTAGAGCGAGATTCTTTAAGATTTCTTAAGTTGTTTTGGATAAAGCGTTTTTAAGACCGAGACTTTGACCGAGCTGTTCCGAATGCTCCATATTTATACAAATGACGTCATCATGACGTCATTTGTATAAAGTATGGAGCATTCGGAACACCGCGGTTTATGAATTATGGAGTGTTCGGAACAACTCGGTAAAATTTCTTTTATATTGTTTGTACATAGTTGACCGAGGGGTTCCGCACGATGAATAGGGTAATGGCGCCTCCCATTCAGCGTCTTAAAAATCTTGCTCTAAAGAACGCTTTATCCTAAAATATCTTAAGAAATCTCAAGATATCTCAAGAAATCTCGCTCTAAAGAACGCACCTAAGATGTTCACCACTTTAGGATTCATAGTCTATCTGGAAAGAACCTCTTGAATGTTAAATGAAAGTTTTACATCTATTTTCATGAAAGTTTTACATCTATTTTCAATCAGGTTGAAATTAAATTTCCTTAAGGCTTCTTTTTTTTTAAAAACTTAATGGAGAAAGGATTGAGTACTAACCTTTCAATTTCAATTTTTCTTGGGCACTCTCCAGGTTTAGCATAGAATGGCAACTGTACTTTGGGTTCAGAAGCTTTCACTGGAAAATCCTGTAAATGTAGTGTATAAATGTATATTGTTCGGATGGTTCAATTAAAAAAAATGTCAAATAGAACAATCAATATATTTCTATTCATCCATTATAAGAACACATCTTCATTAAAGACTTTGACACATAGCACTATTATTTGTTATAGCAGACAGTGCAAAAAATTCGTAGAAAACAAGCTAACAAATCAGAGACAATAATTCAATAATCCTTGATTGAATTTTACTGAATGTTAGTTCTTGCACATCTATATTAGTTGATTCTAGTATCCTCTCACCCCTAACTTCATCATATATTACAGAGCAACATATAAGAAGGGGTGACATCATTCTATTTCTTTTATTTCAAATCCAACCCCTATGTTGTGGGTACTCATTTGAATTGTCTTGATTAGACAATTCCAATGAGTATCCACAACATAGGGTCTGGTGAACATTTAGTGAAATATTGCATTTTGAAAAGTAATCACCCTTTCTTATCTATAGTTATGACATAATGAGACTGACATGCTCCAAACTGTCATCCATATATTATACTCACTGAGATGTCTGTTATTTCTGTACTGGGTCCATACACCTGCTCCTTGATTACAGCGTTTACATCATTCTTCGGGTCAAATGAGGTCACTGAAGAAAAGTAGACAATAATTTAACAATGATGTTTTAGACAGCAGATGATTTAGATGCCAATCATCTAATGTTTTCATTGTTGGATCAACTACTTTTCACTTAAAAGCTGTTGAAAATATTAAAATCTTCTGTTGACAAATATGGCTGTTGACTAACAGGGTCAAAACTTATTGCCCCTAATCTATCAATGTTGGGGTTTACAATTTTGCAAAGGGGTAATCAATTATTAATACTACGCAAAAACATGTTATCATATGAAATCAGTAATATATTGTGAAGTGTTTTAAAAGACCTAAATAGTGACCTAGTTTACTAACCTACTCTTGGCAAAGTTTCAATATTCAAATCATATTTTAATGTTGAAATGTTGCCAAGAATAGATTAGAATTTCATAATATTATTGCATGTATTATAAAACTTCCCCCAATTCTTACATGATATAACATAAGAAAAATCCCCAACAATTTTTAGATTTTTACCATACTTTTTTTCTGCGATACTTTTTTTGCTGAACATTAATGAACACTTTACAACAGGAGAAAATCTCAGATAGGTAAAAAAACAAATGTACACAAATAAAATATAATTGTCATAATACAGTAGAAAAATATTGAAGAAGAAAAAATGCTAATTATCAAATAGAGAGTGATTATCTTATCCAGATCTTAGCTCATATATTTTCTTTTTCAATTTCCTAAGGCACTAGTTCATAATAATGATAATAGGAATATTTAAGGTAGACACATCAAGTATGATTAGAATGTGAATCATCAATGTTTACATATAAGCCAAAATCTGGAAAAGGGTCCGTTGTAGCATTTTGGAAAATCAAGTTTCCAGATCAACATGTGGTTAAATGTAGTCTTAAACATATGCACTTGCTGATCTGGATCCATGTTGTTCTCAAATGTGTTGATTAAGGGACATTTTCCAGATCCTTGCTAATATAAATTACCTTTTGGTGTGTGTTTTTCTTTGGCGACATTCCATAATGTGTCCTGGGCAGTTGGAGGTCCACTCAATACATCCTGCAAGATATTTGATCCGAGCATTATAGTATTGAAAGTGATAGAGAAAAGGAGAAAATTGCTTCTTTATCTTTAATGTTTTTCATAACACTCTCTAGATTAGAGATTTCTAAATGAGTATCAACTCTTTTTAGATATCTTCAATTTTAATCATAACGGTTTAACTCTTGTTTGGGCAAGGTCTAAACTCTTTCCTTAATTAATAGCAGAAAATCAGGATGGTCCAATTTGAAAGCTGCTACAGACAACAAAATTGATGTCATAAAGGAAAGATTTTGTATATATAATTAAAGATAAGAAAATATTGAGACAAAAGGAGAAAATGCTGATTATCAACATTTTCTCCTTTTGTCTCAATATTTTCCCAAGCCTTGTCTATTTGTGACATGAAAACGAGGTCACAGGGGTTCTGAAATCTTTAAATTGGCTACTTGTCCGTGTTTGTTTGAGAAGTGTCAGTTGTCTGTATGAGAGCAAAATGTTGGCATACTATACTTCTCTGTAACCTCTTTGGGACAACCTAGGCAAATCAGACAATGGATTTCAGAACCCCTGAGGTCTTAATTGGATTTGAGTTTATTGGGGTTTTACGCCGTTTTCAACTACCAGGGTCATATCACGGCGGCTGGACCACCTACCCATGGATTCCTGTTGTTTCTCAAACCAGTACTACCACAACACCCTTACCGAGCCTCCAGCTGCTCGCCCACTTAGGTTAACGATTTCAAACCCATTGGTGGGTGACAATTTTGTCAGAAAGGGTATTAGCCGCGGCCGGGTATCGAACCCGGGACCTCTCTAATGATGGTCAGATGCGCTACCAACTGCGCTAAGGCAGCGGCCTCGGTCTTAATTGGGAAAGTATTAAAAGTAACATACCTCTAGCCTCCCATCACTGGCCTCAGCAGCTATTATATCAGAATAGTACCCTCTCTGTTTAATTTCTGGGTATTTTTGGTCAGCGTTGGCCGTTCTTATCTGTGTTCTGTTGGCGGAGAATGGCTTCCCACCATGGGAACTCCGACTGTTTCTTGCAGACATGTCTGTTAAGAGTAAGGGGATTATTATAGCTTAATTTAATAAACAAGAGCTGTCACTGTAAGATGACAATGCCCCCGACACCGCTTTGATTTTAAATTATGGCCAATCTATGTTCAAGGTCAAGGTCATCAAGGGGTCAAGGTCACCAAAGTATGTGCCTACAGAAAGGTAATGTACCAAGGAATGTTGTGGTAAAGTATGAAGCGAATATGTTAAGTAATAAGGAAGTTATGGCCAATGTTAAAGTTTTTGGACGGAATGACGGACAGACGGACGGACAGACAGACGGACAGACAGACGGACGGACAAATCAAATTTATGATGCCTCCCTATCGGGGGCATAAAAATCATGAATTACAAAACACTCAATCAATGACCATTTTCTACAAAAGAATATCATTTACAATTAAAATAAAGTGTCCAAATGAATAAATAGCATTCATATTGAAACATGCAGTTTACTACAAAGAATAATGACACTTCAGAGAAGGTCTTGGGCTAATCTGGAGGCAGAGAATTTTAGACTGATCATCCTCGCATCAGATGAACCATTTGTAGTAGTAAATTCGAGGGGAAATGAACACTTCTATGAGTAAGGTTATGTTTTGCATTGACAAAGGTGGTTTTTGTCTTCAGCCTCAGAATGGTACAGTATGATGAAATATTTGGATGAGAGTACTGATCATGGATCATTGATTGTGGTTTAATGCCTCTTTCAACCGCTATGGTCATATTGCAGAGGCTGGAAAATCTAACCATAGGTTTCTGTCATTTCTCATACACTAAGGGGAGTCTGCCAGTCTGAGACTCCCTAAAAATCGGCAGAACTCCCTGATTTTGAACACAGTCAGTCTGTCAGACTCCTTAGAAATCATGCTAAATATATTGATCAGTCAAAAATGATGCAATCAGCAAGATAATAACACAGGCTTAAATGTGTCCTGTATCTCTCCTTTAGTATTCAAAAAGAAAAAAAAGTTGAAATTTATGAGAATGACAATGATTAGCAATTTATAGGCACCAAACATATAACAGACAATTTTTAATGTTTATTCAGACTCTTAAATTTTTGACTGTACTCCCAAGGTTCCAAGGACGGGAGTACGCTTGACTCCTTGATTGGAAAAGTAACAGTAAACAGTAGATGTGGTTTTAACCCTTTCCCAAACGACAAAAATTAGGGTGATCCACTTCAAAATTTGATACTAATGGCAAAATGGATGTTATCAAAGATAGGATTTGTGTAAAATATGTCATAGAAAATATTGAGTCAAAAGGAGAAACTGCTGGTTATCAGCAGTTTCTTCTTTTGTTTCAATGTTTTCCCAAGCCTTTTCTAATAGGGACGTCAAAACCGGGTCTTGTTTGGGAAAGGGTTAAGGAAGCGTCTAACCCTGAATACTAGTACTACTTCAACTTCAATGAAATAATCTTCAATGCGAGGATGGACATAACTGAAGAAGGCAACATCCTTAATGAGCCTACAGCAGCTATTCACCCACATAGGTTAACGGTTATCAAACCATTAAAGACAGACAATTTTCACTGAAAGGATATTTGACGCGGCAAGCCGTAGGGGATCCAATCTAAGACCTTATGAGTGGGTGTATGATGCGCTACCAACTGTGCTATGACCACAGTGGTTTTCCCACCCTTTTCCCAGAATAAGCCGCAGCACCTATCATAGAGGCTGGAAACAAAAATCACTCCGGAAGTTTATAAATACCTGGTACCCAAAAATCAGTTTATCATTTGGGAACACTTCCAGTTTAGCAGTCCCTATCCTGTTTTCTCCGCGATTTGTGCATGTTATTGATAATGTCGGCGCATGCGCATTAGTTTCTTGCGTAATCAAAAAGGTTTTTTTGAAATTATTTATAGAACTATCGCATTTAATGGGGAAACACACAAAAACAAACAAAATCATCAAATTTGCAGAAATTACATGCTCGAAAGGTCATTGGAATTAGACTCTACATAGTCTGGAAGCTTTCTCATTAGATTCGTGCATCTAACTGACCAAACGCCAATCGATAGATCGCTCCGCCCCCAATATCAAGTGACGTATCGATTCGGAATCTAGGACAACGAACACATGGCGGATGTAAACAAGCTGAAGGATTTACTGGCCGGTATCGGTACATGTCAGCTATTTGTGCTAATATCGACGATGCTTAAACAACGCCGATAGGGCAGGAAGTTTGCTAAAGAAAGCTACGTTGATGGGTTTAAATTTCTAAGAAAAAATAACAACAACATCGCTATAAAGGCGAGTGTTTGTCGAAGCAAGATACGGAAGGCAGATCAACACAAAGTTGGTTGACACACAAAAGAAAGCTGTTGCAGAAGCTTTATTTGGCTGCAAGGGTTGTTATTTTTCATTTCAAATAAACGAAAATTTCCCTGAGCTTCGTCCCAACACGTTTAGCACGCATACATTTGTTTTGCAAGTGTACCTTTGTTCGGCAGTAAAGAAATTCGGACATCAATATCTTCTTCCTCCATTATGTAGACTCTACACGTATTTGTGTAAGGAATCAGTGAAGCGTAAACGTCATATTACAGGCCCGTAGGAAGCAATTTCATATTGGGAGGGGGGGGGGGGGGCTAAAGCCCTTGTCCTGAATATTGGGGGGGGCTAATTTGGATTTTCCCAAAATTTTCAGTGTAAAATTTAGAAAATTTGGCATTTTTGGCCAACTTTGGGGGGGAGGGGCTTAGCCCCCAACCCCCTTAGCCCCCTGTTCCTACGGGCCTGTATTATATTATAAGCTAAGCATGTCATTTAATTCTTTCCCAAACAATGACGCCTTTTGACACTCTTAACAAGATTTGTGAAAACATTCAGACAAAAGAAGAAAACCCTTTCCTCAAAAGCAAAACTTTTGGCTGTGCCAGTATGAAAAGTTGCTCATTATCAACAGTTTCTTCATCAGTATATTTTACCCAATCCTGTTGTATTGTTGGTCATGTTTGGGAAATGGTTAAAAAGTACAGCCCCATTCATCTTCACAGCAATTTCCAGAACTATCTTTTGGCCTGGTTGGGGGTGAAGGGGTAGGGTAACTGGTACAAATGTTTTTATTGTCCAAAAAGAAAAGATCTAGGAAAACAATGAGGCAAAAGAAAATGCTGGTAACCAGCAATTTCTCCATTTGTCTTAATGCATTTTACTTTTATTGATTATAAATATATTGTCATATGCAACAATTTTCAAATTGAACCAGTCTGAAATTTTAATTTTTGAGAAAGGTTTAAATTTTAATTCACTTGACCCACAAAGTCGTGTCACAGAAAACAACTCATGCACAAAGTCCTACACAACAGTGAGATAAACCAAGGGGGTCAAGGATCAAACCAGAACCTGTTTCAACAATGGTAAT